>VZTR01002634.1:404880-518613 GCA_013400775.1 Chaetops frenatus | reverse complement strand
AAAAAAAAAAAAAAAAAAAAAAGATATATCCAAATCAGGGCTTCACTACTGGTCTCTGCAAGCTGTTCCATCATGTTTAACATTGTAGTTTTCCTAATGATTCCTTTGCTATTTTTCATTCAATTGTCATTGTCATTTGCTCATGAATTTCAGACTTAACCTGCCCAACATCCATGCTGATTTATGCAAGTGCTTCTTTATTCAGGTAAAGCAGATGAGTGTGCTGTGGATCTTCCTTTTTGAATAGAGAACAACTAGGAGAACAGATGGCAAAGGGCCTGAATTTCACTTCATGCTTTTTTTTCCCATCACATTATTCTTAGTGATTGATGTTTCATCTGTTTTGTGAATGTGCACATTAGAGGTTAAGAAGGTCCTGTGCTATTAATTCATTAATTAATAGCAAATAGACTACAGAGAAGCTTCTACACTGATCTTTTACAGGATGCAAGAGAATCATAGGATCATTAACACTGGAAAAGATGTCTAAGATCATTGAGTTTGGCCACTAGCCCAGCACTGTCATTTCAAACACTAAACCGTGTCCATAAGTGCCACATCTAAGCAAGGGCTTTAGTAGAGTTATGCTGATTTAGGTTGTAGAAGAGAAAGTGGTCAATAAATGCATCAATGAAATCAGCAAAACCTCCACTGAAATTATGGAATTCACAGGAGTGAAAAGTACAGTGTTCTGGTTTTGCTGAAAAGGGACCCACCTTTATGTCAGAATCAGACCTAGTTTTCTCATTTACCTCATATACAGAACTATGTGTAGACTCACCTGTGGCTTTGCAAATGGGACAGGAAGCAGGGAGCCTTCTAACACCCTGTGGATGTGTATGGACTGGGGGACAGTGTCTGCTACACCAACCTTTGTCTAGATGGAAATAAAGGGTGTTGGACAGACAAACACAGCTTCCCATACCTTTTATCTGGGGTCTGTGCTATACTGAGATTGATTCCTCTGTGCTGTCCTAGAGATAAGAAGTCACACAAAGATAGCAACTTGATGCTTTTGTGCTGCAGTTCTGCATTGTGGGACAGAGATGGTTAATTCAGAGCATGGGGTGAGTCAGTATGTGTCTGCCTGAAAAAGTCTTAAACCTGCTTATCACACACATTTGTTTTGATACCTCTGTCCTTCACTACCCCAAGGATGAAAAGTTTGCATTTGGCAAAGTTTCTCCTTGGTTGTCTGTAGCTCCTGGGACTTGATCATCATTAAAAGTTCTTGTTGGTGTTAAGTGAGAGCCAGTGCTTAAGCAGGAGCCTGTTTAGTGAAATATTTCAGGGTTGGTATCCAGTGCTTGATTAGCATTTGTGCTGTATATTGTCTTTTTGGGTGTTTCATAAGGGCTGCAAGTCAAGGGCAGATAATTTCCAAGCACCAGCAGTTGTGATTCTGGCACTGATTTGTTTGGGAAGTGGTTTCTTGGTTGTGGAAGTAGGTAGGCTCTGTCTGAGATACATCCTTTGACTCTTATTCATGAGCAGCAATCTGATCTCCAGATGTCTTCGAAAGGTTCCTGCAACTCTGTGCCACATCTGGGCTCTGTCTGTCTGCCCACAAATGCTCTCAGCTCAGCATCACTGGCTTCTCACAATGAAGCCTGAAGCTGGGCAGGCTGCATTCAAGTAATGGGCTGCTGAAAAATTAATCCACTCTGACAAATTAAGAAAAAAAAGCTTTGGACCCTTCCCACATCTGTGCTGAAAACACCATTTGAGCTAAGCAGTGTCAGCTCTCCAGTGTTAATCATGAGCAGAAAAACATGACACAGCGATCATTAAATAGCCTGTTTTCCTGAGTTTTCTCATAAACTCTCTTCCAACTTTTCCAACGGCAGAGCCATGTACACAACTTAGTGGCATTTCCCTGTGTGTAGCAAGTCATTCATGATGCTCATCTTGAGCTTTAAGAGGAAAAAAAATCATCTCTTAAAGACAGAAGCATAAAAACAGAACTAAGGAGTTGTGAGTGCTACTTCAAGTGATCAGTGCTTTTGTTTAGGCTGAAAGAAGTGAAGTGCTCTGAATAATAACCTTGAAATTGAGCCGGTGCAGGGAAAATGCTTTACCAGAGAGTTACTCTCGGTCTGTAACTGTTTAGTCAGATTGAGCTTTGGCTTGTAACATTGTGTTGGAAAGGTTTTCATTGTTTTTCCTACTCATCTCTTCTGAAGGGTCTAGAAGGTGTGGCTGCAATGCGTTTTAGGCACTGCAATGCCCAGCTCTTAGCTAACACATAACCTAGGTAAATTCCCTGCCCTGAGTAGGTGTCTAGGTCTCTAACAAAGTATCCATCTGCAGCATTGCCTCCTCACTGCTTACCTGCTTTAGGACCTCATGTTCAAAAAATATTTATATACTCTGAGGACTGTCTGATTGTCTGACTTATGTTTGGTGCCATATGATGCTTGGCACCATCTTGCAAAGACTCAGAGTCAGGAGAAGTTGATTGCTGTGGTCCTTTCCCCGTGGAATCCTCTGATCTTGCACCATGGACTGGACAGAGGTGGTCAAATGTGTGTATTTTGGGAGAACAAGAGGCACTACAGGGTCTTTAGATATTTTGTCCAAGTGTAACAGAACCTCTGAAAGGTGATTCAGCTCATCCTGAGATGGGTATCCAGGGCAGAACAGATTAATTATTCTCTGAGGACTTCTCTGGGCATCACCAAGCCCCTGAGACTTCAGGATCTGGTTTGTCCCTGATCCAAGTGCAGGAAGGCAATGCAATGTCTCAGCACTTTTGCTTAGGGTCAGTGATAGAAACCTGAGGCTCTGGAGAACTTTGGATGGAGGTGGTTCAGAGAGAACCCCAGGGCATCCTGAGGAGGAGCAGAGTTAAGTGTTCAGGGCAGGAACCCACTTCTCCCTGCATCTCTTGCCCCCTTTACCTCACATTTTGTAGCGTGTTACCCCAGAGGATACTGAATCCAATGCCTTTGGCAAATGTTGCATTTGCATTAATATTTTAGCAAATAGAAGAGAGAAAATCTTTGTAGATGTTGCACTGAATCACCAGGCTGGTGTAGCAACATGGAATTTCTACATAAGTGACATAATTAATTCTGACTAAATGAAGCTACATTTCTAATTAGATTTGAGTTTCTCCATGTCTCGTATTGCTTGGGCTTTTGGAGGAAAAGTTTGCCATTTAGTGCTAAGGGCAGCTAAATCCTGCCAGAGAGGCTCAGGCTGTATTTTCTTCACATCACTTTGTTTTGGTTCATCTTTTATGATTTTGTTTTTAAAAGAGGTTTTTTGTTTGTTTGTTTGTTTTGTTTGTTTGTTTTTGGTTTGTTTTGTTTTGTTTAAAATTTTAAAACAATGAATAAGAGCTGCAAAAAAAACCAGTAAAGCAAAAAGAAAAAATTTAAGACAAAACTGTCTGGATGAGAAAGCACAGCTTGCATGTCTGCTGAGAACCAGTTTAAGGTTAGACATCTGCCTTGTAATAGGTTGTGTCTGGACACAGAATGCCAGTGTTCACCAGTGGGCCTCAAAAAATGCAAAGAGCCTAAGTATAAATTTTTTAAGGTCTTGTATAAGTCATGCATTTTATTTCCAGGTGCTTTTAGTTCTGAAAACAGATCTTCTGCCTCCTTTGGGAAAGAAACAGAACAAGACAAAATATAACCCTAGAACATTCCTGTGGAGATTAAAAAAAAAATCATAGTAGTTTATTAAGAAAAAGGTTATGGGAAAAACTGATTATTTCTGATGAGCTCTGTCACTGGAATTTCATAGTTCGTTTTCTCTAATGGGCAGAAAATATTTCACCTTTGGAGGACTCCTCAGCCCTCAGTGTTAACCTTTTCTGAGGTACTTGTGAGACACTAGCCTTGTTCCTCACCCCTAGACCGCAGGCATGGACTGCAGCTGATGGAGTAAAATGAGTTTCACAGGCAGATCCTCTCCTTGTGTCCAACAGGGAGGGAATCTCCCTGCCCTCACTTCCCAAGGATACTCTGGTATCCTTAGTTTGACCTTAGTAGTTCCACCCATAGCAGCAAATAAAGTGGGGGAGAAGCTGTGTTTGGTTCTGAGGCCAATTTGTGCCATTTAAGCTTGTATTAATCCCTCTAATCCCCAGTCCAGGATGGCCGCATCCAAATCACCACTGGTCCCTGTTGTAACCTGTCCCTCAAGCCCTGAGACCAGCCCAGGTCTGACCCGTGCCAGCGGGGATGCCGAGAATCCAACAGTGTGGATGGCTGAGTGGCTCTTTCGAGGCCCATGTCTTCATTTCGTTTAATTCATCAGGACAGAAAATGAGTCCTGACAGATCCAGAGGGAAGGAGAAGGCAGCAGAGCTGCTCTGGATACTCAGATATAGCTTAAGCACTAATTCCTATCACTGGGCAATCTCTAAAGAGAGAGGTGGACCCAGACCCGCTTCCTTTGGAAGGATTGCACGTCAGTCTCGGGCAGTGCCTTGGGTCACTCTCCATTGCTGGCATTCTTCAGTGCCTGGTAAATTAAGTGTGACTCAGATCTCTCTTTTGCCACCAAACAATGAGGGGAGGAAACCACAACCAGCTGGGAATGAATGGGGAGGAATTCCCACTCTCTGTTCCTCTGGCTCCTTACCATGAAAGGAGGGCTAGAGGTGATACCATGAGGAGCTGTCTGCAGAATAAGCAGACATGGAGGAGAAGGGTAGGAGAAACACCAGATAAGGTTTAGCTTAATCCCCAAGGGGCAAAGCTCCTACTGCTTGGGGCATTGGGAACACATTTAGCTGTGAAAGTGTTTAAATGACTTAATCGTGGCTAAGCTCCTTGTTGAGGATTCAAAATCTTTTCACTAAAAAGCAGATCATGTTAATCCAAATCAATTTCTCAAATCCACTTTTATTCAGATTATCAAACTTTAGGGCACATTAGGCACTGTTCTCTAGCATGTATGTACAGGATACTTGGCAGCTCTCCCCTTGTTAAATCTTTTAAGCATCTGGATTGAGGGACAAAGCAAGGTTTGGATTAACTGGACGTTTCTCTCTCCTTCCTTGCTCTCTCTTTTTTGGGATTGATTTTCTGTTAAGTTATAAGGATGGCCTGTGTCCTGGTTTGAAGGACAGGTGTCTGCTAAGGAAGGCAGGGGACCTCCCTTGGAATGAAAAAAAAAATTGTAACCCTTTCCCTTCGAATTATCGTAATTTCTGAAATTAAGGGGCTCACAGGAAAAGATATGGGGAACGGAATAACAGTTCTTTACTAGTATTTATAATAAAACAAAGAAACAACAGCTACAAAGGCACTAACAACAAACAGAAGCNACGGTGTCTCGGTAGGCAGGGGGTGCAGAGGCTGTAGCGCCGTGAAACCCAGAGCAGCTCCGGAGCAGCGGCAGGGACGGGGCAGCGGCAGCCCTGCCTCCAGCAGAGCAGGGAGAGGCAAACTCAGGGATCCCGGGCACCCACACAGATGGTGACAGGTCCTGGTTCCGGACAGAGACTCCTTCCACAGCAGAAGAAACAGCTCTCCCGGCGAGGTCCAGCAGCAGCAGCCCCTCCAACCGTTCTCCCTGGCGGCTCAGAGCAAAAGTCCCGTCCCCTCCTCCAGCCAAACCTTTTGCCCACCCCAAACTCCAAGGTACCCCCACCCTGCTGGGAGAAAAAACCTCTCCCAGCTTCACAATACCTGTTTCCCTCAGTTCAATCACTTCTTTTGTTCCCCTTAAGTACCCGGCCATTATGGTCCCTTAGCAACTGATGGGGGAAAAAATTCCACAGGTGAAGAGAAACAAAAAAAGAGGAACACCCAAACCCCAACAGCCTGGCACCTGATCTTTTGGAGATGTTTTTGGCAGAAGGGGGACAAATCACCTCAATTTAAAGAAGCTGTGAATGACATGAATTCAAAACTTGCTTCAAGCTTCCTTTTTACAACCAGGACAAATCCTGGAAGGCACATAATCCTGTTGATCTGTGAATGGGCACTCAAACCGAGGCTATTTGAGGTCTGATTCTGGATGGTCATCTTCTGGTATAGATAACATTTGCAAGAGCTTAACATCATGACCAAATATTTTGCATAGCTGGAGAAGCTATCAGATTTATGGTTTTTTGAAGCAAATTTCATATTGATTGGAAGTACTGATCTGGCTTCTTTTGATACTCAAGTCCTGTAGACTAAGGCAGAAAGACTAAAAATTTCCTCTCTACCTGATGTGCTGTAAACATTTTATTTAAAAACAAACGTCCAGACATGCTAAATAATGCAATTGGCTTGTCCAAAACTCCTTTTTCTGGGGCCTGCATGAATAATACATACTAAAATAAAATGGACAAGAATTTCTAAGTTTGGTTGGAACTGAATTAAATGCTGATAAATTAACAAACATGGTTGTCAGTGCTGGTTTGGGAACTGAAATATTCTGGGACACCAAAGAAAATGAATCACAAACATTTCATGTCCTGAAATAAGCATCTGCAAAATGTCTGCATTAGCATTACTATTATAAATTTAGTCTGAAGAGACTTTCAAGCCAGAAGGGGCCACTGGATCCACTTGACTATCTCCATAACACAGGGTGTAGAGTTACACTGAATGATTCCTGTCTTGAGTCTTCAGGCCCTGGCTGAACAAAAGCAAAGGAAGGCGAAAAAGAAAAGATGAATATTTGCAATGGCTTGGAGAATAGAGAGAAGAAAACTTGAGCAGTGGGGGGAGATGAAAGCTGAAGCTTCAGATCAGCATCTGAAGGTCACTCACCATATGTTGGTTTAAGGCCTAAGGTGGAGCAATTGACCTGCAAAGCAACGAGGAAAGTATTTCTGTCTGTGGCCATCAGTCACACTGCTCAAACTACTGTCTCTTCCCATCTTTGGCTTTCTGCTGGGTAGCCAATTCCTTTCCCATGGGCCATCAAATGGGAACAATAAATCTGAATTGTTTCTGGGATCAACTGACAACTGCATGCCGGGAGAAGAAAATCCTCCTTATTTCCCTTTCACTGAAGTCACATAGCCCAGATAACTAGAAGCTAAAATTAAGGATGGGACTACACCAGAGTGTTCAGAGTAGGATGTGAGTTTCTCCAAAAAATGGGAGTGTTTGCAGGCAGGCTGAGATGCAAGAAATGAACTTATCAGGAAAAACATTCTGGATATCTATTTTGGAAAAATGGCCAGACAGACAAATCCTGATGGTTCCACAGGATGTCCCTGCAGCCATATCTCAGAAATGCCTCATTAGCTTTTTCTTTTACTTGAGAGTTCCTCTCCTGCTCTGTTCCTCCCTGGAAGTTCTCACAGACAGCTGGGAATTGATGGGAACTTTTGTGTTGTAGACACCAGACTGAGACCCCACAGTCAAACCATTAAATGAAATCATCAAGCACCAGAGCTTTCCATCACTCATCTTGCTTCATTAGGCTTGACGTTTAGTTGAAAACGACAAATGGAAAATGTAGATTAACAAAAAAAAGGAAAAAAAAAAAAAGAGGAAGAAAATGGACATATTTGCAGAAATTAGGGAGACTTGCTGAGAGGTTTCTTCTGACTCTTTTTCAGAATATAATTGGAGACAGTTTCCTTATCCTCACAATGGTGGTCCAAATGAGATTCAAATGCTCCATGCTCCTGGTGCCAGACTGGTGTCCTGATTAACTTTTTCCCTGCCTGGGCAGGGGGAGGCTCTGGCAGCTATGGGGGTGTTTGTCACAACACTCCTGGACTCTTAGGTTATCCTGCTACTTAATAGGCCTCTGCAGTGGGACAATCTCAACTCAGCTGCAGCAGCAACTTAAATATCCAAGGCAGGCAGGAGAACCAGGACTTTTATTCCTGCCTTATAGAAAGGGAAGGGAGACCCACAAGATGAAAGCAAACTGTATCCTGGGCTGCATCCAAAGCAGGTGGGCAGCAGGTGAGGGGGAAATCTGCCCCTCTGCTCTGCTCTGGTGGGACCCCACCTGAAGTGCTGCATCAGCTCTGGGGTCCTCAGCACAGGAAGGACATGGATTTATTGGAGTGAGTCCAAAGGCAGGACAGCTCTGTGAGGGAAGATGATTGGGTGGATGAAACACCTCTGCTGTGAGGAAAGGCTCAGAGAATTGGGATTGTTCAGGCTGGAAAAGAAAAGGCTTCAGGTGACCTAACTGGGGTCTTCCAGTACCTGAAGGGAGCTGACAAGAAAGAAGGAGACAAACTATTTACAGTGACAGGACAAGGGGAAATGGCTTCAAACTGACAGAGATCAGGTTTAGATTGGATATTAGGAAAAAAATTCTTCCCTGTGAGGGTGGTGAGGCACTGGAATAGGTTGCCCAGAGAAGTTGTGGATGCTGGATTTCTGGAGGTGTTCAAGGCTGGGTTGGAAGGGGCTCTGAGTAACTTGAGAGGTTGGAATTAGATGATCTTTAAGGTGGCTTCCAACCCAAACCATTCTGATTCTATGAATACATAGGATTCAAGTGACAGGCAGGACTCAGAAAACTGGAGACCCATGTTCCTGCTGGCAAACCAACACCTGATTCCCACTGGTATGTGTGGAAATTCAGTGCCTGGGTGTTACAGAAAACAACACAATGAAATACACCCTGACCTGAGCTAACCTAGAGAGGCCTGGCCCAGTGCCCCAGCTGCAGGGTCACTCTCTGCTGTGTGGTTACATCTTCCTTTTCTGTCTACACAGACCTGATGCCACAGGCACTCAGATACAGCAGTGCTGACATGCAGGTACAGGTCACCCTAAACCTTTCACCCCTGCTTGACTTCAGCCTCTTGTAGCACTAAACCATCTCATGGCCCCTGCTTGCAAACAGGTCCTTTTTTTCCCCTGCAAGAAACTTCTGTTCAGTGTTTGGTCCTCTGCAGCTGCTGTCCTGCAGCACTGGTTCCTTTTCACTTCCAAAGCCAGCTAAGAAATATTTCTCTAGTCTCCTGTCTATGACCACCACAGTTTATTAAGTTATGCTTCAAACATTTCGGATCACAGTTGGGCTGCAAGGCATTACACAAAATAGGAGCTTTTTGCTTGTTGAGTGCATAAGATGTTTCTTTGCTCATGGGATTCTTTGTGATGTTTGGTGTGTCTCTTGTTCAGTTTATATTGATGGGCAAATATCCTGGTTCTTTTATTTTGATGTAGATCATTTCCTGGACCAATCCCATATTTTAACTCCATAATAGGAGAGTGGTTTGAAGCAAAGAAACTGATAAAATCTCCCTTTGCTGCTGTTGGATTTCTGAGATTTTTTCTTCAGCTAAGTTTTGGAGATTTTTTTATATTGTGGTTAGGAGTCCCTGTTTAGTGCCACACTTTGATATTGAAGAAGATCTGAATGGAGTTTGCTTTGGTTAGAGACAGAAGGATGCCTGGAAGGCAAAGGGGAGGTTTCACTGAAGTTCATGGGTATGTCAAATGTGCAGGGATCCTGTGTTCACATGGACACACTGGAATGGCAGGGAGCTGACTTTCACAATGTATAAAAACTAACTGTCTTCACATTGGTGCTGCTGTTTGGAGAACCTTTCTCTCAGAGCTGGACAGCTTGCATCAGGATGGCTGCAGAGGATTCTTTGGATATTAGGAAGAAATTCTTCCCTGTGAGGGTGGTGAGGCCCTGGCACAGGTTGCCCAGGGAAGCTGTGGCTGCTCCATCCCTGGAATATTTCAAAGCCAGGTTGGATGGGGCTTGGAGCAACCTGGGATAGTGGAAGGTGTCCCTGCCCATGGCAGGGATTTGGAAGGAGGTGATCATTGAGGTCCCTTCTAACCGAAACCTTTCTGTGGTTCTATGATTTGTCCCCCCCTGTGTTAAATTCTCTTTGCATAGACACCTTGGCCATTCATCTGGCAGTGCCTGAACATTCCTAGCATCATAAAATCCTGACTTTTAGGGTAAAACATCAGCAAATTCATCTTGCTTTGATCATCAGGCCGTGATAGTACAGAGGCAGCTTGACTGTGCAGGACAGAGCACAGTATGAGGTGGCAGTTTTTTCAGCTGGGCTCATTGTCTGACCTTGGTCAACAAGGTTTTGGCACAGGTTACTCCTGCACACTGCAGGGTGGAAGCCAAAATATGTAGAGTTTCTTGAGGCTGCCCTCAAATTTAGATGTACCCCATGCTTGCAAATATCACGCTTCAATTCAGGCAGCATGAAACCATCATGCTTCACCTCAACATTCATCACCTAAAACTTGCTTTTCCCGCCCGAGCTCAGAGGGTCATATCCAAATGCCTGGCTGTGTGGGAGAAAGGAGGATGGTGGATGGAAGCTGTCCCCAGGCGTGGTGGCCTTTCCACAGGCTGCTCTTTTGGAGCTGGTGGAGTTCACAGAGCTCTGCTGGGGGGAAGAGAAGGGAGGGGGATGCAAGCGAGGCTGCCATATGGGGATGTGTCTAATGCTAAACACGTGTGCTGATCCTGCCAGTTGTTCCCTGGGGAGCAGAAATGTCTCGCTCCCTGTGAGCAGGGGCAGCAGGGGCCCCACGCCTGAGCTGGAAGCAGAGCCAGGGCCCATAATGGAGTCCAGAAGAAGCACTTCCGCGAATCAAAGGCACGCACGTTTATTTACAGTACTGCCAGCAGCGGGGAACTGCCCCAACAAGCTCATAAACATATTTACAGGGATTTCACAGCAAGGTTTGTAAGGAACAATAAAGCAATCACTCAGCACCTCTGCTTAGGAGCTCTTTATTGCAAGGAGTCTTACCCAGAGCTGTGAGGCACTGGCTGAGTCGCTCTTTACAAGGCCTCAGACCCAGCCTGCTTCACTGAGCTTTATTGCTTTTCTCTCCCGGAAGTTTTCCCAATTCCCTCTGCTCCTGTAAGAAGCTGATCTGTTCTTTAACCCATCTGGCACGGGGATGAGGATAGCTCAGCTGCCCTTCCTTCTCCAAGGGGTGGAAAACTGTCTACCTTCTACATGTACTGTCTTTGAATTTCCACATTTTTGCAGATGTGTGAGCACAATGTCCAGTCTCCTGTAATGAGCTGCTTTCCAAAGACCAGCATCCACCAAGGAAGCCTGAGAAAACCTCAGGTGTTCTGCCTAAGACTGTAAATCCATGGCCCTTGGTGCTTGCACTGGTACTTTACTAAACATCTTATACCCACAGCACTTTCCTTCACCTCTGGGCACAAAAAAAGGAACCAGATTAGACTATTCTAGTCAAGTTTTCAAGTCTGGTAGATAATTTCTTTCTCTATTAATTGTTTTTCTTGAGGGGGAGGTGGTGCCAGTAGCAGAAAATTCCTCAGGTCTTGGCCCCAGGGTAACAAATAGAGGGCCAGGAGGAGGAGATTGAAGCAATGCAGCAGCACAAAGGGAGGAGAGCAGAAGAACCAAAGGGGAAGACTGCTTGACTGCTTTCCTCCTTCGTCCTTCCCTGAGCTGCTGGCCACCACAACTCACACTGTGCTGCCACCTCAGCTTGGCCAGCAGCCTCAGCTGCAGCGTGGAGCCTCTGCAGGGCTCCTCCCTCTGTAGGGCATGTGAGTCCAAAGGGACTGTGCTGGTATTTTTAGCAAAGAGCACAAAAGTGTGTGGGAAGGGTCATGAGCTGTCCTGTGGAACAGCAGCTGTTTCTCAGGACACCATGTAGGAGGGCTGATGGTCTGGAGGAGGAATGCTGCCAGGCTCTGGCATGGATGGAACCCCTGGGAAAGGACTGGTTTCTCCTCTGTCTTTGAGGACAGGGCTTAGAATAAAAACAAACTGAAGGGTTTTAGTGATCCCAAGCAAAAGGCAAGCTGGGCCCATTGCAATGTGCATATCCTCCATCACTGAGTGCTTCATTTAATTTCAGTTTGTTTCTACAGCACCCAGCTAGCAGCATGACCTTCCTAGACCTTTAAAAATTACCTGTGTGTGAAGGGATAGAAACAAGTTTGGCCAAGTTTTTAATTCTGACTGCAAGCTGGGGAATCATTTGCGTTATTGGGCTAGTGCTTGGTTTTCTGAACTGCTTGCTGCTGCTCTTCTCTTTGGAGAAGAATATAGTGGTGGCAATTCTTGGACCTAAGGCTGGAATCAGGGCTGGGAATGAGAGTTTAAGGCAGTGCAAAGGCTCCAGACTGAGACAAGTCCAGTCCTGTCTTTGTGAGTCATGGCCCTGCTGGGAATTTGGGTTTGAGTTCTGAGTAGTCTCCTTCAGGATCCATGGCTCTGTGCAGAGTCAGCTTATGGCATACTTGAGCAAAGAATCATATAATAATTAAAGCAGGAAAAGGCTTCCAAGGTCATCTGGTCCAACCATTAAACCAGCACTTCCAAGTCCCCCACCAAACCACGTCCCTCAGTGTCTCATCCACACATGTATTAAATACCCCTGGGGCTGGTGACTCAGCCTGTTCCCTGGGCAGCCTGTTCCAGTGCCTCACAACCCTTTCAATGAAGAAATTTTTCCTAATATCTGATCTAAACCTGGTGCAACTTGAGGCCATTCCCTGTTATTCTGTCCTTTGTTACCTGGGAGAAGAGACCAACTCCCACCTGGCTTTTGTGTTTCATCTGTTTTAGTCATGTGCAAAACCCTTGGGGGTTTTTTCGTTCTGCATTTTGGGGCTGTTACTGCAGTTTCCAGCTAACAGTTCTTAGCTGACAACCAACATCCATGGAGTCACCTATGGAAGTTTGGCTTCAGGGTTTGAGGACATCTGTGGGTGTCTGTGGTTCCCAGTTTCTAAGTACCTAAGCAATCTGAGCAAACTCACAGTAAATCATCAGTAAAATATGTTTGGAGACACATCTCTTGTCCCTGCTCCTTGCAGGAGAGGTTGGACTAAATGAGCCTCCAAGGTCCCTTCCAAACCAGAACATTCTATGGTTTTATGAATACAGATGCCCTTAAATAAGTTAAATGAATATGCCAGGAATTCAAAGATGTATATTGATTACAAGCAAGGGTCTTATATGCCATGTGGATGCAGGCTCCTCTGGAAGACAATTTCCTGTTAAATCTTCCTGAAAATATCCAAAGTATTACCAGTATTAAGAAATGGTACAATCATGTTTGGAAAAATGTCCTGAAATCCAGTTCTTTTTGAATTATTACTGATATGTTTGATCTGGGGGTTTTGCTTTCATTGCTCTGCTAGGGTTTCCCTTGTTTTCCTGCATTTTTCATTGATTAGGTGCCAGTGAAGTGAGAAATGGGTTATTGATGTGAAGAGTAACAGAGAGTATTAGATTTAAAGCTGTTCAAAGGGAAACAATTTGGGCAATTTCTATTCCATTATGAAATTTAGAACATTGTATTTTCATCACAGAAGGGACTGGAAAGTAAAAAGAGGTAATTGTGAGAAATTTTTTACTAGAGAAAAATGTCAGCTGCTCCACCCTCTGCTGAGGATTGCATTCAGGTCTGGAAGAGCAAACATCTATTGAATGTCACCAGCCAAGGGTTTCCTTGGAGGCTGCCAATGCCTCCTTTAGTGCTTGAGAGCTGCTAAGAAGACATTTCTGCAAGTATTGTTGAACTGGAGGTTCATATTTTACAATAGTTTTTTAAAAGTCCCTGTTCTCATTCTGAGAACCATTGCAAACATTTTAGGAGCAGGAAGACATTTGGCCAAGCAGCCAAAACCACAGAGCTGCATGGAGGCCGTGACCCCTCAGGTAGCAGCTCGTTCACTCCAGGGTTGTATGCACTGTTATTTCAATTAAAAAAATAACAACTTGCTTGCTGAGGTCTGCTGAGGCATTGATACATCCTCTCCTCCTTGGAATGAGAGCACAAGCCAAACAAAGGTGAGAAAATACAGTCCCTCCCTGTGCATCTCTTCTGCAGAGGGAAAGAATAATCGTTGCCTAAATTCAGTTTAATCTGCACTCCATCCCTTGGTCCCAAGCTCTGCTCTGTATCAGCCAACCGTAAAGCCCTAAAGAGCAGGGGAAAAAGTTATTTTTGGCTTTTGAATTGCATAATCCTTCAGGTGAGGTGTTCAGCAGATGACAGTGCAGAGGGAGAAGCAGCAGAACTGGCAGTGCAGCTCGTCTCACCCGGAGCTGAACATGCTGGGTGAGGAGAGCTGTGGTGTTAATGGGCTGTAGCACATAGGAAGTGAGCAGGGTGAGTGGTAAGGTCTGGATCCGGGGTCTGACAATTCCCTCAGGTGCCTGAAAGATCCAGCCTTTGTGCCTGAGCTGTTAAAGGCTCTGCTGCAGAAGACAGACTGCGTGATGATTAGAACCATCTGTTCTTCGCTCTTGCCACAGCAAATTCAATATGAAGGACTCACAGGGGTTCCAACGGGGTCCAAACCCCCCTATTTGCTGATATATACAGCACAAGCAGCATCCATTTCTGTCCAGCTTCCTCCAGCAGCTTCTTGGTGTCTTGGGGCACACACCAGGCTAGGAGGATTGTAAAGTGCTCTGCCAGTGTGTGACAGGCCACCAAACAGGACCAGTAAACTCTGCAAGCCCTGGAGAAGTTATGTCCTGTGTGACCCTGCCCAAAGTCACTAAATCCTTTGAATAATGTGTTCATGGCTGGAGCTCCTCTTGCTTATTCCTGTCACAAGAGGGAACCCACAGCTTGCTCGTGGCCAAACAGACCACCTGGGAAATCCATTTGCACTTTTGACAATCAGAGCTAGGAAGATGGGAAAGGGTCATTTTTCTGTTTCCCAGTCTGCCATGTCAGGCTCATCACAGAATCATAGAATAGTTTGGGTGTGAAAGGACTGGCCCCATCCAACCTGGCCTTGAATGTTTCCAGCAATGGGGGAATTTCTACTACCTCTCTGGGCAATCTGGGCCAGTGTTTTGCCATGTNTCCAAACCCCCCTATTTGCTGATATATACAGCACAAGCAGCATCCATTTCTGTCCAGCTTCCTCCAGCAGCTTCTTGGTGTCTTGGGGCACACACCAGGCTAGGAGGATTGTAAAGTGCTCTGCCAGTGTGTGACAGGCCACCAAACAGGACCAGTAAACTCTGCAAGCCCTGGAGAAGTTATGTCCTGTGTGACCCTGCCCAAAGTCACTAAATCCTTTGAATAATGTGTTCATGGCTGGAGCTCCTCTTGCTTATTCCTGTCACAAGAGGGAACCCACAGCTTGCTCGTGGCCAAACAGACCACCTGGGAAATCCATTTGCACTTTTGACAATCAGAGCTAGGAAGATGGGAAAGGGTCATTTTTCTGTTTCCCAGTCTGCCATGTCAGGCTCATCACAGAATCATAGAATAGTTTGGGTGTGAAAGGACTGGCCCCATCCAACCTGGCCTTGAATGTTTCCAGCAATGGGGGAATTTCTACTACCTCTCTGGGCAATCTGGGCCAGTGTTTTGCCATGTAAAAAACTTCTTCCTTATGCCTAATCTAAATTGTCCCTCTTTCAGTTTAAAACCATTACCCCTTGTCCTATCCCAATAGGCCCTGTTAATAACTGTCACCACCTTTCTTGTAGACCTCCTTGAGGTACTGGAAAACTGCTATAAGGTGTCCCCAGACTCTTCTCCAGGTTGAACAACTCCAACTTTCTCAACATTTAATTATGAGTGACTGTGTCATGTCTCCTTTATTAAAAAAAAAAAAAAAACAAACCACAGAAAAATCCCCAAAAACCCCCAACCCTCAAAACAAAACAAAACAAAACAAACAAAAAACCCCAAACAACAAACAAACAAAAACAAACAAAAAACCAAAACCAAAACCAAACAAAAAAGAGGAAATTCGCCCAAGATGTCCAACTTTTGGCTGCAGCATATCTGTTAGCACGGCTTTGGCCATGCACCAGTGTGGTTCCTTCCATTCACTGCTGACCTCAGGTGGTCTCTGCTGGTGGCACCACCGGGGTATGTGCAAACCCCAAGAGCTTTTTCCCATTTTTGTGTTTGCCTGCCTGCCATATCAGCACTTTCTGCCTCTGTGTTGCTGTTTTTGCATCCTTCTTCAGCAGTTCCCTGGAAGGGACATCCAAATAGAAAATCCTCTGCTCTGCTGCTTGGGGAAATGCCCTGTGCTCTGTGGAATAGATGGCGCTGATCAACCTGCAGAACAGCAGCCACTCAAGAGAAAAGCCTGCTCCCAGATGCATAAATGTGGATTATCTGCAGTGCAGGGGGAATAAAAAGCTGTTGGTCTGTGCTGTGCATCATGACAGCACCCCTCAGAAGCCACCTGGACACCCAGAGATCCAAAGCATGGAAACCAGCACTGCAGCAAAATGATGCCAAGAAGATTAGGGAAAAATCAGAAAATATCAAAATCCAGTGCTTAGAGGCAGGCACTGAGACCCATATGCAGGCATCTAAATGAGTGATTTCACAGTTGAAGGTATTGAGCATCCAAAGTGGCCGAGAAAAAGGATGATATAAAACTCATGTGCAGATTCAAACAGAACTGAACACCTACTTCATTGTGCTCTTATCTGCTAAATCAGAGCTTCTATTGCAAAAGAATTATTGTCCCCATACTTAATGCATGTTAATCAACAGAGCAAATTACTCTGTTCCCCCAGGACTTATTAAGAGCTAAAAGCAATTTTCAGCAAGTTACCAGCTTGAGAAGGCTGTGGCTCTGACAGAAAACATGAGAAACTGTTTTCCAGCTTATATAGAATAACATTCATGAATTATTAAATTTGACCTGCTGCACTATTCTGTGTAGTTCAGTGGTTTAATAATAAACAATTTCCCCTTTTTGGTGATCTAGGCTTTGCACTGAGAGGTGGGTAAGACTAAAAATGAGTGAATTCTATTTAGATTGAGCATCTTCCAGCTTGCCTTGGGCTCTCTGCTGACTTACTGGTTTAAGAAAGACACTCATTCATGGTGGGGTTTAGATCCAGCAAGAATGACTAGCTATGCCTCTAAAGCAATGCAAATTAAAACAGGTATCTGTAGGGACAGCTAATGGCTATGTCAGCTCTCATTTTCTTGGGGAACAAGATTTTCCCACATCATCTTTTTTCTGCCCAGCTGTTTTGAATTAAAGCCAGCTCTTCAAAAGCCCATTTTTCTCTTCCTGGTACAACTGTAAATCACAAGCTAACCCTGTTAATGTCACTGGTGTAAAATTGGAGGAAATGAGAGAAGAATTAGCCTGGGAAAAATCGAATTTGTTTCTGGAGCTCTGTCTTTCCAAGTTCAATCTAGATTAAAAATATTCACCAATGTATACAAATGTGAAAGCAGCACAGCACACCATCTGTCTGGGAGTAGAAAAATCAGGACTCTTCCCTTGCCTCCCAGACTTTCTATAAGGCAGACAGAAATGGGCAAGGCACTTCAGCAGTTTCATGCTAAGAAAACACAACAAGAAAGCTGCACAGTACCTATGGATTGCAGTTCAAGGCATCTGGTACAAGCCAGGCTTTGGAGTTAACAGGAACCCGGGACCCGCAGGGTTAATGTGTGTTTATATAAGCACCACAAGCTGTCATTTTAGTTCTCTTCCACGCATATTTGCCGTGGCCCACATGTACAATAGAGCTCTTTTCAGAGATGACATAATGTAGTGTTTCGCAAAAAAGAAAAAAAAAAGGGGTGAAAGTTTTCTTTTCATCCTGCCAATGGGAAATGTGTCTTATGTGCTTCAGCAAATTACTGCCTGAAGGCAGAACAAGCTCTTTGTAATACTTTGGTGCTAAAACAGGTACCTAGTCATTTATCCAGCAGGGTCTCACATAGCTGTATCCTCTGGAGAGAGTGGATGCCTTTGAACTTTCTTTCCTAGCAGTGCTGCTTCATGGAGTTACACTCTAGGATGTCATTCCCCTCTCAGGAGGTCTGCAACAGCTGCAGCACATGTTTTATGGGTTCTGCAGAAAGAAATAGTCCCCCAGAAAATACAGTAGCTACATTTAGGTGGGTATTTTGCTAGCCTGTGTGTTCTTCTGACAGCCACTGACAAATGTGAATGCTGTGGTTGTAACAGGGCACACTCGGTGCATCTTTCTCCTTATGAGGAGCTTGACTGCAATAAGTCACATTTTCAAACAGGGTTTGGGTGAGCTGGAGAGGGGAGGGTGACCAGCATAAGGAGTTTAATGCTTTTCATGAGGTTAAATGTAGGGGATGCTTGACATGAAAAACATATATTTAATGCCATGTCTCTGTGGGACAAAGCAGTGCACAAGAGCTAGAGTCATCCTAGGGATTGGACATGCAGAGAAAATGAGACCAGACCCAGACACTTCCAAGCTCTAAGTCACACAAACTCATCAGGTCTTGTCTTCCTCATAAAAAGGTGAATTTGCCAGCAAAGCAGTTATTCAGGCAGCTGGGCTGGGGTGCTCTTGCTCCAGCCTGGCCTCACACTGCGGACGGGGAGGGATGGCATTTACCACAGCAAAGTTAACCCATGGGAATATATTGAGGAGTTCATACCACAATGCAGAAAAACCACCCAACCTGTTCTTTCTGATGTATTTGTGTAAATAAATACCTAACTTGGAAGAAAAAGATGCTGAATGAAGTGAAAATGGTCCTTGAAGTCTCCAAGGACAGAGTTGTTTTAGCAGTCGTAATCTAAGAACATGACATGGGCAGAGTTTGTGGACAGAGATCTTAA
Source organism: Chaetops frenatus (assembly GCA_013400775.1). Lineage (NCBI taxonomy): Eukaryota > Metazoa > Chordata > Aves > Passeriformes > Picathartidae > Chaetops > Chaetops frenatus. Next base: position 500,130 of record VZTR01002634.1, on the reverse strand, counting down.
CTGGCCCTGCAAGACTTGCCTCACTCAAAAATCACAGCACTTAACATTCCTGTCAGTAAACCAGCCCTGATCTCCCATTACTGGGTCACAGAGTGGGATGGAAAATCCTTTCATCTTGCTATGGCTCAACTTGATTTTCCGACTTTCCAGTGGATTACTGAAGTGACCAATGGTACAGCCTTAGTGATCTGTACCAGGCTTCCCTTGCACAGCTCCATGGAACTGAGAATTGACTCCCCACTGAGGAGAGTTTCTGGATAACTTGAGTTTCTCTTTGTCCCACTGTGTCCCAGAGCAGAAGGCATTTCCCAGGGAGGGAGAGCTGGGTGTCTGTTTGTCTGCTTTGAAACCACGCTGTCTTAACCCAGCCTGGGTTCAGCTGGACAGGTTGTTTAAGCTTTATTTCCATGAATTGGTTCTTTCTGTGACCTTCTTAATAGCTCTGAAATTTCGTCAGTGTTTTTTAATATTTTCTTATAAAAGTGCTGGTAGTCTCACTCTCCAACACTTTACACAGAATAAATTCATAGAATCACAGAATAATTTGGGTTGGGAGTGACCTTAAAGATCATCTACCTCTAGTCAAAGTACTTAAGTGTTAGGTGTTTTTCCCAGTTCTTGAATCCGTGGCTCTTTTCTGTGCTTGCTGCCACAGTTGTTCAACACACTTCTAAAACCAACTGTGCAGTGTTCTATCTGTGGATATCTCTGCTTAAATACTTGCCCATCAGATGAAGGTATCTCCATTCTCCTGTTCAAACTCTCTGGAGTTTTACCAGACCATCTAATTAAATATCACAAGGCTTCTGTCAAACCAATTCATGTTACAGCCCTGTTTTCATGTGGCTCAAATATGGGTGAGCAAGTGACCTGACCAAGGTAGAGGCCAGACTAGTGCCTAGCAGTCTCTCCTCTCTGGATTAGAAGGCAGGGTTGCCCACATGCCCTTTTGCCTTGAACTCCAGCCAAGTGACATGTTCAGTTCAGAAACAATCAATTTTATTGCTTTCCCATGTAAATAAAAGCTGCATATTGCCACTGGGTGACAAACAATTTCCTCCTTCTCCCCCATGTATAATAAAGGAGAAAAATTGCAGATGACATCGCTGCAGAATGACATAGAAAACAGCAATTTATGCATTTCCCAGGGGAAAAAAAGAAAGATTAGGGAAGACTGTGCCTCCCTAGTAAAACTGTAGCTGCACATTGCCAGTGCAATGCTAGACTTGCCTATTATTTATTGGAAAGATACCTTATTTTTTATTGCCCCATAACACCTATGGAAAGAAGGGAGATGGATAAATGTGATGGTAAAGTGCACCCCTTAGTGGGAATTGTTGCAGCCACCATCCCAGGCCTGCCCGGGAGCTCTGAACAGATTTTTCATGCTCTCTGTTACTCATTATAATGCCCGAACCTGAAAACCTGCAGACCTCAAATCTGATTCTCTGTCGCCTTCTTCTCTGGATGTAATAATGTGTCAAAGCTGAACAAGTCTGCACGGGGATAAATGTGGGGGTTCAGGTGGGAAGCCTGTGGATCTCACTGGAGTTCCCCTTCAGGCCAGCAAAGAAAGCCTTGACCACTGAAACTGGACTCTGAGCCACACCTGGGCCATCTCCAGGCCAGGAGTAGTTTGGCTCAGAATTAATATTTTCATTGTTAAAATGGATCTACCTCTCCTGTGTGCAGGGAATACAACGTCCTGCAAGGTTTACTACAACAAAATGATGCTACTCTTCTCAGTCTGTGTCTTGCCTGCGTTGTGCCTGGTACTCAGAGCAAATAGAAGCCCTTTAGTTGCTTTGGAAATTTTAAGTGTTGTTCATCTCCCTTAACTTTAGGTGTCAACCATGCAGATACACATATGAACTACTTAACTCACATATGAGCTATTTAAAGTGGGGGGTTCTGTTCAGTACCTGGAAGAAAATGCAGCTTTGTCAGTGGTGCCAGCACTGTTCTATTTCAGATACCTCAGGCCTGGAGGATCCACCTCTGTTCCTTTCACTTGAATATGAAATATCTGTGACCCATTCAGACAGCATTATCTACAGGCAAATCCTGCTCCCTGTGTATCAAAGGTCAGTTTAATGCACTCCTATGGTTTGTTTTATACTCCACTGAGAAAGGTCACTGAGGACAATAAAGTATGGCAAAACCCCCCCCCCCAAAAAAAATAAAAAACCAAAACCAAACCAAAACAAAAAAACAAGAAAACAACAACAACAACAACAACAACAACAACAACAAAAAACAAAAACCCCAAAACAAAACAAACACACACAAAAAAACCAAAAAACCAAAAACAAAAAAACCCAAAAAAACCCCCCCACCAAAAACACAAACAAAAAACAAACAAACAAAAAAACCCCACCAAACACCCAATGAAAAAAGGAGGCAAGAGATCAAAGATTTTACAACAGAGAAGGACATTCAGCTAGCCCAGACAGCACTCAATTAATAATAATTTTCTAAAAGCAGTGTTTTTTGTCCCCATCTTGTCTCTTGACCATAAGGCAGCACAACCTCTGCCAGAGAAGCCACTGAGGTCTACGTGCAGCTGGCTGAATCCCTCCACAAAGCCTAGACCTTAGAGCAAAGTAAATTGTATTAATCCAGGGAAAGCCCATGGCTCCATCTAGAGGGAAGAAGGAAATAGTGGAGCTTCTGGATTGTGGTGTTTCATCTCCTTCTGTGAGGAGTGCTGTTACCTGAAGGATCAGATGGACATGCAGATAGGCTGGAGGGAGATGGGAGGGCAGGTTTTTGAGGCTGGAGAGGGGGAGAAGGAAATGTGAGAGGAATAAAATAGATCCAATTACTTTCTCTGTGGATGCCTGCAATCAATAGTGCAGTGGCTCAAGGATTAGATTAGAAACAATCTGTCTGGAGATGATGGAAATGTTGCAGGCAAGAAAATATCCATAAAAGTCATCCTCTAGAGATGTGCCAACCTCTTGAAAAGTCTGCACAGTCTCTCTGTTTTTTTGCAGCTCTTTCACCTGTAAAAACTTACTGAAGTAATGGGGATTTCCTCCAGCAATCATTTCCACCTGTCCTTTGGTGATACCCATACCCTGTTGTGGCCTTTTCCCTGCCTTGTATGTTCTCCAGGGTACAAAACATATTTTCACCTTTCTAAGAAGCTCTGTTATGATCAAATACTGTGGCCAAATGCCAAAAATAGATACTGGGGATTCTGTAGTGTGAAAACCAGTAACATTATCAGGATCAGCTGATATCTTGTGTTTATGTCCAGTTTACAAATGAGTGATGTCATCTGTGCTTGGCTGCTTCTCAGAGTTTGTGCATCTCAGGATAAAGGTTGTTACTGAGTTATCCTACACTGTGACATTGGTCATCCTCAGAGCTCTGCTTTGCTTGGCCATTGCACTTAAAGCTGCTGTGGGGTTCTGTGCATCTCTGTGTAGGTTCTGTCTGCAGCCCTTTTCCCACGGCAATGTCCCTGCTCTGGTGTTTTGGGAAGGACCCAGTGTGGGCCCCACTTAGCCAGGAGAAGCACAGATCAGGGGGTGCAGATGTGTGTGGGTAAGCTCAGGACACTTCAGCCCCATCCACAGCCAAAGTGAACCTTTGAACCTGGCAAGATTCACTTTGTCCAGAGCTTCTCTGCAGAACTGTGTTGGTGAAGCTGGAACCTCCCATCCTGGTGATGGCCAAGAGACATCACAAAGGGCTGGTGCAGAGGGCAGAGCTCTGTGCTCCTGCCTGGATCCATCTCCGTGCATCAGCCCAGCTCCAGCAGGTGGCATGGGGGTGAGAAAGCCAAAGGCCTTGCCTGTGAATGGACCTGGGTCCCTTCTGCTGGCCAAGTCATGGAATGGAGAAACCACCTCATCATGGGAGGGTGAGGAGGCTGGCAGGGCTCAGAGAGGGTGGTAGCAGTTCTAGGAGTCTCTTCTGAATCACAGGAATCCAAGTCACACCTTCATGGTGGCACCCCAGCTTTCAGCCTCAGTGTGTGTGCTTCTTGCTGGTGAGGGTCTCCAAAAGCTCTGCCTGAGTGGAGCAATACCACAGACACACAAAAACTCTTCAGACATAAAAGCATAGAATCATAAAGGTTGGAAAAGTCCTTCAAGATCAAGTCCAACCTTTGACCAAATACCCCTGTGCCCTCTAAACCATACCATGAAGTACCACACCTACTCAACTTTGGAAAACTTCCAGGGATAGAGACTCCATCACTTCCCTCAGGAGCCTGTTCCTATGCTTGGCCACTTTCACAGTGAATAAATTGTTCCTAATATCCAATCTGAGTGTCCCCTGACACAACTTGAGGCCATTACCCCTTCAGATGCCTTCCAAAGTGTTAGAGGGAGAGGGGGACTTGGTAGGATCTGGAGGGTTCTCCCTCCCTGTGCATTTATCCTGTGCTGCTCCACCGATTCGGCGGTGGAAACGGGCTGAGGTGCTGAGGCTGCATCGCCACACGGTGGCACGGGCCCTCTTCGGCAGCTGCCGGGGGCCCTGAGCTGCAGCTTCGGCTCTCTCTTGAAAAGCAAGGATGGGGTTTGCACACAGGCAGCTGCAATTCCCATCAGAACTGCCGTTCCACTTACCCATCACTTAAGAAGCGTACAGAGACTCCAGTTCTGGCTGGAAGGAAATACTAAAGAGCACAGAAATATTGCTGAGCCAACATGAAACGTTCTGGTCTCTGTGTGCAGCCAGGTCTTTTCTGCACCTGCTCTTCAACTATACGTTCAACACCAGGAGAATTATGAATACAGTCATTCATTCATTCCAATCCTACATTCATTTGTTTTGGTTTCATTCCCCCACAGTCTTGCTGATGCAGGAAAAAGTCTTTTGAACATGTGTTAAAATAGATCTTTGAACAAAGTGGATTTTGCTGGTTTGGTCCCACTGCAATGTATGTGTCAAATGAGGAGATGGAATCAGTAAAGCACAAGCTGCTGGAGGATATTGTAAAAGTTTTAACGCTGCAACTAGTGCTGATCTTTGGCATCTGTCTACTGAAGATAATTTAGAGATAATCCTATCTATCATTTTATTTTGTGATGCTGCAAAAAACTTCACTCCATGTGCTCAGGACGAGACCAGGCATACTTTAAATGAGAAAGTGCAGCTTCATCAATATAAAAACTTTCCATAGGAACACGTCAATTCGATTATTTTATACTCAGAAAAAGCATACCAAAGCCAATGTTCTCAATTCCAACTAATATTGGCAATGTTCTTGGAATGAAACCCTGTGATTTTTTCTATTCCCAAATGATTGGTTTCTAAATCACTTTCATTTAACAGTTAAGTTATAAATTTAAAAAATTGTCTCTATTTGCATTTCTAGGTAGGCTGGAATGAAAATAAGAATGATTTTAAGAGTTTGATTCCCAAGTGAAAAGGGAAGGAAAGGATTTTTTTCTTTTGCAGGAGAAAAAATAATCTGTGGTTATAAAGGCACTTTTCATTCTGGGACTGAAACTGTGACAAAAAGTGTTTGATGAAGATTGGGTGTGTATTATAGGGCCTGAGAGTGCACATCACCCTTCTCTCCTGAGCTCAACAGCAGCAGAATTAAACACAGCAGGTTTCACGACTGTGACCACTCACCACTTCTTACTGCAAGCACTGGCAGCCTCAGCAAATCTGGGAAGTTGGAAGGGACTTGTTTTTCCAGCTATGTAACCACAGTGGATGTTTAACCAGATTGGTTCTTAGCTTTGTTAGGAAATATCTGCTTCTTTTCTACTGTACATTAGCCATGATCTTGAATCCAGGTCCAGCCAGCCATCATCACCTTCCCTCTTGCACTCTTTCAAAGCTTCATCACATTAAAAACCCCCTGTAAAGTTCATGTATTTGCTGGCTCACCAGAGAAGATGGCTTGGAAGAAATTGACTACAGATAAATGCATGGAAGGAAGCAATTAAAAAGCAGTTCAGCAGCACTGTGGAACTTCTTCCAAGTGCAATTCTGCTTGCATGAAAAGCCTATGATGAATGGATTGCAAAAATGTCATCAAATTAACTACTATGTAATAATAGGCCCTGTGGAAAAGTTCAGGTAATGCTGATATTGCCTTGGAACAAATATAAAGTAGGTAACACTCACGAGTAATTTCATCCTATTTTTCATGATTCTATGGATTTCTACAGTTTTACCATGTAAGAATAACAAGCCAAGCCCAATACTCATCAGCCATATTTATAGATAGTAAATTAACTGGGGATAATTCATTTTCATTCATGTGGCCAATCCTTTTAACTCCCTTCTTTTCAAAAGTAGTGGCCATGGCTAAACTTTGCAACATCAGGGATGGTCCCTGGTCTTTGCTCATCCATGCAAAGTGAAAGCGTATCTCTGATAGGAATAAATAAATAAATTCTTAGGAAGATAAAATAAAAAGAGAGGAAATACTGAGGGTATTTCCCCTGTTGAATTCACCCTGGGTCTGGCAATCTGTGGTTTCATGATTTAAGGAACAAGATGGATTTGGTACAGACCTACAGCTCCTGGTAATAGTAAAATTAAATGCTGAGTCTTTAAAAACAAGCTTGTTGTCATGATTAAAAGATTATTTTCCTATTTACTGAGAGCTATTGGCTGTGTGTCACTTTTGCCACTCTTCCTTCTAGAACCACTGGCCACATCTGTGTCTGATGGGATCCATATGTTTTCCTTGGCAGTACTGGTGTCCAGGATGTTATTATAACCCCTCAAGATTACATCCCTGTGCTTGTTCAGGAATCCTAATCCAGCTGCACCATTAGGTTCAGTTCAATGGGCTCCTGCAAACACTTTTCCCCCCAGACTATTGCTGCTGTTACAAGACTTGATTTCTCTTTGAATTCCTTTGTAAGTCCAGGCCTTCCTTCCCAGTGACATAGTAGGCACAGGGGACAATTAAAGTAATGCATGAGATTTATTTACAAACAGGTAAAATCCAAATACAGAAAGGGAACAGAGTCAATGACTCTACTGCCAACTTATTTATAAATAATCCCCAGTAACACAGAAGGCAACACACGTTACACTTGTATGTTGATGTAAAAGATATTAAGCAGGAAATGTTTATTAAAGTAGTACTTTTGAAGTCCTCCTTCTCTCTTTGATGTAGGTACCTATACAAAAGTGAGATCCATGTAAAAATTCTACTTTTGGATACAGACAAGTTGGCTCATTTTCCATTTGAACAGAGAGGAAATAGAGAAGGCAACCTGCTTTTTTATAAGAACTGTGTTGGTTATTGTTTTCAGCTAGGATGGACAACGTCTGATCTCCTCAGTCTGAAGTTCTTCAGGCTCAGCAACTCCTTTTTCACCTAGAAGTGCCTGAACCAGCCACCTATTAAAGAAAACATCTGCAGGAACTCCCTACTTCCCACCACTTGAAACTATGAAGACAAGACCACAAAATTTATGGGGTCAGAGAGAGAACAAGAAGTAAAAATTTGGTCATGAGGGATGACTGGGATATGGCAGGCTCTGCTCTCTGGTCCCAGGCCGTTTTATTAAAGATTTCTAAATAAAAATGCATGGAGCTATTGGAGGCTCATGAGCACAGCTAAGAGGCAGCAGCCAGCAGATGTGGCATCTTGTGCAGCAGCCTCTGACTTGTTCTTTGGGAGATTCTCTTGGGGACAGTGGCACAGGAACCCTCTGAGTGTGTTGCTGCTGCCAGGTAAGGACAAGGACAAGGACAAGGACAAGGACAAGGTCAGGGGAACAACAGGGCTCTGGGACTGAGGGAGCTCTCAAAGCTCCTGCAGGGAGTGGTCAGCTGTCCCTGGCCCAGAGTGCCTGCAGGCTTTGGTTCAGCTGCCTCTGAACAGGGGCACCAGGCAGCCTTTGAGCTGCTCTTTTCTCCAGGATGTACTGCATTATGTGCATTCAGATCCACACACAGAACCCTTCTTCCTTGCCATAGGAAGAACCAGGTTGTGAGCCATAAAACAAAAACGCTGTGCAAGCCATAATCCTGCAAGAAATTCTAATTATCTTGCCCTTTCTTCTAATCAGCTCCTGACTCTGACAGAACCATGAACACACATGGTCATAGGCATATACCTCTCTCTGCACTGTAACTGAATTTTAACCTTTCTTTTAATATCTTCTTATAACAAATGTGCATTTCTTGAGTTGCCTTGTTTATTTCTAGGTGACCACCAAATGCTCAAGCACTCTGGTCTGCAGTGAGAAGGATCATTATGAATGTCTACAAAATGACATTGCTGACTTTAGCAGATGTGCATGTTTTGTAGTAGGTCCAGAGATGGCATTTCTCATATTCAGGAGGACTCAGTTCATATCATGAATTAGTGATGCTATTGTACATCTTACAATATTTTGCATAATTAAACGTGACGATGCCATTTGATATGGACAATTAAGCTTGTATTTGTGAGCAAAGTGTAATTAACAGTATAGACAGTGTGCCATTTTGGAGTTTGCTTTCAGTGAGTCTAATTACTTCACATAGCTAAAACACATTTGAAAGTTTATCTTTAATTTAGTTCTATCCTTTGCAATTAAACCTTTTAAGACAGCTAGATTAGAAACAGAATGTTAAAACATGAAGACTGCTAGAATGCATAACCAAAAGCTCTGAATTTTTAGGCTATTTCAATAACAGATACTGCAAAGGAATTATACTCTTTGAAGAAAATGCATTTTATGACTTTACAGATAAACATTTTTCTTTGGAACATCCTGGGGAAATGTACTTCCTGCATCGTATCCTAAGTCCCTGACTTCTTCTCTGTACATCTAAATGTTTCTTTGAAATTACTGAAAGATTGATCTCAAAGTGTGCACCAAACTTGTTGTCCTCAAAAATAAAGGATATCATCTATAGCTGCATGGATGAAACCTTGGGGTGTTTTACAGCTATGTTTGGAGCTTTAAATCAAACAGTGCCAGGCTCTGGGCATTGGGACTTGATTGTCCAACACATTTAGGAGAGACCCCTAATATTTGCCCATGTGATTCCTGTGCATGCTGAGGAGTTGTTATTTGCCATACATCATCCATAATAAGCAATTTGGTTGCACTTACCATTTCCTTTCCTTTCCTTTCCTTTCCTTTCCTTTCCTTTCCTTTCCTTTCCTTTCCTTTCCTTTCCTTTCCTTTCCTTTCCTTTCCTTTCCTTTCCTTTCCTTTCCTTCCCTTCCCTTCCCTTCCCTTCCCTTCCCTTCCCTTCCCTTTTTTATTTTTAAATGAGATGAGAATTTAATAGCACGTCTGTGGTCATACTGGGCCAGTTAAGGCATTGTCAGTAATTAGTTCAGAAGCACAGATGTCAGCTGCCTCTCACAACAGTGGGCTTCCTTCCACGGTCAGCTGATGCCACAGGGCTTGATAGGTTGGAATGCAAGACTGTGCCGGGAGATGCAGAGCTATTGATTCAGCTCCTCCATTACTTTAGTCTCATTATTTCTAAGTTAGGGCATAGCTGAGAATGGCATTAAAAATAATTAGCTATTGTTTTTGTCTAACATAATATTATTGAAAAACACAGGCAAGAATCTTTCAAATTGTCTGAGTTTCAAGCAAAGGCTCAGAGAGTCAGAACACTGTCTGTCCACCCACTGCTCCAAAGAGTGCCTGTAGGAGTCTGCTGATCTAATGAATCTAAATGTTTTCAGTTTAAATGTCTACATCTGAGCTGATTTTCTAGGCTTCTTTTATAGATAATAGAGAAAAGCAAGTACCTCTAATCTTCTTCCTTCTCACTTAAATTTCTGAAACAGCTCAGATGACTCACAGGCCATTAAGTGCATATTTATGAGAAAACACCAGAAAAATTAACTGAGAAAAACTAGGCTGGAGTTGATTCCTGGATGTCACTTAGAGCACCCCTCTGCTGAAAGCAACACTAAGTGCCATGTTAGATCTGGTTGCCAGGGGCTCTCTATGAACTGGTTTTTGCCAGCCTAGAAAAGGGAGTGATTAACTCAGATGTGGATGCTCATATTGCACATGTCCTCATGCAGGCAGAGGAACTCTTCCCCCTCTGGCTGTTTTTGTGAGTGTGCTTGATGAGTGTTCAGATGGCCTACCCTTCTAGCAGCTGTCAGGAACATCTGGAGCACAATTAAAAGTAGAAGAAAAACTGTGATGCCAAATAAAGAAAAACTATGTATCAGCCCACCAGAAATGTGCACAAAGGTGAAATAGTTCCATAACAATTTACCAAAGAAGCACCTCTCTCTAGAGAAGTCACGTTCAGACCTTTTCCAAATGCACTTGGCATGTCAAGTGCAATGATTTAGGGATGTGATTGAGTTTGAAATTTAAACTACATTTAAACAGTTTGAAGTTAACCGTCTAAATTTAGCTACTGACATAGGGGTGTGTATAGGCTCTCCAGGTATTTTAGCTGTGCTGGAGTCAGGAGATTTGGACACATTTAAGTACCCAGTGACTGGGGCTGTGGCATGAACATGTGTCTTGTGTCACTTAGGATGCCCTAGGATGTCCTATCTATTATTCCAGATGGAAAAGTCTTTCCTGTAGGTGTTTCTTGTGCCACAAATGCCATCTGTGCCCTGGCTGGTGTCTCCCACATCCTTCCATGATGCTGGGTGTCTTCAAAGGCCACCTAAAGTGTCTTAATATTGAATTGTGTATATTTCCACCTACCTGCCAGGCTTTTTTAGGTGGCATCTGTCATAAGAGCCATCATTTCTCTGAGAATTGAAAATTGCCCCTGGAAAATTCTCCCTCTGGATTATCCACAGTCCTTGTACAAGGTGCAGGAAAGGGCACAGAAGATAAAGGTTTCCCTCCTGAGACCAACACAGCTAAGCAGGGTGTCATAATAAAGGAACTGAAGTCCTTAGGGACCTTCCAATATTCCCTGGGAATTAAAAAAAAGGAAGTCAAAGGCTTAGTGAAAGCATCTGCAATCAAATATAGCAGATATCGGTGCCATTGGCAATTTGCCTCCTGGTTAGTGTGGATCCAGTCCCTTTATTGCTTTGAGTCTTCATTTGCCTTTAAATTAAATTGAAATGACACCATTTCTAAAGGTTTTGAGATTCTTGAACGACAAAGACGTGTAAGAGCTGAGGAAAATTGTTTAATGCTTAAAATAGGAAATTAGGAAAGATTTTAGTTCAAACTGATCCTGGATCTTTTGAAAAAAGAGATTTCTGAAAAAGAAATTCTGGGTATTTGAAAGGAAACTATACTGCAAAGGTTTTAGAAAAAAATAGAGAATCATCAAACAACCAGGAGAGCAAAGGCAGTTATATGACTCCAGGTAAATAAACTCCACATTTAAGTAAAAAAAAATTCACCTCATTGTTTAGCTCAAAATATTCCTTGTCTGATTTAAAAAAAAAATCATTTTATTTATGAAAATATTAATAGGACTTGATTGCAAAAATGACATTTCCATTATATCTTCTCATTATATTTATGAATGTGCAAAACTGCTGGATTTTTTACAAATCTGGACCAACAAGAATGAGTTAGAAAGAATAAAAGAAACAAGATGCACTAGCAAAATATTTCTAAGTTTTTTACATCAGGGCCTCCACCACACTCAAATATCTAAAGTACCTGGTCAGTTTTGAAGACCCTATTCTTCCCCATGAAATTCAGAATTAATTCTGCTGATATTAATGGAACCAGATGATGCACTATTCTCACCACATGGGCTGTGGGACCAGACCTTTATTCACAAACATTTTTTTCCCCACTTTCTTCAGTCCCATAACTTCATTTGCCAAATGTAGTAAGATCCTCACTGAAAAGAGGTTGATGCAGCAGCTGGATGAAATCAGATGGTGGGTTTAAAACTTTCTGAATAGCCATGCTCAGAGGATGGTGATCAGTGGAGCAAAGTCTAGTTGGAGTTCAGTAACTAGATTTTTCCCTATTTTCAGCACATGCATAATTTAAAACACATAAAGAATCCTGCTGAAATCAGTCAATATTCCTTCACTATTTAAAATTATACATGTTTAAGTGTTTCAGATGAAAGAGCAATTCCAGATTAATGAGAAGATAAAGCTCAGCTGCACAGTGACACTTGGACAGGATATGGAAAAAAATGCCTAATGAATTTATTGTGGAACAGAATATACTGCAATATCTGAAAAAGGAAACCAAATTTCATGACTGCCACAGCATCTGAGGCTGCTTATGAAATTCTAAAATAGAGTGCATTTGAAATGCAGTAATTTTCTTTTTTTAATTGAATACCAGGAAGGAAGTGAGTTTTGCTGAAAGTGAGCCAGCTATTGGCATGCTTCTTCAGCAATCTATCATAGCTTTGCAACTTTATTTTCTTGTACAGCACAACATATAAAAAGAAAGCAGATAAATTTATTTACCTTGAGGCTTGTCTGAACTGCCCACACACCAACACTGGGAAGCAGGAGAGCAAGGTCACCAGTCAGGTTTTGTTCTCCTGTGTGTCCTGTCCCGTATCTGGCAGACCTGTGGGATGTCTTGGATAGCCACAGGTGTCTTGTGTGGTGTTAGGCAGCTGTGCTTGAGCAACAGAGTTGAGATCTGTGCAGATGACAGAAGATGGTCAGACACTTCCAGTGCCAGAAGCCACGTGGATCTAGACCCCTCCATGGAAGGGTCCGTCTTGGTGTCAGGATCACAGAATGGTCAGGGTTGGGAGATCCTGCCATGGACAGGAGAGCCAAACACCAGACCAGGTTACTCAGAGCCCCATCCAGCCTGGCCCTGGACATCTCCAGGGGTGGTGAATGCACAACCTCTCTGCTCCAGTGTCTCACCATCCTCCTGGAAAAGAATGTCCACCTGGGCTATTCTATGCTCATTCCTTCATCTGCAAGTTCTCCAAAATGAGCACTTGCCTTTCCAGGGAAAGCAGGAGTGCTTGGACTTAATTGTATTATTTCCACAAATTCTCAAGAAGAACCTCCTCATCCCTTTACTCAAGTCCTCATGTCAGCTAATCCATTTTTAGGATTTCAGTCAAGGGTATTTCTAAAGCAGTGGTTTGTCTTGGAACTCCTGCGATATTCAGGAGCAGAGAGTTGCTGCAAGTCTCTAGAACTCTCCAGCTACCTGGAGTTATGGATTTTTACCAGCTGTTCATCCTTTCTGGAAACTAGAAACTATGGAGGTACATGACAGTGCTTCTGTGGAACTTTTCAGATTACTGGGTTAATGTTTCATGCCTTAATTTCAGGTACCTGTTACAAATCACTCACCTGTTACCAGTTTATTTGTCCTGCTCCTTATAATACCTATTTTCAGTTGCTCAACTGAAGTGAAATCAAAATTTCTATGCAAATTTCTTCTTTAGAACTATGTCATTTCATTCTGTAAATGGAACTAGGTCATGGAGCTTGTCAATATTTTAAGCATGTTAAGACACAAAGGGATTAAAGTATTAAATACATGCCTGACAAACAAGAACACAATGAATTATAATAAACTTACACTGAAATATAATTTACTCAAAAATACATTTCCTAACTTACAAAGTGTATGTAGCTTTCAGGAANTTTATGTATCTTTATGAATTTTTTTTTTTTTTTTTTTTTTTTTTTTTCTAAAAGGTGGCCTGGTGAATTGAAACAGTAAACCTTTACTTTACTTGAAAGTAAAATACTGCTCAGCCTGGAGAAGAGAAGGATACGGGGAGACCTAAAGCCCTAAAGGGCCTAAAAGAAGTCTGGCGAGGGATGTTTTACAGAGAGAAAGGAGTCATAGGATAACTTAAATAATTTAAATTGACAGAAAGCAGGTTTAGATTAGATAATAGGAAGAAATTCTTCATTTTGAGAGTGGTGAGGCCCTGGCACAGGTTGCCCAGAGAAGCTGCAGCTGCCCCATCCCTGGAAGTGTTCAAGGCCAGGCTGGATGGGGCTTGGAGTACCCTGGTGTAGTGGAAGGTGTCCCTGCCCATGTCATAATCTTTAAGATCCCTTCCAGCCCATCCTTTCTATGATTCATTTTCTTCATCTGCACATGTGCCAACTGCTATTGCACCTGAGGTTTTTAGCCTGTTACTAAACATGGATGAAACCATGATTGATCCCTCCTATTTCCTTGTGAAATAATGTATTACACTTCATTGAGAGTGAGGATCATCCCAGCTAAGTTTAGCTGTCTAAAAGCAGGTATCCAGCCTATACAAGACATTTAAGCTTTTAGAAAACTTTTAGAGAGGAGTGTCTCCAGGATGTGAGATATCCCACATTGAGCTAGGCAGCAAAAACCTTTGTCCAAACATATCTCACAGGTTACCTGGTTTTCTTAATCTCTTATAGCCAGAATTAACACTTTTCACTCTCTAGAAGTTCAGTCCTAACCGATGTGTATTATCACTGCTTCAGTTCAAAGCCATATGCCACAAGAATTCCCAACCTGATTGGATTCATTAATGATTAGCAGTAACTTCCTCCTGCATGGTAATGCTAAAGCCTCAGGATTTATGGAGGCTGAGGCACTGGGCAGCCCAGGACAGGTTGGCAAACCCCAAAGTGATTTCTGTAGACATACAAGAGAAACCTCTCTTAGACAATGTGTTTCTATTATTTTCAGACACTGAGACAGAAAGAGCTTACGTGTGCAGGCAGTGTTGACTTTGAGGAATCTGAGGCAAGTTCAAGAGGAGGTGTTAAGAATTAAATGTGCAGTAATCAGAGGCAACAAGATTGATTTAAGATTTAGGCAGGAGACAAAACCCTTTAAATTAAAGGGTCATGAATTCTGTTTTTATGAATAGCAAGGCATGAAGCCAAGCAAGATAGAAGAATTTTTCTGCATTTCTTCAGATGACTCTGCAGAATTGCTAATCCAGTAAACACACAGACCAATGCACTGACCTTCCAGGTCCTTATCTGCTGATTTAGGAAGGCAAATGTCTTTCCTTATATTTCTGCAATAGAATGAAAATGTGTCAAGTTCAGACCAGAAGTATGAAATATGTGCTGCTAAGACTTATATTAGGATATTAAGATAGTAAGTGCAGACCAGACAGTTCCCAAATAAGGCAGATATTTTGATCTTTTTTCTTTCTATTATATCTAATAATAAAAATTCTGTGTGAATTTGTGCCCATGGTAGCCTCCAGCACAATCTAAGGGGATAGTGTTTATTTTTGTTTAAACTAGATTTTGGGCTCTGATGTAGAAGTCAGCTAAATATTTTTGAGCAGGACTGAATTGGAAATACAAAGATAGTAATCTACTGTTGATCTCAAGGTCTTATGCACTAAATGCTATGCTAGCAATGTTTCCTTCACCATACTTTGCCCACCACGCTTAAATGTGAATTGAAGCACTTTTATTGCTGAAGATGCTCCTTATACCTGTCAACTAACAAAGACAGCAAGAATATTATTTTCTCCTTAGTGAACCAATCTTTTGTGGTGTCACAGAAAGGAATCATATTGTTCGGTTGTTCAAATCTTATTGTTCAGTTCTTATCTCAAATAACACCTACCCGAGCTTAATTTCTATGTATTAAGGTTTCACTAAGGGCTTAGCTAGAGAAGAGGAATGTGCAGGATTTGCAGAGAAAACACTTACTCAGACACAAGCACATGAGTACATTTTTAGAAACACAGGAAGCTGCCTTTGAAGCATCCAGAGAGGAATTTCATCTGCTTCAATTTGGAGGTTTAACTTAGGCAGATGACACTAGGAGTTTATATTGTCTCATTTGCTGTGTTGTTTGTCAATGAGTTGTGACTCTTTGAAGTTCAGACA
This sequence comes from Chaetops frenatus, assembly GCA_013400775.1. NCBI lineage: Eukaryota > Metazoa > Chordata > Aves > Passeriformes > Picathartidae > Chaetops > Chaetops frenatus. The sequence continues at coordinate 484,433 of VZTR01002634.1, read as the reverse complement.
GTTTCATACTCTCTTTACTGCATCTCACCATTCACAGCCTGTCTCTGCTCATGGCTTCCAGCACTTTTTTGGTTCTGAGGATGAGGACAAAATGCATAGAATCATAGAACAATTTAGATTGGAAAAAGCTCTAAAATCATCAAGCCCAACCATTAACCCAGCACTGCCAGACCCACCCCTAAACCATGTCTCTAAGCACCACATCTACATGGTTTTTGAACACATCCAGAGACCCTGATTCCACCACTTCCCTGGACAGTTTTCTTGACAGATTCCACTGATGTCAAATAACCTGGCACATGTGTAACAGATGTGGGAAGTGAAAGAGAAAATCACTATATCCTAAGTATTTTTGCTCATGTTTAAACATAGCTTGATTTATTTATCAAGTCAGCCTATTGCGGAATTTTCAATTTGAACAATGATAATATTAACACATAAATACTATTTTAAATCTCAGGCATATAATAACTAAATTTTTTGAAACTCACACCTCTTTGCAGAAGATATATTAACATCTTAAAAAACGCATTTAGTAAGGGGAGATGAAAGGTCTTCATTGCTCATACAGGTGTTATTTTTAATTTGTCTCTCACCTTTCCTCAGAAATCTCACCTGTTTCTGCAGATCTGTTACAGCAAAGCTGTCAGCAAATGCCAATCAAATGCCAAATGGAAATTGTGCACCCTGTGAAGAAAACTAAGCTGAAGTGAGTGGGTGTATGAGCCTGGGCAATCAGGAGTTTAAGAATTGCAATGTCTCAAAACCCAATGATTATTTTGGAGAAGGGCAAGTTAGAACAGGGTCTGGCTGCAGAAGGGGCCATGCAGAGGTAGGGCAGCACTTCTCTTGGAATCAGCTTCCCTGTTGTGTCCATGGAGGCTGCACAGCACAGAGCAGTGCAAGGGCAGGAATGGGGCCAAGGAGTGGGCAAGGCCAGCAGAGTGGGATTGGGACCAGCCAAGACCCTGAAAGTGCTCCAGCCCATTCCCTGCAGGATTTAGGAGAATGGACTGTACATGGTAACCTGTTTGTGTGAGAAGTGGGAAAAACAGCCCCAGGGCAGGGGAAACTTGTCCAAAGAAAGGGTGACCCACGGTGTCCAGGTGCTGCCCCAGGCCCTGGACACCCCAGGGCTGGTGTTTTCCTTTCCTCTCCTGTCTGGTCTTTCTCTCTCTGTGCATCTCTTCTATTTTTTTTTTATTCTTTGGCTTACCTTACTATTAAAAGATAGGGGCAGAACAACACCAATTTCCTTGCCCAGTGTGGAGCTTACTAAGAAAACTTTGTAAGGTCATTTGGATCGTTCTGGCTTTTGCTGTACTTTTTCAACCTCAGGCATCTACAAATCTTGGATGTTGCCTTTTGCTTAGGACTGGGACATGACAGTGGGGGATTCCAATCCCTCACTCAGAACAACCTTCATTTTGGTTTCAGCTTTGCTCCAGGGTGACTGGGATCATAATCTGCCTCCTGGCATCTGCTTCTGCTTGCACATCACCAGCTGAATGTCCAGGTCATGTACTGAACCATCTTAGAAGCAATTCTACAGCCACATTTCTAAACATTTTTTCTTCTGTGCAAATAATCCTTCAGAAAATAAAAAAATAGCATTGATGTAATGGTTTAAAAGATTAAAATATATATTCTGACAAAAGCATAGGTTTGATTTGTCATTATTTTGTGTAAATGATAATTTTTTTTCTGTGAAAAGCTGAATCAGATCTGTGATTGACATTGTGATATTTGGTTTTGTTAGAAATAGAAAAAGATCTCCATAAAAATGCAAGGAGTGAATGGAAGTTTTTATGTGGAAAAATCAATACATTGAAAAAACTTAAATTATATGAGACTTGATGAGAACATTTTGTTTGATTTGTGGCAAAAGTTTTATTTGTCCTTAGCACGACTTTGGATTTTATTGGTTTGGAGACATCTGAAAGAAATTTCAACTAAATATAAAATAGAACTCTTTCATATTAGAAAAGAACTTAAATATTTGACTTCCTCAGAGAGGTGCTTGACTTTCTCAAGGAGCATCCTTTTACCCCAAGGCATTCAGAGAAGTCATGTCCTTCTGACCAACCTTCAGGACCACTCAAGGTGGTGGCCAGGTAAATACTGAGCTTGCATCCCAAAGAAATCCAGATGTCTTTTCCTTCCAAAGCACTTAATTTTCTGCTCTGCAGACAGCACCCTGGTGTCCTTGTTCAGGCACTGAAGCAGGAGATGGGGAGCAGCCTGCAGCTGGAGGGAGCAGGTTACCCTGGTACCTGCAAGCAGGAATTGAACCTGTGACAACTAACAGCTCTTTGTAGTTCAGTAAGGGGCCCATCAGTGCAATCCTTCCCCTCACATGTATTTTCCTCTTTACCACTACTTACCTTTTATGACTAATCTTATTTATTACCTTCATCAGGCAGAAGTGTACCACAGGAAATCTTTCAGAAAATACAATTTCTGTTATGGGAGAATTTATAGCCCACTAACATTTTAAAAATTGTCTACTAAGAGAACCACACAGGCATCAGTTAATATATATTTTTAATGTCCTTAATGAATCTGTATACAGCAATTACAAACAAGGGAGTTAATTTAAAACATATGGTTTATATGCACAATATATCTTGGAATTAATAAAGCACAAGCAGACAGGTGAAATCAATGTGAAGAAATATATGCAACACATCTCATGTAAAACACCACTTCTGGCAGAAGTCTGTGTCAAAAGCACCTTATAATAATCTTTCTGGGCTGTTCTACCTCTTATCAATTCTTTTTTCCAAAATCCTACAGCAATACTGAAAATGAGAACTCTCTGCTAACATGAAATCGATGTGTTGCTTAATGGCTCATATGAACATCTCTATCAGGAAGCAGTGGGCCTTCCCATAATTGTTATATGTAGATATTTTCTACAGTAAGTATTATATGTGCCCCCATTAGCCCAGAAACATTCCCTGCTTCCAAAAGTAGGACTGCAGATCTGAGATGCAAGCTCTGCATCAAACCTACCAGCCCAAATCCAAATGAATAACCAAGATCAAAAGTAATTTTCATTCAGACAAGGTTTGAGCTGCTGTTTTACTGAGGAGGAAAGACTTGTGTAACTTTTATTTGTTTCAGGCTGAGTCCTTTGATCTGACATCCCCCTCAAATCTACTCCAATGCCTGCTGTAACATGAAAGTTGAGAGCAGTTTTTTTTCTAGAAGTGAGGTGCTTTTTCTGCCTTTTTAAGCCGTCCATCCAAGTTCTGATGTCAACACTGAATTGCAGAGAGGAGAATCATATTAGGCTTTTCTTGAGGCACAGAGTGAATTGACATAAATATGAGTTATTTGTTAATATTGTTGTTTTTGTTGCCTGGCCCAATGACTGTGACTCCTATCTCCAGTGCTGCCCAATATATTCAATCAAGAAAGAACTCTGTCTTACCCTTTTGGGTAAGCTGTTGCCAATAATTTCTTTGAGTCAGTTGATTCATTTTTATTACTGTTTTTGTTTTCTTTGTGCTGCTATTTCTGAAGCCTTTCCCTGACCCTGGAAAAAATATTTGAAATGAATGTATTTAATATTTTTGTAGTGAAAATCATACTGTGACTCCAATTTCAAAATGAATTAATAAGAGTGTCTCTATTCATCAGAATTGCTCTTCATGACTATTTACAAAAAGAGTAAACGTTTCTTAAATATCTTTTAACAGAGTGAAATAATTTTTTTTTCAGAAATCCAGCATCATTACAATACGTGCATTCTTTCTTTCTTTCCTGCTGTAGAATGAGATGAAGAATTTTTAATTTTATTACAGGACAGCTGCTGTTTTGGATGTACATAATTGTTTTTAAAAGAATGCACAATTTTCAATTGCCAGTGCTTAAATAAAGGATCACAAAATGAAAGTGATTCTTCAAATATATTTTCTTAATTTTTCCAAGCCTACCACTTTATTTTTTAGTTCCGTGTATAAATTGAGCTTGTTTTCAATCAAATTTTCTGTATTAGAAGTATGGTTTTACATCCTAAAATTTAGCTTATTTCTTCCTTCTGGTTTATTGTGATTTTTTTGTTCTACTGTTAACTGAGAGCTGCCTGCTGAGACCATAACCCTACATTTCCAGATGCTTAAAGTGAAGCAACCATCACCCAGAAAATCTAATCTAAATTACCCAGGCAAACAAAGCATGAGAAGAAATCAGTCTGATCCTTGTTTTATTACTCAGGCACTGAGGTGCATTGGAGATTAGTGGCAAAATTCATATTGGAGTGGAGAAAGTGGAGAAAAATGAATTCTTCCCTCTTGTGGCTGCAAGGCTCCCAAGGCCTTGTACCAAGATGATTTCTCTGTTTCCCTCTCCTCTTGAGAAAGTCTGAAACACGGCAGTGAGAAAAAGACTTAAATTCTCTGTGGTCAGCATTTGCATAATCACATATATGATGTATTTCCCTTGCATTAGAGTATATTATGACTCTAATTGTAGATTTACTACAATTTTCAATTATTACATTCACATGCTGCAAGGTATCTATAACATTTTAGGGTTGTATAATGAACTCTGAAGTGCTCAGAAAGCATCACTGTTTTTCTGCCTCTCTCACCTAGACCCCTTGATCATTCCAAGGAAACATTCTCATGGACTGACTCTTCCCTCTGTCAAAATACATTTCCAAAGGAAAGCTGGGTCACTGCTGCAAGCAACTGAACTCTGTAAAGAGTTGCTAGGAAGTTAAGAGCTAGAGTTTTGTATTTCTGGAGGGTTTCTTTCCTGAATACTGATGGGACATGGCTCTACCAAGTAGAACCCATTGGCATTCACATTGTCCATCCCTGAGATGAGGTCAGGTGCAGCTGCCAGCATTAAAATCATGCCAGCTTCTTTCAGTGGGAGGGAAAGGGCACTACCTGCTTGATTAGGCCAGATAAGATGCTGAGGAGTAAAACTCCTACGACTGAGGAAGTTGTGAGCCCGCTGGCAGCAGGGATGGCAGCAGCTTTTACTCTTCTTCCCATCCATGAGCTCAGGCAGCACACAGTTACCTGTGCTCTCAGTGGAGAAGTCCCTAGCACAGCTTTGGATGAACTGTCTCAGGGAAGATAATTTACTCTTGTTATCAGCAGGCTGAAATAAACCAATTCAAGCTCTGCATGGCTAAACCTTGTTTTGTGTTTTGAGTATTTCTAATTTATTTTGCAGCCGTTCCTGTGGACTTACCTCAAGTTGCATGATTTGATTTGCTTGCACTATCCTGCAGGCATGTGAGCACATGTGGCATTACAAATGGGGTGGGTGGATATTTCTGCATGGAGCTTGCAGCTTTGGAAATATCTGAGTTTCCTGGTTTTTAACCCCTTTGGATGCACACATGTGAGATTTGCTGAGCAGGAGGGAAGGGAGGTAATGGATCACCTTGCACACATGCTGCCTTTCCCCTTGCTATGAGGACTTAGTACTGTTAAGAGGAAAGGAGATTGGAGCACTGGCAGATTTGGAAAAGAAGGGTTTTACTCCTGACCTCCAAATTAGTGATGGAACTTCCATTTCCTTGAGGCCTCAATATTCTCACGATCCTGCAAGAAAATAATAACTTATTTAATGGGTTGGAAATTAAATTGCAGGCCAAGCAGTCCTGCTGACTATGTAGAAAATAAATTTGGAGACAGTGCTGGAGAGCATCCTCTGGAGCTTTCTGGACTAAAAGCAGCCCTCTTGAAAAACATTTTCTCAGGCATGGTCAAACAGGCACACTGGTCTAGAAAATGCTTCTGAGATATCCACACCTGCTGAGATGGGTGGAAGCTGGAGTGAGACTGGATGTGGTACCTCTTTTGTTCGTTCTTGCTCTGGAAACCTGGTCCTGGCAGTGGGAGAGACATTTCTGTTGTTACAAGTGGTAATTGAGTGTCTACTAGAAAGTCCAGGGGAGAAACAGGAGGATGATTAAAGGGCTGGAGCAGCTCTCCTGTGAGGAAAGGCTGAGAGAGTTGGGGTTGTTCAACCTGGGGAAGGCTCCAGGAAGACATTCTAGTAGACTGCCAGTGAAAGGAACTTATAAAAAGAGAGCTGGAAGGGACTGTTTACAGGGGCATGGAGTGATAGGAGAAGAGGGAATGGCTTTAAACTTAGAGAGGGTAGATTTCGATTGGATATTAGGAAGAAATTCTTCCCTGTGAGGGTGTGAGGCCCTGGCACAGGTAGCCCAGAGAAGCTCTGGATGCCCCATTCCTGAAAGTGTTCAAGGCCAGGTTGGACGGGGTTTGGAGCACCCTGGCATAGTGGAAAATGCCCCTGCTCATAGCAGGGGAGTTGGAAGGAGGTGATTATTAAAGTCCCTTCCAGACCAATCCATTCTATGATCCCAGGCAAATTATGTGAATGAGTTCAATAATTACATCTAGAAGGCAGCATAATGTCATGCTTCTCTTATTAAGTCCTGCACTTCTTATTAATTTGTCCCTCTGGGATTTTAGTCTTAGGAACAGTATTGTAACCCTTACTGAAGTTGATGGGCTTTTAGTGTTTTATCTGAGGATCCTAATTCTCCTTTCCAGCTTGTTTTGAACTCCTGTTTCCTATGTAATGCATGTGGGGACTCTTGAGGTTATTGCTCCAGCATAACTTGCTCCTGACATTTGGAATGAATTAGAAAAGCAGCTGAACCAGCTTTTGAAAGAAAGGCAGTAGTTCACTTTCATAACAGGTTTTGCTGACCCTGTGATATCATGGATGTATCACTGACTTCCAGAGGAGCAGTGCAGAAGGTTGCTCCATAAATTAGGCATAAAAAATGCGAAGAGGATTTTTTTCCTGCCTGGTTCAGGGATGCAGAGCAGCTGACTGCCTCTTCCTTGTCAGCAAGATCCTCATAGATGCTTTTACTGGCTGGGATTGTCAGTCCCATGAAACCTTCAGCCATTCAGCCCCTAGGCACACTGTGCAAAATTCCTTGTACTTACCTCTAAAGTATGGGACAAACATGGACAAATAAGGCAATATGGAAAGCAAGAGGCTTCCTGGAGCTTTTTTCTTAACTGGCAAGTGTGATCACACATAGATGGGATGTGTCATCTCCAGCAGACAAATGGGAGACCCTGCTGCTCTCCAGATCTGCTTTCAGCTCAGGCTCAGGGGGTCTCAGGTGGGTTCAAAGCCAGCTTTGAAGCTGTGTGGCTTTAAAGCTGAGTGACCCAGGAGCCCTCCCCCATGACTGGGAAAAAAGCTGGAAAGGGAGCTGGATTTGTCATAGAGTATGACAGAATCATAGAATATGTTGAGTTGTAAAGAACCCATCAAGATCATTAAGTCCAACTCCTGGCCTCGCACAGGACACGCCAAGAACCCCCCCATGTGACTGAGTCCAAACACTCACAGGACTCAAACAGGCTTGGTGCTGTGACCACTTCCCTGGGGAGCCTGTTCCAGTGCACAGCCACCCTCTGGGGGAAAAGTGTTTTCCTCATATCCAACCTAAACCTGCCCTGACTCAGCTCCAGTCACTGCCTTCAGTCCTGTCACTGGTCACCAGAGTGAAGAGATCATTCCGAGGATGTTGAAGACCACAATGGATTCTCCCCTCAGAATTCTCCAGGCTGAACAAATCAAGTGACCCCATACAGTCATTTCTTGAATATTCCCAGGTGTGGAGATGGCACTACCTCCACAGGCAGTGTGTTCCAAACGTTTAACTGCTGTTTCCATGAAGAAATTCTTCCTGATGTCCCACCTGAACCTTCCCTGGCACAGCTCGAGGCCGTGTACTCTTGTTCTGTCACTTGTTACCTGGGAAAAGTGCCCAATCCCCACCTGGTCCCACCCTCCTTTCAGGGAGTAGAGAGTGATAAGGTCCCTCACGAGCCTCCTTTTCTCCAGGTTAAACAATCCCAGCTCCCTCAGCTGCTCCTGGTGCTCCAGACCCTTCCCCAGCTCCATTCCCTTCTCTGGACACGCTCCAGCCCCTCAATGTCCTTCCTGAGCTGAGGGGCCCAGAACTGGACACAGCACTTGAGGTGTGGCCTCAGCAGTGCCCAGCACAGAGGACAGTCACTGTCCTGGCCCTGCTGTCACACCATGGCTGGTACAGCCCAGGTGCCATTGGCCTTCTTGGCCACCTGGGCACAGCTGGGTCATGTTCAGCCTCTGTCACCAGCACTCCCAGGTCCTTCTCCACCTTCCACCCGCTCTCACCCCATCCTGTAGCACTGCAGGGGTTGTTGTGAGCCAAGGGCAGCCCTGACAGCTTTGCCTTATTGAACCTCACACCATTAACTCAGCTCACCCATCCAGCCTGTCCAGATCTGATCTGCATTCAGTTAACTGAGACCAGAGAGGGTCAGAGGGGATCCATCAGGCATTGAAAACCTGGATTTAAAAATGTATTTTGGTATATTTAGATGTCAGCTGGAGGTCTTGAGAGGCTTAGAGCACATTCTTCACAAGTTTTGCAGGTGGAATTTTTTTGCATAATTATAGATATCTCTGTCTGACCAAATGCCTGTCAATGGCAACAGGAGAGAAATTGGTGATTTTAGAGAAAGTTTTGTCTGATTGCAAAGTAGATGAGGTGAGAAACAGCTCATATGTTTCGTTTGGTAGTGATGCCCACGTCTCTTTACTGACTTTGAAGAGAGTTTTCATGACTAGATGATGTTTAGAGAACGGTAATGTAGGTTTCTAAAGTTATGGATCCCACATTAAGTAGTGAAATAACTTCAGAAATCAGGCACTTGGTGAGATGAGGCTGCCCTTGGACTTTCTCTGAAGCAGGTGGTCAGGTAATGAAAAAAAGAATGGGCAAATAAGCCAGGCTGGGTGAATGAATAAAGAAATGTGACTACCAAAGGACAGTGTTTGCTTCTACAGACCCCATCCAGAGATGTTCTCAATGTACTTTCTGGACTGTATTGAGTGAATCCTGACAAGTCCCACCTGCAGCTGGTGTTTACCAGGACTCCCAGCTCAGCTGGAGCATGGAGAGGTGCAGCAGCTGCATTTCCATAACAGCCATGACAGGATTATCCCCAAACCCTCCTAAGAGCACCCTGGGTGACTCCTGATGAGGCCAGATAGAATTGTATGTTAAAGACAGGGATGAACATCAAAGAGAGGGAATTAAAATCAGAGCCCCTCAACCCCCTCTGCCATAGTTTTCTATATGAAAAATGGGAATAGTTTCACTGCTGATAGCCTTTAACATTTTGTGCATGCAGATCATAAATTTTTAAGAATGGGTTTTATCTCTTCTTGCTTGTCTATACAATAAGGGCTTAATCTCAGCAGGAGCCTGTGGGTTTTCAAGTAACTCAAATAGTGTGGTATGTGATTTACTTACTTATAAGGAAGCAATTTGTTTGACTCTGTTCTAGAATTTAAGAAGACCATGTACCCAATACTCTGCCCACCACAATAATAACAATAACAATTCCCAAATGTACCATATAAAATGGTTGGATTTATGAGAGTGTCTGGTGCTTTTTTGGACTCAGTTCTCACAGATGTCCTGACCATAATTCAACTCCACTCTTCCCCCACCCCTGCCAAACCTTAGCAAACTTCACTGTGCTGGACTTGCAAACAATTTCTTAGATATATAACTCTGAAATAAGTATTCCAGACAGTTTGCTTTTTATTAACTTTAAAAAAAAAAAGTAGAGAGTTTCAGTACTGCTAGCTCTCAGCCAAGCAGCATGTATCTTTTAAAATGGTAGAATATGTAATGTTAATTTAAAAGACATGGGGTCATAACTTCAAAAGAAGTTATTCAAAATCAAAAGTTAAACATAATGATATTAAAAGGGGGCATATACAAATGCAGACAGAAAAGATGACTTTAGAACGAAGCAATGATTTCTTAAAATGGGACAAAAACTGCCTTAATGAAGTGGCAGAAGGAGCACTTCGCAAGGAGCCGATTCAGCCTTGGCCACCCTCAGAGAGGAGTGAGAGGAGGCTCAGTGTCCAGGACGATGCTCAGGTCCCAGCAGAAGCTGTCTGCAGCTCGCCCTTGCTGCTCCCACCGTCTCAGGCTTGATCTGCAGATGGATGGTGGAACCCTGTCTTCTGGGAGATGCTTCTCACCTCCTCTGGCTGGGAGGCTGGGAAGGGATGGGGGCGAGCCCTGGTCTGGTTCTAAAGCCTGGCTTAAAGCCTTGCCTGGACTGTCAGCATGTACGAGGCCTCACAGGATTTACTGTCAGAGCTGCGCTTTCTGCTGGATGGGGCCTGTCTTGGTAATCTCCATCTGGGAGACTTCACAAGCTGGGATTTACACCTCTGTGCCTGCTGGGAGCCACAAATGAGCCATAAACTGATTGCACATGAATATTGGAAGTCTTCCTTAACCCTGACTACATGGGCTGCTTTCCCTGTGTCGGGAAGGAAATACTGCAGGTATGCCAGGCTGAGGGGCAGAAGAGCTCAGTCCTGAGGGGATTGATGCAGTTCTGGGTACAAATTCAGTGCATGACTCTAAATACATGCAGAAATATTAAAGTAATTGAATTTGGATGCAGATAGCGAGGCAGGGCTGGACATATTTTCCAAGGGTGAATGTTCGTGCCATTGGCTTTCAGTTCCGCTTCTCTTGCAGACCAGGTTTTTGATAATAACACAGCCATACATCATCTCCTTTTAGTAAAGGAGGTGCCACTGGACTTTCTCAGCTCAAAGCTTCTCATTAGAGTCCCTGAAATTTTAGCTTGGATCTAAGAAAAATATACTAGAACTCAGCACAGCAACAACAAGGGTTGTATCTTAGGGAGCTGGAAGGCACCCTTAGGAGGGAGTTGGACTTGTGAAGGGTTTGGGGGCTGAACTACATTTTCAAAATATGTTGAGAATTGAGTGGATCAGTTGGAGGTGTTTTGTTCTTGTGTAAGCAGCTACCACATTATCTTAACCATAAATCTTGCCCTCTCAATTTTGTAAACAATCAGCATGCACCAGGACTTGCTTAATTTTCTCATTCGATTACCTGTCTCTGTTTAATAGGAACCATGGAATTCTACAAACTAATGCAAATGCATTACAAAGCTAATTAGCTGGAACTACTGTGCTTGGAAAAAATGTAGGTTGCCATATGCATATGGCATCAAATATGCACTTTGCTTTCTATTATGGTGATGGCTTTGTGTTAGCAGCAGTCACAGATTGGCAGACAAATGAGAAAGGATTTCAAATGCAGCTTTAATTGATGAAATAGTTAATCTGGAAATTAGGATTCTGCCTCTCTGCAATTGTCATTCACACACAGTGAGTTTCCAGCTTTTGAAGTACATTTTGTAGCTTTTCTGCTGTGCATAATTTAATGCGGTTCTCTACGCACCTGCCTCCCAGCCTCGTCCTCCCCACAAGGACTGACAAATTCTGAATCAAAGTGGGAGAGAAAAAAACTTCTGCTTCTAAAATGGGCTGAATTACCATCTGGATCAGGAAGGGTTGCTCCTTAGTTGTCTCCCAGGATACAAATGGGCCAGTTCACCCTCTGCTTATACCAGTTTTGTCATGCTTGTTCAAACCACTAAAGAAATTAAAAATGGGGCATGTTATCAGCTGGTGTAAATCCATAGAATTCCAGTGACTTTAGTAAACCTATTCAGATTTTCACTTATTGCCCCACAAATAATTTAAGGTCAGAAAACTTTATGATGTTTATCCAGCCTGACAACACAGGCTGTAGAATTTCATCCAGGAATTCCTGTGCTGAATCCAATAGGTTATGGGTGAAATAGAGCATAGCTCTTAAGTAAGACATGAAAGACTGGGAGATTATCAAGAATAAGTGACTATAAACCCAAGATATGCTGTAGTTGCTGTGAGCTGAGATTCTAGAATTGAACCCAGGTTAAGGACTCTAACAAGGAGAAAGCTCATCACATTTCCCTGTTAACCACTCCTAATTCCGTCAGCTATAAAAATGCACTTGTGTTTGTATTTTGAAATTCCCCAGGGCTGAGATACATCTATTGGATTTGATTAGCCCTTCATCAGTGATATTGGAAAGCTCTCTACATATCAGATATCTTTTGCTTGCACGGAGTATTTTAGATCCTGATTAAGATGTTCCCTGTCTTTCCCCTTCATTATTAGGATTCAGTGATCTCCTAAAGTCACAGAGAACCACTCCTGGCTCGAACCAGCAGGAAGTCCAATTCCAAGAAGATGAATTTAGGAGCTGTTTACAAACTCTACGTGACTGTGGGCAGCTCTCCACTGCCTGGTGCTCAAGATGGTTACCCTCTGGGGTAACTACTGCTGGTGGAGATGGAGATATGGAACAAATTGTCTTTTCCCTTGGGTTTCACGAAGAATTTAGCAACCCAGAAGGATCCTTGCCTGGCTGCTGTGCATATAGGTAGTGTAAGCATTCTGCCATAGCTTGGTGAAATCCTTGCTGTTTCAGGCTCTGGTGAGACCTTAAACTTCTGCTAAAATTACCACCAGCAGCTCAAGGGGTGGTGAATGTTTGGGTAGATTCAGTGTGTCAGGTACTCCTGTAGAAGCCTTGTAGAAAAGGGGGATAATGTGTATGTCTCAAACATGGGCAGAAGGATAACTGTGGAGCCAGCCAAGGATTGTTGGTGGTAACACACTATGAGGAAGAAGAGGATGTGGCTGGAGAAGGGGCTGTACAGAGATAAGGCTACATTTTTTTCTGTGACAAATGTACTGATTCTTGCTCCTGGAGATACAGCACAACAAAGCACAGGGTAAGAGCAGGAATGAGTTTGAGAAGTGTGCACGGACTGTATGGGTAATCAAGGCCACCAAAAGGCCCCCAAAGCCCTCTGGCCCATTTCCAGAAATGTTCAGAAGAATGAATGGCACATGGTAATGAATTTGCACAGAAAACTGCCAGCAGACCCTCAGCTTACAGAAGCTGTCATTGACGTGGTCGTTGGAGCTTCATATTGATTTCAGTGGAAATATGCCTACCTCCATCACAGGATATGGCTGTGATCCTGCACATCCTCTGTCTCCCAAGTAGTGCCACTTCAGTTCTGTTTTGTGTAGCTGTCAGAACCAGGCTAAGGGTGCAAGGCATTGGAGAGCCAAGCTATTTATTTGTTTGCTGAAATGTTTTAAATTTTGTTTTGCATGGTCAAATTACAAAACAAGTGGTATCCACCAGAAAACAGGATCCAACCCCTGTGCCAACAGGCAGGGCTAAGTGGCAGACCAGCCACTGGTGTAACCAATGAGTAGAGTGAGAGGAAGCCTGACCAGGGAGAGGTTGATTGAATTGGCTGCTTTACTCCAGCTTTGCCCCAGGCTGCCCTCTCTTCCATCTGCTCCATGTGCATCGTCCTCAGGAGCAGCTGATGCAGAGCAGAGCAGACACATTCACAAGTCCCAATTGTCAGAGATGCAGTTTCTGCCATTCTGGACTGCTCTCTGGGCTCTCCAGGACCTGGATGGGACAGCTGTGGATGGAGCCTACTCACATGGCACTGCACAGTGAGATCCTCTGCCCTGTCTGGTCTGGGAGATGGATCAGCAATGCTTTAACAGATGAGAAAATATGTCCCTGGTTAGGAGGTGATGAAGGTATGGATTCTACCTGGTTTGCAGCAGGAAACTGAACAGGAGCAGATACTTGCTTAAGCAAGTAATTTGTCTAGTGTAGCTGCTCCACTTCAAGACAATGAGATATTTACTTTCTTAGTGACTGATAACTACTTTTTTCCTCCCTTGGAGGGACTAGATGAAGAAAGAAAAGTAGGATTTTATCTTTTGTGAATGAAATGCATTCTCATACTTCTGGTCAGCCTTTTATTGCAAGTCAAACATCCTTGTACACATGAAAGATGCAAAAATGAGAGAAAATTATCTTGTAGTTAATGTGACTACCTTGGTGATGAAAGGTGTGGTATCCCATACCCCTGTCATATCCCTGCCCTTCTTTTTCCCACAAGGCCTACAAAATAGATGTTTGGCCATTTCTTGGAGATGTTGAAAGGTACCTGAGAGCTTACAGGTTGTTGTACTCTTGTGAAGGACCCAGCTGGATGTTGAGTACTTAGTCACCTTTACACGTTTTACCATTTTCACAGGCTCTCACAGACTGTTATGAATTTTCAGCTGTATTGGTGGTTTCATGAATGAAAGATAAGTCCTTGTTTCAGTTCCATCTATCCATGCAGTTTCTGCTGAGTCTGAGGAGTTTCAAAAGAAATACACTTTCCTGTTATGTACAGTCATTCAAAATGGTGTAATTATCTCAAACACAGCATGTGTTAAAAACCCTGTAGAGAACTCTGTGAAAATCCCTTCACCGATTTTAGGCCTTGAACCAGAACTACATTTTAGTGAAATGGTTGTTTGCACATTTGTGCCTTCTCAAGCATCACAAGGCACCAGCTTTCCCTGGACATGTCCTGTGAAAAACCTTCCATCAACTCCAATAGCACTTGTACCCCAGTGACTCCAGGATGAGTCAGCTCCTTCATTGTTTCTCCCAGGGCTGCAGAATTAGGATGTGACAGAATGTGCAGGAATGGTTCAAAGCTGTGCCAGGGGAAGTTTAGGAAGCATTTCTTCACCAAGAACAGCATTCTTGGAGAGGCAGTCAATGCCTCAAGCATTTTAAGAGGCAGTGTCTAAGACAATGCCCTTCCAACATCTGGGTGAGTGAAGTATACAGAGGTCCCCCCGCTTAAGCCATTTCCACTGGTAGCAGATTTGGTCCTCTCCCATGGCAAGTGTAGCCTGCAGGTCCCTGGGGACAGCAAACATCTGCTCTGGATGCTGAGAAGTGGCTGAGCTGAGTCTGTAGATTGCAACTTCTTTAGGCATAAAACTAGGCCTGGAAGAAATTGTGCACCAGAATCACAGAATCACAGAATTGCTGGGTTGGAAAAGACCTCTGAGATCATCCAGCCAAACTCCCCTGCCAAGGCAGGGTCACCTGGAGCAGGTGGCACAGGAATGTGTCCTGGTGGGTTTGTCCACAGAGAGAGAGAGGGAGACTCCACGCCCTCCCTGGGCAGCTGTTCCAGTGCTCTGCCACCCTCCATGTAAAGAAATTCTTCCTCATGTTGAGGCTGTGACCATGACTTCTCATCCTGTTGCTGGGCATAACTGAGAAGAGTCCAGAACCATCCTCTTGACTCCCTCCTTTGAAATATTTGTGTTTCTTACTTTTCTACACCCTCAGGTTAGGGGTAGCCTTTGGAAAGGGAGGATTTGACCACAAAACACTTGTCCAATCCCTTTGTGACCTCAACTGTCCCAAGTCTACCTTTTCCAAACAGACTTTTCTCCTGCTAATGCAGCACTTAGGATCTTTCTCAGCACTAGCACACACATAATGTGGGGGAAGGAAGTTATTGTTCAGATTTGTTTACTCTGGCACCCTCTGGGTTTGACAATGTGCCAGGAAGCAGGTGCATCATTTGACAAATGCCTTACTGTGGTGTCTGCCTCCTCTCTACATCCTCAGCTTGTAATTTTCAATGGATTGATGTACAGCATCTAAAATACAGGAAATTCAGCTTATTGACAATTTGATTTCTCAGTTACTAGAAGAAAAGAAAAACAAAAAGGTACTGAACAACATTACTGGACCAGATGGGGAATTTACCAGGTGCACCTGTAACTCCATAACTATGGAACATTCCTCCTGTGCAGTTACTTCACCCTGTGCTAACTGCATCATGCACTGATGAAATCCTTGAGCACAGGATCTGTCAGAGAAAGCTTATTGCTGAATAAGAGGTGTTGTACACTCTTCTACTCACAGAAAATGAGAGGTCTGTACATCAATGACTTCAATTTCCTGACCGAAGGGGTTGGAAGGGAAGATACTGATGAATATGGTGGGTAGGGTGGAAGGCAAAGAAAGTAAGCACAGTGCTACTTTAAAACAAAATTAGGAAAATGGGTGATTTGGGATAGAAACTCTGATTTCTGTTCTCAGTCTCTTGGTGTTGGTTTTTTTTTCCTTCCTAAATTTACTCACTGTTCAGCCAAAATACTTTGTTTTCCTTAGTTTCCATTATGCCACGGTCTTCTTCTCACCCCATGCTTCTCTTTTGTGTGTCATCCAACTCCTTTCCTTCTCTTGCATGTTTTGTGTCTACCTTATCTTCAGGATGTTAATCTTCTCACCCAGCTGGAGGCCACTGCTTCAGCTGTGACTTGTTCCACCCATGTTCAAATTGTTTTCCTTTGTGCTCCTCTCATGGGGACCTCTATTTCAGATCTTTTTGCTTCTCTGTGGATACAACTACACTGCTTAGAAAATCAGGGCAAGGTATGAGCAGGGCCATGTACCACAGAATTTTCATGCTTCACAGCTGCTAGTATAGGCCTAGGACAGTTTTATCCAATCTCAAGTTGCCACTGACCAGACAAAACCGAGGCAAGGCGGACAGGAACTGTTACATCAGGGAATAAAAAGCCTGTTGGGCTGTGTATTCAACATCAAACTGGGTTTGGGTCCTGTCTTTCTGTACCATCCTTCAAAGCTGTCCCTGGGTGCTTTGTCTCCTTGGATGTCCCACACAGATCCTCAGGCCAATGCCACAACTCACAACACCTGTCCTGATTTTCCTGATTGGGTGCAATGGCCCTCACAGATTTTGAGCTGGAATATGCACAGCAAATAACAATAAATATATCTACAAGCCACCTCAGGGAGCACAGAGGTGTGAAGTGTGCCAGTGGGCAAGGTCAGCTGTTTTGTCTCCTGCTTCATTTAGCAGCAGAACTATGTCCTTAAGTTCTTCTTGTGGCAAGGTCCATTGTTTTGGGATTGTAGTGATGTTATGTTTTCTCTATTCTTCTTTTGTACCTTTTTACTTTAATTTCTTAAGAGGGAGCACAACCTGATAGAGAGCAGAGGTTTGAAGACAGATCCTTTGCCCTTTACACCCATCTCTGTGCTCTTTCATCATAAAAAAAAAGAGCAAGTTAAGCAACCTGAAGCCTTGTTCCTGGGCACAAGAAAAGTTACAGAGCCAGACAGTGGTACTGGGAAGAGGCAGCTGATGCCTGGTGTGATCCTTGCCCATGGTGGAAACATGAGGAGAAATCACACAGAGGTGCCTGATATGGAGGGGGAAAAAATAAAAAACAGTTTTCAGAAAATAGAGCCACATTTTTCTATTAATAAGTGAAGACCCACTCTCTGGCCTGGAGGCCAACTGGCACGGTCTGGCAATAAACCATAGAGCTCCTTGACATCAAGGAAAGCATATTTAATGTGGAGCTAAATTCATGCTTCTCCTCTCCTGATAAATTCAGCTTGTTTCCTGCTGTTCAGCTGGAACAAATGCTTCCATTCCCACAGCCCAGATATCAAGCTCAGGAAATAGCTGAAACCCTGGAAGGGCCTTTTTTTGCTTGCAATGCATAAAGAAATGTTGTGGGATTTTTTTTGTCAGTCAAACAGTTTTAGGAATATTTCTTTGTCAGTTAACCTGTTTTAAGGCTGTTTATTTTTCCTGGGAAATACCTTTCATTTGGTAATCTCTTTTAGTCATATGAGTTTTATTTTAAAACCATGTGAAGAGTTACTTTTAATGCATCAACAACAGAATTGGAGAAATAGTTATAAAAGGCTTTTATTTCAGCTCCTCACACTTGTTTTAATCAATTAATGTTTATGGTGGACAATTAACTCCTGTGGGAGCTGATTGTGCTGGACTTGGAGTTTGAAAATAAGGCTGCAATAATTTAATTTGTTTGCTTCCAGGAGAAAATATATCTGTTTTTCTTGTAGCAGAGAAAAGAGGAAATAATGAGAAAAAGAGGCTAATGAGAAAACTAAATACTATCATATTTATACACTGAGGTAAAAATGTGGAGGAATCATTTCCCTGTGGATTTGCTCTGCTCTTAAGCCATTAGAATTGTTTCAGATCTCTGCATCTGGTCTCTGCACACAGTGAAGAAAGGAAGCTGAGATAAAGGCTGGGTCTTCTTCTTCTTAGACCAAGGCTAAATGAGGCTTTTGAATTAGGACCATTTCCATTTAAATTTTCTGGAGAAAGAACAGTTATTAAAAAGCACTCTATTGTCAGTCTGGCAGTTTTTTGCATTGCAAAACAAACTGATATTCAGAACTTTGGAGTTCCTACCCTGGAAGCTATTTTAGTATCTTGGTCCCAAATTTTCTCACAGAAAAGAAATCCCCATCAGACCATGAATTTGTGTATAAGGGCAACCCTCTCTTACTAAAACAAAAAGTGCATTTTTACAAATAAGTGCAATATTTTTCTGAACAAACACCTTGCAGTTCAGTCAACAAACACAGCACTTTTCAAACGTTTGCTGCAGAAAAAATCTGGAAAATCCCAGTGGAGGAATTTTACAAAGAATAATTCTGGACTAAGGTATGGAGCCCCCTCTGCTGATGTCTGACAGGAACTGAGAAATGACCATGCTCAGTCTTGTGAAACTATGGATTTCCAGCTAAATTAAATGAAATTTAAAACACAGATGAAAAAAAGAATTCTTTTTGTATCATGTCTGTTTCTCTACTTGTTTCTGCTGCCATGGAGTAGGTGTGACTGTACCAAGGTCATCAGAGTTCTATTACATGAACTGAGTTTGAGAAGAGATTTGGAATCTGCATTTGGTTTGACATTACCTCTCTATCAGTGCAGATGCTTTTCTAGAAGGCTGTGGATGGACTTTGGTTGTGCCCCACTGCTCCCCAGGATAGCAGCAAGCTGACAGAAATGAGATGGAAACAGTGAATCAGGACATCAATCCCACCCAAATAAAATTCACAGATGATGAGAAATCTGCCTTCACAAAGCCCAGGAATCTCATTTTTATGATATTAGATAAACTGGGAAGATGTTCTTCCAAGACACTGCAGCACAGTGTGATGATTATTAGCTCAATTCAGTGCCACAATTACCACAGGCCATTTAGCACAAATGTTTCCCCTGTTGCCATCCATTATTGCAGTAGCTTCAAAAATGTCAGTGCGTGCAGCTGAGAACACTGCATGTCATAAAAGAAATATGGTTATATGTGATCAGCACAGCTCAGCCACACATTCATATTGCAAAACCTCTGACAACACCTTTCTGCTTGAATATTTAGGAAAAGGCTAGCACTGAAATCAGATCTTGGACCAAAATTCGATTTTTGTCGTCACCATTAGTCAGTTACTTATCACATGAACAATTGTTCTGTCCTCTTGGATTGGGTTCATCTCACCTGTTGTGTTCACCTAAAATCTCACTGTTCAAATCTGAGCTACTCACCTTGGATTATCTGCAGATCTGGCACAGAGGAATATGTATTTTCAGAGGATGACTTTTTCACATCCTAAAATAGATGTCTGGGATGGCATAGAGGACCATACTTTTACAAGTAACTTCAATTTGGTGAATTTGCTCATCTTACCCTAAATATAATAATAATGATAATGATAATGATAATGATAATAATAATAGTTTGTTTTCTAGCCAAATAAATTCACTCTTTTCTCCTAAAGCCTGCCTGGCAGAGTGACCTCGGGGAGGCTGGGAAGACGTGGAACTTCAATTCCCATGGGAAGAGCAGTCAGAAGTGGAGGCACTGCTCCCTCCTGGCATTGCACAGCATCCTTCACTCAAATCCCTGGGATCCACAGCATGTGGAGCGTTACTCCACCGAGCTGCAGAGGGATTTGGGTACCTACAGCTAATTTAGGACTGATGCCTTTCAGTGTCAGCAGTCAGCTGGAGTATTTCTGTCAGTAGACTAAGGAGAAACACACCTGAACTTCCAACCTCCCTTTGGGATTGTAGCAACAGTAGCTGTATTTGTTTAACAGAAGTAATTTGAGTGTTTAAACTAAATATATTAATTGAGACCAGGAAATAATCTTTACTGAGTATTTTAAGCTGTCTTCCTTGAAAAGGAGTCCAAGCTCACAGTGTAGAATGGTTTGCAGACCTGGGCACTGAATTTCTCCTCTAATAAAGGGCAGCAAGGATGATCATTCTCTCTAAATACAAAAGGGAGATAAGGTTATGAACCTACAAGATGCTTAAGTCTCTCTGAAAAGACCCTAAGAGATGAGATCCTGTGTGAGATCCTTTGTGTCAAATAATGACACAAAGCCAGAAGCAAGGTCACTGAAGAGCCCCCTCAGCCCTGCAGCCTTCACACTGTCACCAGCCCAGAGAGCACACAGGGTGATGCTCAAACCTCCAGCCCTGTGTCTGGTCACACTCTGGTGCTCTAGAGATGCTCCCAGCTCTCCTGTGCAACCCCCTCAGGCAGGAGGGGAACAGGGAACAAACGCTGATTCCCCAGCAGTGTCAGCTGGGCCAGCGACCAACAGGGGAAAAAAAAAAAAGCATTAAAGTGCATTGCATGAGAGAAAACAAAATGAGGATTTGCTGGGTGGGTCAGGGTGACAGTCTTTGCAAACCCTGGCTTTAAAGAAATTACTCAGAAACCCCATGTAGCTCCCAAGAAAGTGCTGAGGAGGCTCTTGAAGAAATCCCATTTCAATTTGCTTATTTAAGTTAGTAGAAAAAAGACCTCCTTGTTATCTAATTTGTTGATGAGTTCAGACACTTTCTGGAATGATTTCTTGCATAATTTACCTTATTGATACATTATTTATAAGTCCTCATTCAATTTCAGGCTCAGGGTTTGGATGTGAATCTTACATAATGAGTAGCTGGTGTCACCTCGTGTCAGAGGAATCAAAAGTGGTTTTGACAACCCTTGGATTGTCACTAAAACAGCAATATAATCAGAGTTACTTTTTCACTGCTGAATCATTGCAAAATGCTCCCCTGCCATGTCCTCACATGAATCTAATAAATTATAATGTCCTTTATCTGTTGAGGAAAATAATTTTCTAAGGAGCAGCTGTTCCTGGCTAAAATGCTCCATAAACTGAGACCCAGTATCTATGGCTGGAAGAAGTGCTGTCATGATTTATTTTTTTAAGATGATACATTCCCTTCAAGTTTAATCTGGATAGATGGGTATGGGAAGACCCATAGTGTTTGCACCATGGGCTTCAAAAGATGGGTATTCTGCAGATTCTTCAGTAATACACATTGAATTTAAAGAATTCAGTGAGCCTTTGGATTCTACACTGTCCCTGGGAGCTCAGGATTTCCTTTCACTTTCTGGAAAAGAGTTAAAAATATATATATATACACTGAGAAGAGTGTATGTGTACTGATAGAGTCTCCACTCACTGTGGATGGGAAATGCCCCTTAGTGACAGGTACATAATACATTTTGATAGAGAAAAGGGATCAATTGGTTGCTTGAGATAATAAATTGCTTTCTCTTATTCAAAAGTCTGGAGCTAAAGAGCAAAAAAACTGTTAAGTCTGTCCTGCTGTGAGCTGAAATATTCTGTCTCTGCCTTGTTGTTTTGTTTAGCAAAGCAGGAAAAGAATTATTACTTGAGGTTTATTCCATGCAAGTTTGTTATCTAATCTGTCAAGCTTTGAATCAGACTGGCCTTATTAATGTAAGAATCATTCACAGTGTTCCCTGTGAATTGTGCTGGGTATTTTAGATGGCATCAGATCCCTGCCTGTCATAAGATCCACTGCAGGAGCCTTTGTTGCTAACTTCAGGCAAAGTGAGTTTTGCAGTTTTACCTGTATGTCAATGACTATTTAGAAATAAAGATATGGGTTTGAAATCGGTTTTCAATTTCCCTCCAGAAGGAAATCACTGCTTCTTATTTAAAAATTTCTAGATGTGTACCTGTAGTTGCCAGTACTCCTGGTGTGCTGCTCTTCATGGAGTGCATGTGAAGGATCGTGTTAAAGTTCCCTCTGATGCCCAAGTACCAAGCACCCTGTGCTTTACTGCTTTTTGGAAACAGATGCTTCATTCTTTTTGCCTGACGACTTTGAAGAGATTAGTGGGCACTATGGTCACATTTCCAAATGTCCCTGCACCCTTCAGCATCTGACCCAATTTTTGAAGGAAAGGGCAAGTGCAGATTCCTTCCAACTCTCTGACTTGTCCTTTGAAAACAGTAACTTTTTCCAGACTTCTTTTTTGAATTATTTATTTTTTAGAAGCTGGTATTGGGTTCAATGAGCTTTCATACTGAAGATTAATAAAACCCATAAATGCCACATAAACAGACATAATCACCCAGTTTCAAACAGGTTGACAGTAATTCAGTGGCCAAAACAATTGCAACCCCTTTGCTGAATCCCCATCAGAGTCAGGGGGACACTTTCATACCCCAGCCCTGTCCATAATCACCCTTC
The DNA here is from genome assembly GCA_013400775.1 of Chaetops frenatus. Lineage (NCBI taxonomy): Eukaryota > Metazoa > Chordata > Aves > Passeriformes > Picathartidae > Chaetops > Chaetops frenatus. The sequence continues at coordinate 462,234 of VZTR01002634.1, read as the reverse complement.
CACACCATGGTCTAGTGGGAATTCGCGTAGTGGTGTATTTCAGGATGTAATTAGAATGGCTTCTGCCTGCCCTCCGTTTGCACTTGCAGGTTTTTTTCTGCACTGGAGGCTGCTCCCAGCTCCAAGCTGTGCCTGGTGAGCCTGGAAGTGAGCAAACACTTTCTGCTACAGATCAGGAGGCAGCAATGCAAACAAACTGTCCTTGTCAGCAATATTCCCTCAGGTGAAGACAGCCCATGAAGGGGAAAGAAAAAGTGAAAAGTGTTGGTTGGGGCAGGTACTGTGTTTTGAGCCCCATCTGTCACTGCCAGTGAAGTGCATCTTTCCAAGCCCCTCTCCTGTCACTCTCAGGACACCCAGCCTCGACACCAGGGGTGGGTCTAAGCCAAACCTGAGAACTCTGCAGAGGGCAGGAGCTTGTGCACATACTGTACTGGAGGAAGGGTGGGTGAGCCACAGCTTTGGCCACAGCAGCTGCCCTGCCTCTGGCTTCTCCTGGTCACGGTGTGAGCTCTGTGCCCACCCACCACCAGGCTCACAGCCCAGACTGAGCAAAACAGGATACATGCCGTGCTATCCAGCCACCTCGTGGCAGAAAACAGGCACAGAGGTCCCTGCGATGTTTTTTGCCTCCATTTTGTGAGACTGGGATAAGGGGAGCATCCACCCTGACTGGAGTTGGCCAAAAGAATTTGCTTCTTTTTTTTTTTTTTTTTCTTCCTAACCACTTTCATTCTGGAACAATGCTTGCTGCAATGGGGTCTGAAGAATAGAGCTTAAGGGAGTTTATTCTTATTGATGGAGAAATTGTTCATAGTAGCAACAGAACATAAAAGTGTAGAATTTGTGCTGCATGGGAGAAAACCAGCAGAGAATTAAAATTGTTGAAGATGCCCATGCCCACTGTACTCTGATAAGGGAAAGATGCTCACCTGAGTCAGGGGGCTGCAGATGAACCCAAAAGAAAATTCAGAGAGGGAAGTCCCCCTGTCAGATCTACATTCAGCAGCTGAGTGCAGGTCAGAACCAGGTCCCAGGATGATAATGCAGCTGCCCTGGCTTCCAGAGCTGGCACCTCTGGTCACACTCTGCATCCACCCTGTTCCAGGCTGCCATCCTGGGTAGTGCTGTCCTTCCACTGGTGCTGGCATTCCAAGCAGGACCACTCCCAGATCCTTCTTGTCCCTTGTAGTATGTGCACACTGGACTAGTGTTTATCCATCAGAGGGGTAAGCATCTTTCAGAGAGTCTTGACTATGGCCCAATACACTGCAGATTTCACATGGATGATTGTGCCAGGCTCCATTTGGTTGGGGCTTATGAATACCTGAATGGCAGAAAAAGGGTGAAAATAAAAACTATGGAATTTGAATTTATGGGCACCCAATAGCTGAGTCACTGTGACTACTTCTGGTCTCAGATCATCTTCATAAATTAATGTTCTGAAGACTTGTGTGCACAGATTTTAAAGATTTTTTTTCCATTCTCATGTGCCATTTATGCACAGGTTTATCTTTTCCTCTGGTCCTACAGGAGAAGGTGACAGAAAAAATAGCCCTTTGACTTGGTGTGAAAGCTTCATTCAGACATGCTGGATGGCAAGAAACTTTTCTTTGAGTTCCTGAATTTTAGCAATGGTCTATTTGCAGCAGGTGCAGCAGCTTGCTAAATGAAAAAAAAAAAAAAAAAAAAAAAAAAAAAAAAGAAGGTGCTGCTTAAGTTACTTTGACTGAATAGGAAAGGAATATAAGAATATAATACACTGCTGCATTTCTGGGTGTTTTGTTTCTTGAAACTGCTAGAATAAAACCAATTTTGCTATGTTATCTCACTGTGATTGTCAGTTAAATAGAAGAATTTTGATTTGCACTGGCAGCTGAGCAAAAGGTCCTAAGCTCAGTATTTGGAGGATGTGCATTCAAACTTTATGCCTTGACTTTATCCCTTAGCTGGGTAATTTCTGATGTTTAGTAAATATAATTCAAAGGGCACAGACATATCTTGCTGCACCAGTTTCTAACAACAGAAACATCTGGATTTTGTGATGATTATGAAACAATTCTGTCATGTTTGCAGACCTATTTGCATTGCATTTTCAATGAGAGTGAACCAGAAAAAAAGAAAAAAGAAAGGAGACATCTCAAAGGAAGAATAGAAAAATAAAAATACACCCACTCTCTCTGTGTTTTCAAACTAGAGCAGAAAGCATCAGAGATGAAAGGATCTGCTTTTCTTTTAATCTCACAGTGCAGCTGCCTCATCTGTTGCCTGCAGTGTGCCCGTGTCACAGGAGCAAGTTTCACCTTCCTCCAAAAGCCACATCCTTCTGACAGCTCTGATAAACAGCAGGCAGCCAGCCAGGCTCACAGGATCTTCCAAAATACCAACCCTGTGACCCCAGCAGTCATTTCTCCAGGAAAGCTGTAAATCATACCCCAGCTTTGCTGGCTCCCAGGGATCTCAGGGAAGCGAAGAATAGCAAAGGAACTCGCCCTTGCTGATCTTTGCAGCTTGCTCCTGTGTGAGCATCCCAGCCCCAAGCTGTGACAGTTTTGTCTTGCCCCTTTTCATATAAGAAATACTTTGAGTTGAGCAGCTGCAGAGGAGGGGCTTGGTTGTCCCCTTTTTGCTGCCAATGGAAAGGCAAATCCCTCTGGGATCTGGCTGTTCCTACCCTGGGCTGGGCCTTCTGCACAGGATACCAGCAGGGAAAACAGACAATGGAGCTTTTTGAGGATGTCCTCTGAATTCACATTGCTTTAAGCTCAGGGACCTCCCATGCCTTTTTTTGAGGGAAGGACATCAGAAAATGGTTCTCCCTCATCATGTTCCACTCCAAGTGTGATCCAGCACATCGGTGGCATAGACACCAGGGTGGAAAGCTGGTGAAGAATCACATCCTCACGATCTGTGTGAGCTCCACCAAGACAATATTGAAAGACTGTAACAAAATTTTCATCATGTAAAGGTAAATAAAATGATTCTCATGCAAAACCTCTATTTGTTGGCAATTTTTCCTATTTATGAGTAGGGCAAAATTAGCACCTGGGGGATACTGTAAATTTGTCTAGTCCTGATAAAACATAAATGAATACTATAAATCTTCAGCAGTAAACTAGTTAATAATGTATTGATCCCTGAATTACAGGGTAAAAGTACAATATATCTTTTTTGGAGGGCACACCTCCATTTTCAAGCATTCTTATTCACCCTGGATACATAAATCTGCATTACTGAGGAGAAAGTTTAGCACAAGGTAATAGTGGTGGCTTATCAAAAATTTATTAAAGAGTGACTTAATCATGTAAATGACACCAGGGCATGCAAAGAAAAAGAAAAGATGAGCTGCTGTTTTCAAAGTAAACGCAGCAATGCAATATTTCTTCTGATTTCTATAAAGAATAACAACTAGGTACCAATAAGGTGTAGACCAACTTCACATTCTTTGTTTATGCAAATATCTATTTCCATAGACAAATATATGCATAAGGCTCAATTATAATCAGAAAACTTAATTATAATTAGAAAGTCTAATGATTATCAGAAAACTTAATTATCACGAGCAAAAATTTACTTTCTCTTTTCAAAGCACTGCCTTAGTGAGGTAACTGGGATGTGAACCTGTTACCATTGAAATCACACACACAAAAAATCATTGTGAAGCAAAAATCAGGCTCCTAACTCTCACCTGAGTTGCTTCATGGCTAATGCAGTCACTCCTGGTTCACCAACCCTATGCTTGTCTTTCTAGATTGTGCAAAATATCTTTGTAACTCACTGTTCATTAAAGTTGAGAGTTGTTTGGGCTGCAGTTTTTTCCCTGGTTGACAATGATATTGCAGCACAACAAACTGGAGCAGGCACCTCCTGAGTTAATGGCAGCTGAATTCACAGAAAGCACCATGGCAGAGGCCTAAACAAACTCAGGGAGGGGTGCACAGGAAGGTTTGTGTCAGGTCTGTTGAGTCTGGGATGGACATTTCATTATATCCAGAGAGGTCTTCCTCACCTTCACCTTGCTTGAATATTTTGTTAACTTGGATTTTCAATTTGCTGCAAAACTGTGTGAAACTTGCAGAGAGAATGGGCAGTAGAAGGAAAAGTTTGGAGAAAGGAAGGAGAAGAAGGTCATCTTTTTCCAACCCTCTACCATGGGCAGGGACATTTCCATTAGATCAGGTTGCTCCAAGCCCCATCCAGCCTGGCCTTGAACATTTCCAGGGATGGAGCATCCACAGCTTCTCTGGGCAACCTGTGCCAGTGTCTATCCACCCTTGCAATAATGAATTTATTCCTAATATCTAACCTAAACCTGCCCTCTTTCCATTTAAAGGCATCTCCCCTTACCAAAAGTATCTCTCCATCTTTCTTGTAGGGCTCCTTTGGGTACTGGAAGGCAGCCATAAGGCCCTGGGTCTTAATACTTCCTTTAATGAAGAGTCATTTACTTGACAATTGTAAAGTCTCTCATGTCAACCCCTAGCACAGAGAGGAGATAGAAAGAAAGCAACGTTCTGCTTTTCTGCTGCCATGCCAGGCCCATGGCCAGGAGTTTCAGGAGCACAGCTCACTCCAAGAAACTTCTCCAGTGCTCTCAGAACACATTTTGAAAAGATGGCAGTGCCCTGTTGCCTACACTTAGACCTGTCTGTCCATGTTCATATTAATGAAGTCTTTATCTTCTGAATTAGGAATGGAGCTGCATGTGGGGAATGGTCATTTGCTCAAATTAACTCTCAGGGTAAGCTTGGGAGGTTTATTGAGTTATGTCGACAGTAGGAGACAAAGTTGGACAAATTTTGAGTGCAGGCTGCAGAGTGTAGTTATTGGTGCTATTCAGTTGTAAAATTGAACATTTGTGTTACCAGAAGTGTTCATGGGCTCTCTTTTTCTGTATTTCTTGTTGCTACTGCAGAGATCTCTGTATTACAGAGGAATTTTTTCAGATCTCTGTCTGTTTTCTTGATCACAAAATGAAATCATTACCCTGATTTGGGCATCACTGCTTATTGCTGTAGATGTGACAGGGATGTTACAAACAATATTTTCACCTTTATCATCTGATATGTGTCCCTTAAGTGATATGTATACATTTCTTTTCCATACCCTTAATATGGTGTCAAATTAATTATAAGCTTTTTACAGCACAGACTTTACCCCCACGAATATTGTTGTGTCACCTTGGTGTCATTTTTGCTTCCTAGACAAATAAAAGCAAGGACAAGTGAAACAATTACTTCTTGGGAGAAGAGATTATCCTATTCAGGTGGTCCTGAACCAAAAGGACAATTCTGAAGTAGCCTGGCAGAACTCCCACCTCTGTCTGACTGAGCACCAAACCGTGATTTACACCTGAAACTCCCGGTAGCTTTGTCCTGACTCATGCTCAGGGCTTGAAATGTGTCTCCATTTCTCCATATTTGGGTTGGGGACAGCTCATTTTTCTCGTGCTTTAGAAAAACTACAGGGGTGACACTGGTGCAGAATTGCCATCAGTCTTTGGTAGGATGTTCTATTGATTTCAGATTAGCAAACATCATCTTAGAAAGGGTAAAGCTTGGCCTGGTCTAAAGAAAACCAGACTGGAAAAAATGGTGGCAAGGATCTTGCAAAGCATAGTTTTGTTCAGGGTGGGGACACAGGGAGGCTGATTGAACACTGCAGATCTCTCTCTTTGCTGCATTTGGCAGAGGGTTCATCTGCTCATGTTTTTGTCATTTGTCAGCTGGATGGATGTGCCCCAGATGAGAGAGGCACGTTGTTAGGCTTAGACACTCAGTGTAATGTGCAGAGAATTGAGATTTCTCTCTCAGAGTGAGGATGTGCTGAAGAGTTCTGCTTGCCCTCCACACAGACCAGCCTGCTCCTGGGTGCCATCTGACAAAATATTTGGGTATGAACTATTCAGTAGGTATTAAGAATGTGGGTAAAGTCAAGCACCAAATCAATTTTTGGAAAAGATGGGAATTGCAGATGCAGGCTCTTAACAGTAAGAAATAACATCATACTCTAAAGACAGCTCTTTTTTGTATTTATGTTCTGAGCACATTAGGACTTTTTCATTCATCATCCTTATGACATTGGAAATAGCACAGGGTGGGGCTAGGCAGAAGGGTAGATTTGGACCTGAGCACTCTGATGCCTCTCTCTGTAGATTTACATGATCTCAGGTGTGTACTCCTGCAGTTCATTACATGTATTCATCATCTTTTGGTGACATAATTCCATTACATGGCACCTTCCCAGTGTCACTGTGTGCCTCTCAGCACAAATTGGTTTGTTCTGAGGAATAAAAGGGAAATAATAACAGTCTCCCCACGATCACCCTTTATGACCTGAACTTTTAATGTCCATAAATAAAAGTGATGATGACTGTTGTGCACTCCCAAGGCCCTGAAGTTTTCTCTGGTCATTCCAAAGAAAGGGTTTAAAACACTGAAATACTGTTTCCTTGTGAGTTTAAGATTTTCTTATGGGAAAACTTAGATTTTCTTCTGGGAGAGAAAGTTCTTTGGAGGTCTTCTTTGACTTTCTCTCTTGCAGCATGGGAAATCTTGAGGGAAGAGACTGAACTGCAACAGTATTTCAAAAAGTGCAATACCCAGGTCATCCTCTTCAGCAACAAAGAAAAGTGAGGTGCAGAGCAATGAGGTGACCTCACTGAGGTCATCTAAGGGCAGACCCTTGTTCATTCCAATGCAACCACTCACCTCTCCTCCCTCCTTTAAAAGATGTCATGTGAATCTTGGATATTGTCAACCACTCTGTCAAACCAAATAATCTTTGGACAAAGCCCCCAAAAAAGGGGATTTATTTCCTTTATTTTCTTTTTTTTTCTTAATAATTTCTGTGAAGTAAAAAGGAAATTAATTAAGCAACTCCATCATTTATAATTAAATGTGTGCTCAGCCCAGGCTACAGGTGTGAGGTTTCCCAGACACACTTGAATTAATCCATCCCTGAGTTCTGGTGAATAGAGCTCCACATTGGTTCTAGTGGGTNTCCCCTTCCCCTTCCCCTTCCCATCCTTGCACCTCTCCCCCCCTTTTTTTCAGCACAGAATTAATGGAGCACTTGGAAGATGAGAATAGCTAACATTCACTTATTTTTTTTTTTTTCATGGAGAAAATCAGGTAATGAAAATAAAAATCTGTTTTCCAGACACTTCACATGCACCCTGCAATCTTAAATACTCAAGCCTGGAAATTAAACATGAGCAACTTCATGCATATGCAGCTGTGTTCAAGGAACATTCAGTAAGAGATCAAGACTTCAAAAATGTCAAAGTTAAATTTTAAATGAAATTTTAATTTGCCTCTCTTGTGCAGGAATGGTCCATAATTCCATGGGCACATTTTCGTTTGTTACATGGGGACTTGTTTTGCTTGGTTTACATCCTGAAAATTCCTTTCCACAGGACTGTGGGTGTAGGTTGATGTGATTTCTCTCCTCATTTATTGCAGAAGATGAAAAATAAGTAGTGATGGAGACAGATCAATATTCTGCTTAATTATTTAAATGCAAGTCAGCATAATTCCTTTGAGCAGGTTCCATCCTGGTCCCCCCAGCAAGAAGTTAATGATCAGAGGGATTGAAGAGCTCAAAGCTGCTCAGGTGCTGCTCAGGCTGACCATGCTCTGTGCAAGTGAACTGGACCCATAATTTATGTGCTGGACTCTTGGGAACCTTTGGAAAGAACTGTCAATGAAAAGGCTCTGCTGTTTTAAACTTCTAGTAAAAAAGTGGGTGCTTTTCAAAGAAACAGTCAAATGTGCATACCTGATACTCAATTGATTTTCCTGTCAAAGCTGAAGGATGAATGAACTTTCTCAAGGAGAATTTGTAGGATGTAGAATATTGTATACACTCAGATATGTTTATATTTTTTGCATGCAAAAACAGAACAGCAAACTGATGCCCCTCTTCCCTCTGCCTTCTCTTTTTCACACTGGGGGCAAAAAACCACACAACTTTCTTTTTCCCCCTGAGACTTTCCATTAAAAATCTTCTTCAAATTAAAAAGAATATTCTTCCATTACAGACATTGATTCTTTCTTCTTCCCCATGGAGTTTGAAAAGGATGCTAAAAATTATTAAGTTTTCAGCACAGATTTTCTCAGAAGCATGATTTTCATTCAGAGCAGGAGTGTCTGAGGGATGAATGACCAGGGATCAATGTTTAATTTTACACTCTGGATTGGTTTTACTATAGACCATATCAAATATAGATGACAATGAATTAAAATAGTTTCTATTCTGTCTCCACACCCACATGTGACCTGAATGAAAGGTTTGTTGTTGCCTCTTTTTTTTTAAGTTGTTAACCCAATTAGAAATAGACACTGTGAACATGTGATATCTTTCCACTGGATCCCATTCAAAATTTTATCTAAATCTGAAGGATTAAATTATAAATTTTTTTCCAATGCTCATAGTATTTATTTATGAAAAAGAAAAACATAAATCAGAAGAATTGTCAGGACATATTAGGAAACTAGAAACATCTCAACAACTTTTCGTATGAAAAAATGAATTATTCAAGAGCAATTTTCTTGGGTTCAGGGTGTACTGGGCTGTGTTCTCTCAGTTCAGATTAAAACCCTTGAGTTGCAATGCAGTGATGTGAGTCAGGACCTCATCCCCTGTACAAAACCTGCATTTGCTCTCATGATGTGAGAGCTGGGGAGCATTTGGAGAGCTGCTATTGACATTTCAGAGAGGAGCATGGGAGCAAGGAACACAAGGGAGTAAAGAATATATTTTTCCTAAATTCTAAAAAATAAATGCCTAAATTAGGGGCATTCCAGAGGGGCATGAAGACTTTACAGTCATAAAAGACTTTTTCTATCTCAGAATACTTTCTCTATGCCACAGATCTCCAAAGTAAGAATTGTTGTGTGTTTCTCCATTGATGATGGAGGGATTTCAAAGAGATTTCTCCAAGAGGGTGGAGTAACACTGGGACAGCTCACACACAGAAGTCTGACATCTTCATCCTGCACAGCTATCTTTGATAGCCACTGATATTAACAGAGTTAGGACTGTGCAAATATCACTCTTCTGGGCCATTTATGCCAGAGGAATTTAGGGGGACTGCAGTTTTGCACCCATTGCTCTCTTTTCCCAAAATCATTATTGGTTATTATAGCCCTATAAACCCATGCTGAGGTCTTGAATTCTTCTGAATCTGAGTGAGTGAAGAAATAATAGTCTTATATAATTAATCAAGAATGATACTCAAGTATCATAAGCAATACTGTCCTTAAAGATGTCAAACAATGGAAACTCTTGATACTAGTTCTTCAGTTCTCTTATTAGCAATGGTCATGATTGCTCAGGTGCTTTCCTGGGAAAATGCAGAAACATCTTGGTTACCTAAACTCTACCCAAAGCAGCAAGTCTGGGTGGCTGGTGGGTCTGGGTTTGCAGAAGAGCTGTTGAGATATGGCACATAACTAGAGTTTGTATGAAATTTGATTTTTTTTTCTTGTTCTAAACCAGATAATACAGGTGAGGGAACTCTTTTCAAAAAACCCTCTCACCCCCAAAAGCACTGTTTCTCCCAACAGTCAGAAGAGATGACACCCTGAGGCTGTAGAAAGTCATTAGTTTTGGCTCTCAAATACATGCTACAGGGAAATATTGAGAAGTGAAAGTACTTCTTCCTGAAGAAAGTTGGTACATAAAGATATCAGACTCTAAACCTCCTGTGACTTTCTTTAGAAACCAAGGTTTTACATTTGTTCACATAACAGAACATCCACTCCATGGCAGAAAGAGAGGGAGCTGAGAATAGGAGAGTTAAATCAGCAGAAATCTCAGTGTAGGTGTCATGGGTTAAAGTGAAACCACTACAGTAGGGAGAGACCTGTGCTGTTTGGCAAGAGCAAACATGGGCCTGTCAGTACCACAAACAGCCCTTACATTTGAAATAAAATGATTTAAGAACAAAAGCAGGCATGGAGGTGAGGTTTCCCTGCAGAGCTGGCAGCCTTGCAAGGAAGGCTGTTCCTGTGCCTGTGGCTTTAGGACACCTTTTGTCCTGGGGGCAGTTGTGGCTGCCCCTCACAGACACCCAAGGTCGGCCACTGCAAACTGAGGGTGAGACCAGCATCCTGCATTTGTCTCCTGCCTGAAGTGCTCCTGGACCACTCTCTTTTTGCCAGAAGCCTAAGCAACACACAGATTTCTCTCTTTCAGCCCCTTGCATGCTTTGCAGCCTCCAGGCAAGCACGGGGTGTGCTCCTGCAAGGTGCTGGGAGGCTCAACTGCCCTTGAAGTTGGAGCTTTATGACTGAAGTGTGTGATGCTTCCAGCCTCAGCTCTTTCATGATGTTTTTGCCTTCACCAATTCCTGCTTCCAGGAGGAAACCCTCCATTTAATGTAGAGGGATGCCTCTGGCCTTGCCCTCCTGCCAGCATCTTCAAAAGCATCAACATTTTTCCACTCCAATTAAAAATGAGAATTCATCAATTATCAATCATTCCTGTGCACAGATCTGAGCAGTGCTTGAAATGCCCTGTTTCCCGTGTGGATGTTGCCCCAGTATAGCCCTTCTACCTCATGGTTAGAAAAGAGGGTGGTTCTAGTAAGATAAAAAAGCACCACTCACACTTATTCAATCCAGGCTCATTCATACTTTATAACTCTCAATTGCAGGAGATAATTCCTCTTCATTATTACTTTACTCACGTGTCCTGCAACTCACACTTAATCTCAGGTTCCCAAATTCCCTGAAGGATCCTGTTTAGACACATTGCTGTTTTATTAATCCACTAATAACAATGTAGGACAGATTAAATGACCCATATACATTGAAAAGCACAACTACATGCAGAGTGACATTTTTCATGTATTTGTTTTTCTTTTTGAAAACACCCACCAAACTGAAATCATAATGATTTCCTCTTTCTGCAGGATTTTGTTGGTTCACAATTCTTGCTTTATTTTGCAAAAAAATATGTTCTGCTGATTCCAGCAGGATTAATTATATGCTAATGCTTTGCAAATGTCTGTGTTTAGCCAAAAATCCTTTGAAAAATATTAGGTGTAAATAAATGTAGAATATTGCCCATTATGCCTCACTGCCCCTACTGCTTCAGCAGCTCACTGCTGCAATAGCACATTTATCAAATTGCACCTGGGCAATGTATGAAATCCATTTTTGACTAACAGAACTGTGAAGGAAAAAATTCTTATTTTTTGGAAAGTGCCTGTGTGCTGTTCACATTGTGGAAATGACTGGCAGTTTCCAAAGAGAATCTGCAGCTTTGTAATTAATTTCAATTTGGTAGAAACATATTTTTACTTGACAGTTTTGTTACACTCAATTTTTTAACAGTTCAGCCTTTTCTGGCTTTGAATATCTGATCAATATGATCTCATTATTTTATCTTAAAGAGTCCTCAGTTTTGATGATTTTCAATGTCTGACTTGGTAAATCAATCAGAACTACATACTGACAAGAAAGGAAATCCATCAGAAATGAGATTAAATCCTTGAAATAAAATAGAAAACAGAAAACTTACCAAGTAAATAAAACTTCAAAAGATACTATAACAGCAGTTGAGTTCCAATAAGAAGCAAGTCACACAAATATTTAATAATATTTAGAATGAAATCTGAGCCAAAATCAGTAATGGCTATTGCTGATGTGGGAGAAAGGATGTGCTGGCTGAACAGCAACAACTGACTGGTGAATTATTGTGTCTTGTTTAACCCATAGAAGCTTCTGGCCAGGGTGGTACCCAGCATTATTTGCCTTTAATAGCAGTAAAACGTGTACCAAGGTGTTGGGGCTTTGGCAACAATCCAAGTGCACTTGGCAGCCGTGTCTGCAAGCCAGGAAAGGCAGGCAGAGCAGGCTGGCTGTACCAGGGGATGGTGCTGGGCTGGGAATGGCACCCACAGCACTGACTGTCAGAAAAATGTGTTGGCAGAGCAGAGAGAGGCAGAGATCACAGAATCACTGAATCGTTTAGGTTGGAAAGGACCTGTAAGATCAGAGCCCAGCTGTTAACCCAGCACTGTGTTCACCACTAAACCATGTCCCCGTGCCATGTTCATCTTTTCTTGGGACATTTCCAGAGATGGTGACTCCACCTCTCCCCTTGGCAGTTTATTCCATTGCTTGACAACCCTTTTGTGAAGAAATTTTTCCCTATGATCTGATCCAAACCTCCTCTGGCACAACTTAAGTCCATTTCCTCTTGTTTTGTCACTTGTTACCTGAGAAAACAGCACACCTGGCTGTCCCCTCCTGTCAGGGAGTTGTGCAGAGCCAGAAATTCCCCCCTGAGCCTCCTTCTCTCCAGGCTGAGCCCCTCCAGCTCCCTCAGCTGCTCCTCATCAGACTTGTGCTCCAGAGCCTTCCCCAGCTCTGTTCCCTTCTCTGAACTCCCTCCAGCCCCCCAGTGCCTTTCTTGTTGTGAGGGGCCCAGAACTGGACACAGGACTTGAGATGTAGCAGATGCTGGCAGTAGTTGCATAAACTCATGGAGGTAATGATGAAACTGAAAGTGAGGTGTTGGAGAAGTAAGTGCAAAAGACATTTTAGGATGATAATTTCTTCCTGTTCCAAGCAAGAACACAAGTGTGGACCTCCAGGGAAGAGCTCCTGGCTGATGCCCTGAGAGGAGCAAGACAGTGTCCTGCATTATCAAACACAGGGTGGATAGAAAGAATAGATTAAAACCCCATTTTGCATCCCACTTACTGCCTGGATGCCTCCTCAGATTTTCTGAGGTACCCACCTTTCAAGAAATGACCTTAATTACAAACTGATGTTAACCATTGTTCTGCCTGGGGCTTCCCCCTCAGCCCCCCAACGTGCTGCAGAAGTGGTGCATGTGAACAGCCCAGGCCCTCGTGGGAGCTGTGTGCTCTCAATGCCCCTTCAAGTGACCTGAAAACCTGAGCTGGGAATAAAGAAAAAGATAGTAATAAAAAACTATTACAGTAAACCAGCAGAAAGTAGCAAAGAGTAAGGGCTGGGATTAAGAAATGGTCAGTGGTACTTCTTCTGTGGCTTCCAGATCTACCTTTTTTCTGGGTTGTGCTCATGATTTTCAGCCTGTGTTATGAAACCTACTGTGCAGTCCTGTGGATCAAGACAAGCTGAGCACTCCTCCTGCCTGGGGTTTCTGGACCACTCTGACATTTTTCAGACAGGCACAGCAGTGCCAGAGGGGTTAGAAAACTGGAGCAGTTATATTACAGTGTTAATTTCCATGGGTTATATTTCACTTTCTTCTGGTTGAAATGAAATTAATTGGCTTTTTTTTTTTTTTTAACTGAACTTTAAAAAATTGTGTGAGTTGTTCAAAAGTCTAAGTGCTTTTAAGTATTGATGGAGCTGTTGTGCTTGCTGTGGATGGGAATTCTTTCTCTGCAGTGCTCAACAAAATCAAGACCTATTTCTGTGATGTGATGTGATGTGTTATTCTATGTTTTATTTATTTGGAGTCTTTCACTGGATGATTTAGCACGAGATGCTGTAGGTAGCAAAATGTCCATTAGCTTAAGAAAATGTCCAGACAGCTAATGAAAAATTATTCTATTGAAAAAATGAAATAAGAATTATTTGTCTTAGGAATTAGCCTCAGTTATAAATGGTTAAGTTCTGGAAGGGCATACCAGTGAAATATTAAAATATATTAAAATATATTACGTTTTCCCTGGATAGCCTCATGTGTATGGATTGCAGTGTTGCTGTAAGTTAAGAGTAATATGCTTGTATTCCATCTCCTTGAAAAAGTGCCACAAGAGGGTGGAAATTGTATCTGGATCTTGCTGTTATGGGCTGTGCTGTCCTTCATGGCACAGAGGTGATAGGATGTGGGTTAAGTGAGCATAAAAACCTTCTCTGTTTGAAGGTGCAGGATGCAAGCAGCACCCTAGGAGTGTTTACTTCTTTATGACCTTGGCTGAAAACAAAATGCACCTCTACCTGATCAGGGCAACTATTCAGGGTTGTCATTAAATTCTGGGAAACAGAAGAAAATAATGAATAGATTCACAGAATATCTTGCTCTGGAAGGGAGCTTTGCAGGGCTCCAGTTCAACCCTCTGCTCAGAGCTGGTCTAACCTTGAATTTAGCTTGCTCAAGGATTTGCTTCCTTTCAAGCTCTGAATGTCTCCAAAGGCCAACAATTCATGGTCTCTCTGGGAACTTGTCCTAGGGCTTAATCACTAAGAATTTATTTTCTTCTTATAAAGCCAGAAATTCACCTGCTGAGACTTAGTCTGCTGCATTTTTCCCTAGCACCATTTGGTTATGAGAAGAGCTGGGCACCCTTTCTGTGGTGGAATAAAGCACCAAGAGCCCTTTTTAGTAGAATCATAGAATGCAGGATGGTTTGGGTTAGAAGGGACCTTAAAGATCATCTACTTTCAACCCCAGGCCATGGACAGGGATGCCACACACCAGATCAGGTCATCCTCTTTAGGCTAAAAACCCCAAACAGTTCACTGCAGCCTCTTCCAGCTGTGGTTTTGGTAGGGATCTCCTTAAACTCCTCAGGGTGAACCAGCCCAGTCCTGCTCACTGGGAACTCTGAACACAATCACTGTGTCTGAAGAGGTGAAAAACAGCACAGGACAAACCTGCTGAGCTGCCAGCTGCAGGGGCAAATGGGGATGCCATCATTCAGATGCCTGTGCCTGGATCTGGTGGAACAATTCAGCTGTGAAAACTGACAGGGGTGGGGGGTAAATGAGCAGTGGAAGCTGCTCTGGCTGGTTTTTGCAGATTGGCTCAGGGGGGACAGCACCCTCTCAGCACTGAGGTGAATTTTGGGTCTGTCTTGGTACTGCTAAGCACTGTAGAGATGGAAACACCACTGCATAGCAATCCTGTGGGAAATTAAACTGTTGATTACAGCATACAGAGCTGGATATGATTTATTTATTTATTTATTTATGTATTTATTTTCAAGAGCTTTGTTATTGAAATTGTTATTGATATTTATTATGTGCAGAAACATTCTCAGCTTGGCAAAAAGTTCACTCAAAAAGGTTTCTCTTAAGTGAGATGTAACCTTAGAGAAGAATTAAGAAACAAAGCTGATAGCTTTCATGGGGCCTTTCAATGTCAAAGGAAAACTAACCTGAACTCCCCATTTCTAACCAGGTAGTGCTGCAAGGAGTGTGAGTGTGAATATTTTGTGTCAGGATCATTGAACTGGTATTTCTGAAGTGCAAATATCTCCTTTCCCCTATGAAACCCTGCAAAAAGCCTCTCTTTTTTTCTGCTGCAAAATTAATCCAAATAGTGAAGAATCAATACTTTTTCTTCCCTGGTTGACTCTGATACTATGCAGTCCCAGACTTCCAGCCTGTGTCCATAGGATACAAGAAAAAGCTTCCCAGCAACAAATCAACAACATCCTCTTGTTATTTGCTGTTTTATTTTAGTTGTTTTATACATTTATTTTACAAAGAATTTTTTAAAATAAATGTTTTAGTGCCTTAAAATTGGATGAAGCTATTCCTATAAGAATGATAGAACTGCTACAGTTCTCTTAACAAAAAAATAAAAGCTCGGAAACTATTCCTCTGTCATGGAAACTGCAGCAAATAAAGGCTTTATCAGCCATGAGTGAAAGTTTCACAATCACATTTATTTTTCTGAGGTTTATTTCACATTTAGATCTGTAGAATATTTCAGCTTCTAGAGCTAAAGGTCTGGAATCTTTTCTTATCACTGAAATTCACTTGTTTATGCAAAGAAATAGCAAACAGGCAAGACATGGTGCTATATTTTAGGTCTAGCTGCATCATTTCCAGTTCCAAGAATGAAATGAAGCACTGAGTTATACTGGGCTTATGTTTCTTGATAACTCCTATTACTCCTTGGGTTTTCTGATTTCTCTTTGGCAATAAATGTAAGATTTGATCTTGGCCATAATTAAATGTGAACAGTGTAAAGAACTGTGTTTCATTTATAGGGCTTGCAGTTCTGAAATCTGTTTTCCTTTTTAGTGTGAAACAGTTGATGAGTTTTAAAAGTTCTGAGATGAACCCTATTTGATATTTACTCATCTTGATTTGGTGATCTGGAGGTGCACTTTGGTGGGCTGGGCTGTACAGTGAAGCAGATGACCCCAGATAAATGAAGCCTTCCACTATGGAAGCCCTCTGTGGATAATTTTCCAGCACAGCTTCTCTTCATATTTATCACATTGCTATTAAAAACTGCCTTTCCACCAGCAAATGCATATTTTCTAATGCTTATAAAATATGGGGCTTTGGGGTGTATCCTGCAGTGGCTTGAATCAAAACTGACAGAGAACTGGGGCACATTACCATCCCCTGCATCTGGTGTCTCATTTCCACAAAAGATCCCAAAATGCCAAGGAAGCTGGTGAAGTTGAAAGCTGCTTAAAGAAAACACTTTTTTTCCCTGAAACTGGGTCACATGTAAGAGTTCAGCTGCTGTTAATTAATTTTTCTGTTAGTTTGCTGTCATATTTAGCTCATCATGCAATGGACCTTCACTGTCAGTGCTATTCCACCCTCCGGTGTGGACCTCAGCCACTTTGTCCCAAGGTCAGACATCTTTATTAGCAGCTTTCCTTCACTGTATGTACAGTGAGCTGGCTCATCTGCTCTGATGGAATCAGAGAAAACCTGACTGCAATGTCTCCCTGAGAGGTGACCTGCTGAAAGGAGCAAGGCAGCATTCAGCCATGAAAGTGATCATTTGGCTTAAGTTGTTAAAAAAAAAAACAACTCCAAAAAAGCCTCCATCCCATAACTAAAAAAACACCCAATGGGCTTTGCTGCAGCTTTTGTGTTGCTCTGGGGTATTTGCAAAGCTTTTTTTTCTTTGCTGTCTGTCTAGAGGTGGAGGGATGAAAAATTCTGCACCACCTCCCACCCAGACTGAAAATCTGGGTTATGATGGTTATGGCCTCAAACTGGGGCAGGGGAGGTTCAGGTTGGATATTAGGAAATATTTCCTCACTGAAAGAGTGGTTAAGGATTGGAACAGCCTTTCCAGGGAAGCAGTGGAGTCACCATCCCTGGAAGTATTCAAAAAATGAGCGGATGTGGCACTTTGTGGTATGGTTGAACTTGATGATCTTGGAGACCTTTTCCAGTCTTTATGATTCTATGATTCTGTGACTTCAATCTATTATTCTGTCTTTTTCTGAGTGTGAAGAGTATAGTGGTAACACTCATTGATATTGTCTGCACTGGGCCCTCACCAGCTCAGTACCTAAACACAGCCCTGGCAGAGCAGGGAAAGTTCTCACCTGATTTATGGAAAGGCTCTCTCAGATTTACTGCAATGTGTTGTAACAATTTCTCTGTACTTCACGGTGCAAAATGAAGATGGGAATGTATTTTGCTGTAAATCTTAGAGAAGCTCAGAGAACAGTACAGCCTTAGATTTTTTAGTTACTGCCATGCTGGTAAAGGGCTTTTTTTTAAAACTGTAATTGCAGGAGAGTAACTGTAGAGAAATTACTCTTTATTTGTTTGAATAACAAAGACTCTGGGTATTAGATCACTTATTGAGGTCTTTCCCAGTTTTTATTTCTAAGCTTCTGTGACTCTTTTGGGATGACAAAAGCAAAGGACAAATATTTGTCTCCTAAGAGCTTGCAGTAACTGCAAAACAATTGCCAAATATGACCTTATAGATCAAATTTACAGTTTTGTGACAATGGGCTGCTCAATTCAACAACTTTTTACTTTCCCTATGTGCTGTTTTTTACTCTTGATGAAGTGCTCCCTTGGTGGAGCATACGATCATCTTTAATGAGCACCAAGTGGGGGAACATTAGGTACATAACAGAAAGGCCAGATCATGTGGGTGAACATTCAGGTTGACTTATGAAATAAACAGCTTGCCAATTAAAGTTTTTAAACAGGGAAATTTATTAACTAAAGTAACCACTGAAAATTAGAGACCAAAAATGGCAATTTGCTGAACTACAAGGCAGAGGAAGAGTGCTGAGGGCTCAGCCACAGGTCAGGTATGGCCCGAAGCACACCCACAAGGCTGGGGAGATACATTTTATACCCTGGAGCTGAGAATAGCTCCTCCCTTGACCCCCTGCTTATGCTGTTCTGGTTGGCTCATTTGTATCCAGGGTCTTCTGGTTGGTTCATAATGGTCCAGTGGGGCCTCCTGCTCTCTCCCTTTATGCTAATTGGGATTGACACCAGTTCCTCCCCAAATCCAGAACTTTCTGCCATCAACCCCCAACATCTGAACACTACCCCCAAACAACAACGCCAATCAACAACTTCTTTAACATATAAAATCATTAACTTTATAACTTAATTGACAAGGTCATTAACAATCATATACAAAAGCCAATTCCCTTCTCATGTTCATAACACTTATGTGAGCAGAATTGGCTCCAGGGACAAGTTGGTTCTTTCAGAAAGCAGCAAACCCTTGTTCACTGCTCAGACTTGCAGAGGCTGCACACAGGGCAGATGTGGGTGTGGGTCCCACTGAGCAGAGGGACCCCCAAAGCACCAGAGTTGACCTGATAATATGGCAATGTTTTTCTTTTCTTGCCTGTCCATTTCTTTCTTTCTCCCTCAGACAGAGTTGTGTGAGCTGCAGCCCCTCACTGTGGAAGCAGGGCTCCAGCCCTCCCTGTAAACCAACTGCAGAAAGTGCAGAAAGTTCCTTTAGTTTATCAGCCCCACATCTGCCACAATCAGGTGTGAGTTTTTCTGTGTTCCCACTCTAGATGTGAGACATTGTCAGAAACATTCCTGACCTACTTCCTCTGATGTACCCTGTCCTAGAGTTACTGTCACCTGGGACATACTGTCTTGTGTATGAGTGTCCAAAGATCAATTTTATTTAGAAATAACTAACAAACAGAGAATTTGTAGATGTTTCCACCTGTTTGGCATTCCCTCCTATGTGTTGCTATGAAAGAGTCCTTCTCCTCCAACTACAAAAGGAACATAAGTCTTGTTAATTTTCTTATTGGTTCCTTGCTTGATTCCTGAAGAGCAGGATTGAAAATTGGCCAGAAATTCTCCTAGGAATTGAAGCTGTAAGTCTGAACCTTAATTTTAGGGTAACAGTGAAACAGTTCTGCTGGAAGTAAATATCCCCATTTATTGAGTCCCCAGTGTCTTGCAGGAGCTGCCTTTGAAGGCTTCCACAGGGAAATCCTGTCTGACAACCCTTGGCACCAGCTGCTTAGGCAGGTGCAAGATCTCGCTGGAGATCCTGCAGAATGATTGGCTTGCTGAGCATCAGAGAGCAATTAATCTTGTAAACATGTATTTCAGGGTAAGAGAAATTACCCTCTGCTCCATTATTTTCGCCATGAGCAGCAGGATCTAAATCCTCCATCTAGACAGACAGACCTCTGATACCCGCAATGAGGTTCGAGGAATCCACATCCCCTGAACCTCAGGCTCATTTACTGAGGGAAACTTGAAGCAACCTTTTACTCACAGGCAAGTACAAAACCATTCTGTAGCAAGACCAGGTTTAACAATTTCCTTCTTTTTCTATGCAGGTTTTTTAAGGTTTATCCAAGATGATGAATCATCTCTGCAGCCATCCCAGCTGCTCCTGTGCAGGTGAGAACTACTTGAATTACTTGATATTGCTTCTTCCTGGTCTGAGGTTCTGAACCAGACCCCTGATTCACTGCAGAGAGAGTGGTCAGACATTGACCAATTTGCCTGAGCAAGCCAGAAGTCAGGGAAAACATCAACATGCACAGAGGAAATGGTAAAAGGTGTCTCAAAGGCATCTATGACATGTGGCCATCCCCTTGTTATTTAGCTTTTTACTTACTGACAGTTATTTTTCATACAAGGTGAACAGTTCAGGGAGAAAAATGCCTGCAGGAGACTTCTGCAGTTCTAGTGGAGTTCAGCAAAGTACTGACACTGGGAGAATCACATCTGCCACCTCTACTAAATACAGTTTGGGAAAGTAAAGGCCCATCAGTCATGAGGCCATGGACTAATAAAATAATTTACTGTGAAATGCTGCAGAGGAAAAACACAAATTAAATAATTTTTTCTCTCCCTGTTCTCTCTCTCTTTCTTTCAGATGTGCAAAAATTCATTTGCATATTGCCTATAAGGAATATATATTGTGAATCCACTTGCAGTGTAGCCTTTCCTCTTTATGTTAAATGACAAACCCAATAACTTATGACATAATTTTGTTACACTTTTGTCTTCTTTTCCAGTTGAAAACAAATGCTTGTTTTATGCTGAAAAAATCCTGTCACTCCTTAACTATAAGTAAAATTTGCTCCATAAAAATATTTTTTTGGAACAGCCTGTAATATAGTGGGCAATGCCATCTAAAAATGAAAGAACTGATTCAATTCTTTGGACAGCTGGGATGCTTCAGGCTGGTCAAACAATAGATTTGCTTCCCTATATCTTGCTTTTGACTTTCACTCCCTGCAAATCTTCAGGGGACCATTACTGCTGGAATAAAAACTGAGTTGGAGCTTCATTGACGTTTACCTTTAAAAATAGCTTGTGTGATGAAGGAACAAGACTGCATTGTTTTTCAGTCTAAACTTTTATTTGTCACAGTCATCAGCTTCTGTACCTGGAGGATGGGAAGGCAGGTGTGTTAACCAGATGGACAGATGGAACAAAATGTCACTGAACTGTACAGGCGCAGAAACAGAAAGACCTGGGACAAATTGCATTTTGGATGGAGGGTGACCCAGCCAGTCAGTTGTAGGCAAGTTATTATAAAGATGAAAAGAAATATCTAAAAAAAGTTTCAAGATGTAGGGAATGCTGCTGAAGTCTTGCAACTGTTGTGCTGGGAAAAGGGGGAACACAGATCTTAAACTGGAAGCTTAATACACAAGGAATGTATTGGAGGGTTTTCTCAGAGGAGTAAGATACAGCTTATTTATTTATTCCCTTGGGCCATCCTGGCTTAACTAAGGCATCATCTGTAGTAACTTCAGATCTTTGGGGAAGACACCTCATTTCAGAAGAGCTCTGTCTGGAGCTATCAGGGATGAAGAACCATGGAATCACAGAGGGGTTTGGGTTGCAAGGGACCTCAAAGATCATCTAGTTCCAACCTCCCTGCCATGGACTGGATTGTGTTTTTCATATCCCCATTCTCCTTTCAACTCAACTTCTTCAGAGCCAGTTCTTCCCCTTTTCCATCCACGACTACAATAACCCCTATCTAAATGTTGTTCCCCAGTTTCTTATTCTAACACATCATGTGCTTATTTTTCAGATTGTATGGTTGGTTGGTTGGTTGTTTACCAGCAAAAAATAAACTGCCTAACTCATATAATGTACAAAAATTTATAATAAGGAAGTTTCTATTATTACTGCTATGTGCAAGATTTTATAGTTAAGGGCCTTTCCTGTTACTACTGTTCTATAATGACTACAGAGGGAGCCTGAAAATGACAGCTGCTGTGAGATTTCCATCTTGGCTGGACAGCAGCATGGAACATGGCATTTTCATACTCAAACGGCTGTTTTTGAGAGGCCATAGACACCCTAAAATTGGTTGTTTTTCACTAGAATTCTAAAGTCTATTTTTTAATAGACACAATCCTTGAAAAAAAAATCACATAAACTGTAAAATTAACCTCAAGTCTTTCAATGTCAAGCACAAAAATTTGATTCCCCTTTCTCCATAGTTAAAATGAAAAAAATACATAAACCTCAAAGACTTAATATTGGCCCAAAGAAGAATAAATGAAGATGTATTTTGGTCATTTTGCAAAGTGGTCAGCTGCCCAGTCTGGTGCAATCAAACAGATGCACAAAACAAGCATCCTAAATATTCTTAATTTTCTCTTCAGACATGTAATGGAATCAGTGACTGAGGAAGAGCAGAAGACACCCATATAAGCCCACTGTGACTGGACTGCAATGAACTATGAATATAAAGGAAGCTCTACCAAACTTGAAATTCAGACCAAAAAGCAACAGAAAATACAAAACAGTAGCTCAGCACATATATGTGGATTTCACCTTTATTCAATCTGATTCATTTGCACTTAAAAAGCAATTTATATTCATGCAACTGGCTGGGGGGTTGGGGGTTGAGTGGTTTTATTTTAGTAGCTGCACTTCTTTATGCAAGTTTATCAGCAGAGGAAAGACTTGCTTTCTATATCTGTACAGAACATTTTCAACAAGCAGGTTTATAACTTAGCAGGGTAAAACTTTGATGTATATGTTATTTGTGTGTACCATCAAACAAACCCCAATTTTCCTTCTTCTTCAGGAAAGTGCAGCAAATGATCTTTTGAGTAACCACTATCAATATTTTCACTTATTTCTTTTCATTTAATAACCCTCAATTTTTCAGTACAGCTGTCATGTTCAAAGATATTAGTGAAATAGGAGCATCTATTTATCTTGCAGTCATTTACCTGTAAAACAAGTGGTCTATGTTTTCATGACAGTTTTAGGAGGCTTCAACACAAAGTATTGTAAAATTCCAAGACACCCATTTATATTTGTTCTTTTTCCCAGAGGTTTCCCTCCCCTCAGCAGTGTTCACTGTCAATATCAAACTTTATGGGTGTCTGCTCTAATTATGGGAGATAGGAGGCAGACAGGCAGGAGCAGCTTTGGTGACAGGGAGAAAGTGGTAATTGCTTTTTCACTTAGAAAGAAAGTCAGTCAATTGCACTTCTAGGGCAAGATAAAAAATCCTATTTTTCCAGTCCTGACCCAGTCCTCTTGTAGGTCTGCAAGATGGTAGCAGTGACTGTCATGACTGTTCACATTCATCTGTTAGAGGCTTCAAATCAGCACTTTTCCCACACTACCAGGAAAATTCACTTATATATATTTTAGTGGTGTGCAGACTTCTACACTGTGGAGCTTTCCAGCCAGGCATTTCCTGACACAGCCTGTTCCTCAGCTGGTTCACCTGAGCTTAGCAGACTGATATGTACTCTGCTCTTCATCTTTCCCCTATGACAGGGAGTCAGTGATTAGGTGGGAGCTGAGATCAAAATTTACTTTATCTTTGGTTAAAATCACCTTCTACAACCCCAAACTCTCCTTCAGTCTATTCCACTGCCTAAAAAATAGAACAGGCCCAGTTTTTGAAACAGTCAAAGTCGGTGGTGTTATAGTTATTAATGGGAACCATCCTCTGTGGGCTGAAAGAGCTGAGCTCCTTTGGGACAAAGAAGTCTCTGAATGTAGGAAAGACTTCCATGCTTTAATTTGTACTAGTCCAGGCAAAGAGTTCATTTGGGATCATTTTCTGTTTGAGCAAGGATTTCTAACATAATTAACATAATGTATAACTAAAAAAAAAAAAAATAGTTTAAGTAGAGCCACCTGGGTGAAGAAATGAAAACAGTGTAGGGCTCCAGTAAACTTTTTAGGTCCCATGCTATGTGCAAGTATCTTTTCAAAATTCTCCTGCCCTTGAAGCACTGATCTAACTGAACCCAATACATTCATTGACATTGATATGATGTCATGCTCCCCAAAGCATATCCTGGCAGGACTGGAGAGTAGAAAACAGGAAGGAGAGACTGAAGGACATATCCAGTCTAGAGGAAATGGCCTCAGGTTGCACCAGAGGAAGTTTAGATTGGATATCAGGAACAGTTCCTTCACTGTGGTCAAGCCCTGGGACAGGTTGCCCAGGGAAGTGTGGGGCCACCACCCCTGGGATTATCTGGAAGATGTGTAGAGGTGGCTCTGAAGGACATTGTTTAGTGGTGGACTTGGCTGAGCTGTCCTAACTGTTGGACGTGATGATCTCAAAGGTCTTTTCCAACCCAGAAAATTCCATGGTTCTGTGAGACAGAGAACAACAGAGGAGCTTTGGTGTGAGGGACCCTGTGATGCATGTGGTTCCCTGGAGAAGGGCTGTGCAGCTCCCAGGGAGGAAGGCAGTGGAAAGGGCAGTTTTCTTGGTGCAAAGCAGAGAGAGTGAGCAAGAAATCTACCTTGGCCCTGTGGCTCCTGGAAGGTCTGTAAGTTTTGCAAATCCTTTTGTTTGGGAATCCAGAGTGCTCTGACATTGCATTAATCATGCCCAAGGGACCTATTACCCCTAAGAGAAACCAGGAACAGGCAAGCTGGCTGAACCTGGCTGGAGTGTCCCCATTCCAGGTGACCTTGTTTAGCCTGCCAAGTGTCACAGCAATGGGATTTCCCTGCCCGAGGGTGAGAAAATACAGCAAAACTAATCACCTAAAGAGGGTTCAGAGGGACTTAAAAGGGATCTGTGCATATTAATATCTAGGGAAATGTCCTGCTTTCCTAAGTTCATTAGTAAGTGGTTACCTCTCTCTTCTTTCCTCATACACTTTTCTGCTCCCAATAAATCCTCCCACCTCTCTTCAATCTTGCATCCTTATCAGTAGGGAGAGGGGGAGATGGTTCCTGGGCTGGAGGTTTTTAGATTTATGTTCTTGTCTTTGATCCTCTGAGCCTGTCACTCCCTGCCAGACAGTGCTATTAGTACTGAATTCCTTCAAAGGCAGCAGCAGCCTCTGTCTGACACAGAGGAAACTTTGAGGTCAGGTACTGAGAAACCCAGATGCTGGGGAAAGCACACCAGCTTCTCAATGACAGTGGAGAAATCCTACACATCCTTGCAGAGGGGAGAGGGAACACTTGAGTTACAGCTTGGGAGAAATGCTGCATTTTCTTCTGAATTGCCTGGGAAAACATTTACACTTGCATCCCTATCAGCAAACCATCCAGTGCTGGGAGCTGCTGTGGGGCCCTGGGACCAGCTGGCACAGCCAGGCTGTGCCCTGCCATTCCCTTCCCTCCAGAGCTTCATGGGACAGGTCCCTGGTCTGAACTGATTCCCAAACCATGCTGGGGAGCCAACCATTTGGGAAGCCACTGGCTGGTCTGGGCCAAAACCAGAGAGGGGCTTTTTAATCTTTTTACCATCATAGATGCTGAATTCCTGCACCTGTGCCCAGTGTTGTTAATTTTCTGGTATCAACAATAGCAAATGAAAAAGAAGTTCATGCTTCCCAGAGGATCTAATTCAGAAAATTGCAGAGGTGCAGGACCAGAAAATCTTTGTTTTCTCTCAAGTTAGAGAGAGTCAGTGTTTAATACTGATGGCTCAGTACCCCAATAAAAATCTCTTCATTTAGCAACAATACTGAAAAGAAAATAAAAAGCAAACCTCACACACTCTCCATGGTTCATTAAGCCCTTCAGCCCAGGTTCCTCTTTTTTTTTGGGCCATCCACCCATCAATTCAAGCTGGAAGCACAGCATTTGAAGTGCTAGAAAATCATGCCAGTCATGGTGTCCCTTTCAGCTCTAAGGCAGAGACTAAAATTCTCTTCTTACCACAGTTGTATAAATTTGATATATTTAGTGTTGTCCAAAGGCAGGAGAAAATGCTGCTTGTGCTTTCATTGACATTTCAATGTTTTTTTATGATTGATGTCAAGGGGATATTTAGGAGCTTAGATTTCTATGACATCTATTCCCACTCTTTTCTCTCCACAAAAAAAATTCCAATGAACCAAAAAATTTGAAATTGAGCTTAATGCTTAATAATTGATTACGTTCTGTGATGAGAAGACAAGGGAAGAAATTGTGAAAAATTTTGTAGAACACTGGGCTTGGAGAGATGATCAGTGGTACAAATAGAAGCTGGTTTTTGTGTCAACCCTGAAGGTATATTGCTGGGGTAAAAACTGATTAATATCTTTATTAGTAACATGGATGGTGGTGCAGTGTCAGCAAGTTTATGGACAGCATCACATCTTATCAATAACCTGGGGCTGATATATGGGGAGTATGTTACTGTGGCAAGGGACATGGACAGGTTGGGTAAAGGTGTTGACAGGAGGTTTCACAGAGAGCCATCAAGAGGAAATATCACTTTTATAAACTGGCAACTGATGGCCTGAGAGCAGTCCGTGTCTCAATAAACTGTGAAACCAAAGGCATGTTAAAAACATCAGATTTGGAGTTAAAATTATGACCATACACAGTAAGATGAGAGAGCAAATTTCAGGTTTCCCAGCACGGCAAAGGAATCCCTGGGGTTTTAGGAGATCTCCTTTTTGTCTGTAGCACTGCTGATTGATCCAACACTTGAAGGCATTGCATGTTTTTAGCAATAAAGCCACTGTGCTTGGAAGTTGACATTACCTTCATGAGGAAAAATGCCAAGGTCAGTTTATCATCCTTCACAGTTGCCTGACATCTCCTAAGAAAAGAATAAGGTATTTGTGGAGACATTGGTGATTACTGGAATAGAAATTTTCATGTCATCAGTACTGGGAAGTTTCTACCCAGTAATCATACTGTGATACTTTCCTTGGTCAAGAGGTAAAAACTATAACAATTCAATGCATTTTTTTCACCATCTTCATTAGGATTTAAACCAGGCCACTCTTTAAAACACTGAGTGAGGGGGTAGAGATAACTGTGTGATCCTGTGCATATGAGATTTAATTGAAATGGATATTTTGCAAATCACATCATCTTTACTGGAATCTATTTGGTGGATATTTAAAATTCATAAGTATTTTAGATGAAAAGTCAGAGCTTCTCGTGAATGGCTCATTAATTGTAAAGGTGTGTAAAGTCAGCAATGATCACAGTTAGCCCAGCTGAATTGGGCCTTTCTTTGCATTTTAGCAATTTACAACTGCCAAAGGGAGAATATTGAATTAACTGAGCACAGACTCATATTGATGAGATTCATCTCACCTTATTCAGAAATGGGATTCCATCCTTCTTGTTTTTCATACCTGCAATGTGTATATCTGAATATGAAAAAGTCATCTTAGACATGGTTTAGACAAGATGGAAAGCAACGGGCAATTTTATTTATTTTAGCTGTCTTTGACAGAGTGAAACAAAAGGACTCAGGATGGTTACACTATCCACTGAGTTCAAAGTGAGCCTTGAGTTTAGAGTCTGGACAAATAGAACAAATATCAATATTTACTTTGTAGATGGCAGCATACGGGCAAATTAAAACTGCTGTTAGTCTGGGGTCACTGTGTGGTCCAAATGAACAGGTACAATCAGTAGGAGATCCCTTCAAAATACTCGAGGTGTGAGGATCTCATCCCCTCAGGAGTCTGCTGCTCTGAATTACTGGTGAAAGGGGCCACCTCATGCTTCCCACAGAAGACAGGAGAGAGGCCTTTAGTCCTGACAGTGTGAACACTCCATTTCCCCTCCCTTCACTCATGGGACAGGGTAGCAGGCAGTCTATCTACAAGCTAAAGGATTTCAGCCTATTTATCACACATAAACCTAAAAATGCCCAGTCTTGGGCAGGTGACTTAGGATGCAAATTTTTGCTGTTCAGGCCACTGCAGTCTCTTATTTCTTCGTGTCCTTGTGTAGGTAATGGTGTGTCTCCCTTGCCAAGGGAAGAAAGGTGGTTGTGGCTTTTCTCTGTGTGGAGTATCTTTCCAGGGTAGGCATTCCTTCCTCACCTCCTGGCTCCACAGGGGCACACCTCTGCTGTCCTCTGCTCCAGTGGAGGGAGGATGAATGATAACCACCTTCCCATCAGGTGTCTGAGTGTCTTCCATGGTGCTCTTGAATCTGCTTGTTCCTGAAACGTCCTATTTTCTGTTGAATCAGTAACTGCTGATGCAACATCTGCTAAAACATGTGCTTGAGGGAAGGTGACTTTCGCAGTTCTTTTCCTAAATTCAGGTGGCAAGTGTTCAAAAATCTGTAGATGCACATGAGGGACTATAGCTATAGCTGGAGCAAGGACTGACCTCATCCTCTGGGCCTAAAAACCTTTGCTCTGTCACTTAAGAAAACAGACCAGTATGGGAGCACTGCAAAATTAAATCTTTGTTAAACATTGTATCCAGAGATACTGCAGACCTGAACAGATACTCGCAAATGCTTGGATTGGGCTGTATGGTAATTATCCCCTCCATGGCAAGGACCATTGCTCAGTGGCATTTCAGTCCCAGGATACAGACTACCATGCTAGAAAAACAAATATCCAAATGCAGTTACACACTTCTAGGGGAAGAAAAGTCCATAGACAGCTATACAAAATAATTTGAGATTTGGTTTAGGATGGCGTTGATCGACAAAGCACTGAAAAAGGGGAAGTTTTCTTCACTTTGTGTATTTTAGATAAGGTAGAGCTTTTAGCAAAACTGGCTGCTGCAAAAGACAACATGAAAAAGCATAAAAATCAATAACCAGAAAAATATGTCCTGATTTTAAACATTTTTTACATTATAGTTCAATTAAATAAATTATGAAAACACATGTAGGTCTTCCTAGAGGAGTGGTTAGATGGCAAGTGAGATCTCTTACCAGGCTGTCACCTGTTTCTGTTATAAAGATTAAATGGTTTTCACCCTGTGTCTCATGTTCACATCCTTCAAGAGGAAAGAGCTTTTGAACATCTCAGAAAGGAAATCCATTGCCTACAAATGAACACAGCAAATGTTTGAGCTCAGCCTCCATCAGGGTGATGCATACCTGTACCCCAAAGTTACTCATCAATTACCAGGCAAAAGAAACCAGGCTCAAGGCATTTCCTTTTTGCCATCTCCATTTGCAAAGTTGCTGTACTTGAGGAGGGTGAAGAGGAAGCTGGCAAGGTTCTGCTTGCAGTAGTTGGGTTTAGCATTGGATTTAATTTGTTACAGTTGAAGAGGAAGAAAGCATAATGGCTGCAATACAGTGGCTTGCCATATTAGCTCTGTGTTCTCTTCAGGTCCAGCCGGTGGTTAAGTGTAAATTGGTTTTGAGGCACTTTAGTAAATGGATAAATGAGCTACAAGTTTTAAACTGGAATTGGTGCAGTACAGTTTTGTTAGATCCCAAGGGGTAAGGATGATTCTATTACACTGCAGTGCTATTACACTGTATTTTATGTTCCCTGTGAGACCTAACAAATGATTAGTGGAGCTGAGCCTCTCAGTCACCATTAAATATGATGGCATGTTTTACTGGTGGAATGAAAAACTAATGCCACTGTTTTTTGCAACAAGTCAACTCATATGCTTGAAACCCAAATCATGTCCAAGGAAATACACTGATAATGACATGCCATTAGCTGATAATTGCTGAACAGTACATTTACGTTCAATGTCATTTAATGCAACAGATCAACCTCAACAATACAGTTGGGGTAACACTAGGGATATGTGGGGGTGCTCCAGATGTACCTGCAGGGGTGAAATGCCCTGTGAGGTCACACACAGCACCTGGGGGGCTCAGCTCACCACCCCTGGCTGTCCCTTGCTGGGCAGGTGCTGTGTCTCCATTCCAGGGGAGGACACTTGTCCCAGCCTGGGCAGGGAGGTGATGACACAGGGCAACTTCTGGCAATACCAACCCAGGTGCTGCTCTTTTCACTGGAAGATGTCTCTACCCCCATTACACATTTCCAGGCTTCTTCTACACTTTTATCCAGCCAAGCTGGTCCTGGCTGTGTAGTCAGTCTCTTTGCTCTTTGGGTTCTATATGTAAAGATTAGAAACTGGGACAAGAGCCACCTCTTGGAGACTGAAGGATCCCTTGTCCTGCACTAGGCACAGGAGTGGGTCCTTTCCTGGAGGGGCTTAACTGGAGGGCATGAAAATATGTGACAGGATTGCATGCTTTGTGGTGGCAGTCACTGTGTGAGTTTCCCAGCTTTGCAGCCGGAGAGGAGGAGAAGGATGCATGCAGCTCATCCATACATCAAGACCTCTTTTCAACCCCCGACCTTCTGTTTGTTTATTTATCTGAAAAAAACCAGAGCAGTTCGGCATATCTGGAGACCTCTGGAGGCCTCCCAGCAGCTGCATGCTATACAAATCTTCAAACTATGAAGTTCCTTGCTCTAAAATTACCTCTTTTTCCAAACTCAGCCTTTATCTTGCCTCACACAGCAGCAAAGTGCATCTGTGCCCAAATACCTCTTTCTCTGTCAGCCAAACTGCCACCTCTGCTGCAGTTGTGTGGAGCACACCACCAGTACTGCTGGCATGGAAGGCAGAAATACTCCAGATTTATAACAAGTTATCTAAAGTGTTTGTAATAAATGGGGGTAATCACATCCAAACAGAGCAATTCATTCCTGTACTAACTCCACTGAATTACACCTGGGATAAATTTGAACTATTATTTATTGTGTAAGTGTTAGCAGCCCAGCACAGTAACTGAGATTGTGTCTGGGGATCCAGATGAAAAAGATCTATGTCTTTTTTTTTGTCCCCTGACTGTTTCTCATATTGTTCACAGATGGATGTCTCTGTTAGAAATTAACAATGAAGCTGATGACTTTGTTTTTATTGAGCTGAACAAGTCAAACAACTTGTTTTCTCTTCTCAGAAGGTTTATTTTGGCCTATCTTGAGACCTAGAATTAAACCCTGCAGCTGTTCCTAGTATTGATAATAAAAATCACAAAAGAGACCATTTCAATGTCATGAAATGGCCTCACAAATTCAGATTTTTTTACAGAAGAAAAGATCTCCTAAGGATTTTTAAACTTCTGAATGTTTTGGGTCCAAGGAATACACAATTTTGTTTCTTACGAAATAGCTTCTGCCAGGCATGTGGGACACACGTGAAAAACAGAGGTGGTTTGATATTTCCATACTGTCACCATTCTTGGAGCTGGAGGTTTATAATAAATGTCAAATACAGGAAGAGTTTTAAGAATGTCAGGGTAGGTAACACAGCTTGAATAGCAAGAAACTCAAAGGCAGCAGAGCCATATTTTTTCTTAATAATTCTAAAGAAACAATGTTCTATAGGGAATGTTGTGTTTTCTGAGGTGAGTACTTCTCATTTTGTGAGGATATAAATAGCAGTTGCTTAGGTAATTGCATTCCCTGGTAATTGGGGTCAGAGAACCACAGAATGTTTTGGGTTGGAAGGGACCTTAAAGACCAACTCATTCCAACCCCTTGGCAGGGCCAGGGACACCTTTCACTATCCCAGGTTGCTCTAAGCCTCATCCAGGGATGGCACAGGGATCGATGACTGCTACCAACAAAACACACCTTGTTGTAAGCCCTCTAAACAGGTTATTTCTATTTTTCTCTTCAGTCATCATTAAAGAGCAGTCAGAGGTACTGTCTGCTCAGAGTTTGTCCCTTTCTATTTGTTTTATTTTTTTGCTGTGGAAGAGTTTAGTCATATTTATCTTTCTTTATACTTATAGGCTAATCACAGGAAAGAATAGATTCATTTATCAAAGTCATCCACTTATTTCACTTCTTCTCAGAAGAGCTACTGTGCTGTCATCTTTGAACTTGAGCTCAAAAGAAAAAAAAAAAACCACCAAAAAGAAAGGGATCTCAAAATAGTCCTATGACAGTCTGAATATACCACTCACCTCATTTTTAAGTGTCTGCCTTACATACAGGTTTTCAACGGGGTTATTTAAGTATAGGCTTTTTTTTACACTTCTGGATTTCTGCTCTTATAACTAAGAATGTTTGGGAAAAAAAATGAGAGGAAGGCCGGGAAAGGATCTGTTTGTGCCTGTCTGTGTGGAGAGCAGAGGAAGGCAAAGAGGTGTGAAGCTTTTTGGAAAGAGGAAGAGTTAAAGTAGAATATGCTCACTTGTATCTACCCAAGCTTCTGTGGAGTCATGCATGACATCCCATTGATTGGAAACCCAGCCACAGGATATTGAAGATAATCAAGCAGCAAGTTTAACAGTCTCTAAAATCCTTCCAATTCAGCCATTTCTTTGCACATGGCATTGAATCATAGAATTTCTTGTCGTAGTTTTGGAGTCACACTCTGTCCTAACAGAGATGCTGAGAAGTAACAGATGACTTGCCAGGGGGCGGGGACATTTTAGGACACCAGGGAAGTGGTAAACACATAAATAACCTTTTCCACCTCTTGTGACATGTCTATGTGCCCTGCCTCGGGCAGAGAGAGAGGCAGAGAACAGTAAATCATTGTGTCCTCACTTTTCCCAGAGGAGAAACACCTGAGTGTCTCTCTCTGATGGGCTCCATGGGAACATTTCCTTCACCTCCACAGCATGAGTGATCCTGCCAGGAGCTTGGGAGATGGCACTTGTGAGGAAATAATTTCCAACATTACTGAAATCCACCAGCATCACTCCTGAGTGCAGCCTGTCCCCTCACCTGCTCTCAGGTGCCTGCAGCACCATTGCCCATCTATTTTAAAATGCTCCCATTGAGGCAGCACAGCCCAGCCCTCCTTGCTGGGCCTGGCTTGTAACACAGCACAGAAGTCACTCCTTGTGGCAGAGGTGACAATGCCATGTCACAGGGGGTGCCACAGCTGGCACTTGCTGCTGCTGCTGTGTCTGTAAAAGCTGTCTGCTGCATGCCTTGGTACTTACACCTGTGAATCAGTGAGTGCCACCTCAGCTGCAGAAATGAGGACTCTGAAATCTGCAGGGAGAGACTTCATTGGTCTGGCTAGATTAACATCAGCTCAGAATGCTTTGGGAAGGAGAAAAAATACTAGAAAAAGAAGGGTGACTTTTGTTGCTTGGTTATCACTGTGGCATTGGGAGATTGCACGGAATGGCTGCTGGAGGTCAGTAAAATCCAGGGACATGGCGAAATGGCTATTTAGTAATAAAAGTGTGGGAATTCTTGGCGTAATTTTCATTGCTCCATATAATTCAGTGCTGCATCTCAATCTTGAATCCTACTTTTTTATTCTGTATCATAAAAAGATATAATAGATAGAGGAATTGTTCAGGAAATGGGCTAAAGAAAGGGAGGTTTTTCTTTTGGGGTCAGGCCACTATGGTACCTTTAGACTGGCCAAACAGAAAACACTAATTAAAAAAAAGTCATATACACAGAGCAACTGGATTAAATGATCTTACTAATGTTATCTAGATGGTCAAACGTGGGACCTTATTAATCTACTAAAGTTTTAATGTGGCTAATGGCAAATTGCCACCTATAATTGTATTATTCCTTCCAAAAAACCACTCAAAAAACTTAAACCCAAATTGTCCTACTATGGATGTTTCTGTCCTCAGATGTAATGTTCACTGTGCAGTGAATTCCTAATTTATTTCCTTTTGCAGCTTGTGTAGACTAAGGACCAAGGTGCAAGACTTTGTTATTTTTTATGCTGGGGCTCTTTGTTTAATTGTAGCCCTTTTCACTTCAGAATGAGGGACAGCACTGTCTTTCTAAAACTGGACTGATAACATTTTGGTTTCTCTTTGAGACCTCTAACCCTGGCTTGTAGAAGCTCCTTTGATATCTGTGCTAAGGTTTTGATTTGTATTCCATGATATCTGGGTATTTTTTTTGTGACATCATTTTTTTTTTCAGTTTTCTCTGCCTGAAGATCTGTTTTGCTTTTTTGCTATTGGAACATCTAGAAAGGGAAAAGCCTTTTTGAAGACCTTCCTTCCCTGGAAAATTTACACTGAAGCCATTGAGGTATAAAGTCAAAGTTCAAAAAGTGCAGTCTCACCTGACTGCTATCTCAGGCTTCCCTTTTTTCTGCCTTTAATAATGTTTCAGCTTAAGCATCACAGACTTGTATGTTGTTCATCCTTGACTTTAGTCATTAACCTGTGCCTAGCTCCATGTCCCTCTAATTGGCTTTTAAACAGGTTGGTCCCAAATCTTTTCTATGCCCCTCTAAAACATGGTTACACATACACTGCTGACAAATTAAACCAGATCTGCTGCAGGCTTCTAGTCAAATGAGAAAAATAGGATTTTGTGTACTATATCATCTGAACCATAAATAACATTCTACCCCCAGCCATCCCCTAATATGACTCTAGACACATAAAAAATTACATGGCAGAGAGAAACAGTGGGAAAGAGGAAGAAGGAAATTAATGAACAGAGGCAAGGGAAAAAATGAGGTCTTCTGAGCACAGATAGTTAATGAAATGGAGAGGTGATGCATTGATGAGACACATGCAATATGCTGGAAGAAAAAGGAGATACAAGAAAAGGAACATCTTATTACAAAACCTGCCTATTCTGTAACAGATGAAAGAGTGAGTATTGCATTGTACTCACTATCAATAACACTGTTTAAATTGGTTGCTTTGTGATGCTTATGATATACAGATGATAGAAATCTCTAGTGTTTCAGTAGTGTCTTAGGCAATACAGCAACTAAATAAATGTGAGCAGTAGAGCTGCAGTTCAATTGAACCTTCTTACAAATATCCTCTAACTCCAGATCCTCAGGAGTGTTAAATAAGGAGCTGTGCTGATTTAGTAACCTGGATGGCCCACCCCAGTGTGTGAGTTCAGAAGGAAACCTCTCTTGCCTGACTACATTTAAAAAATCCAGAGGAAGCCTTTGATGTTATCTGTAGCACAACCCATCATGGCCAGTTACCAGCAGCAGGGTTCTCCAGCTGCAACAGCTTGCATTGTTCTCTACCAGCCCAGGACAGCCCTGTGGCACAGAGTAGGACTCTGCTTTGTGTTTCAGATTAAGGATTTATGTGTAGTGATGGGTGAAAAAAACTGCAGGGGTAAACTCTGTCTCTGTCCATTACCTGCAACATATGATAATTATATCTAATGGGTTTGCCAGTAAAAGTTAATGACCAAAACTGTCTCTACAGATTTCACTTTCTTGCTTGGGATTTATGCTGTGATACTTTTGACTGAAAAACCAGGGGTTTTTTGGTAAGGTATCAGTAAGTATTTGCAAAACTCAAGCAAAAGGCAGCAAGGTGATTCCATAATTTCTGGAAATATGCTGGTGTAAGGCTTATGTGCTAATTTATTAGCAACAGTTATTGCATGTTGGATTTGGTTCATTCTAGAACCTAAATGTAACCCACAGGCTGCTATACAGTCCCCAGAAGATAAAAATATCCCTGTAAAGTTCTAAATATCTTCACCTTCCTGTGCCTTGTTGTAGGACTGAGTCTGTTATTTAGGTGGAATACCCAGGTCAGAGGGAGATGCATTTCCCAGGTGTCAATCCTACAGGGACTCCAGTGGGACCAGTATTATAGGAATCCACCATCTGCAGCAAAGAGAATGGCAAGGACTCTTATTTTAATGCTCTGGTAAATGTGGATCACTGCATATGGCACAGGAAGGAATATTTTCATCAGTAACACCACAGCTGACTTTACCTGTTCATGATCCTTGAGATGTAGAGAATATAAATATTTAGAGTTACCCGGACCTTTGGATCATACAGCTCCAAAACTGGAGAATTTGTGCTGAACTCTGTTCCAAAGGAAATTCAGGAGTGTAAGTGAAGTCTGCGTTAAAGTGAAAAATGTTTTTATTTTAAGCCTCTGTAAGGAGACTGAGATTAAATCCTTTCCTTTGCTGGACACTAAATATGAACCAAAGAGGGTTCTGACAATGTTTTTGCTCAAGAGGTGAGCAGCAGAACAGTCTGTAGATGCACAGTTTTCAGCATCTAAAGCCTTATTCCTAACCATGATTTACAATGGCTGAAGGACATCAATATCAGTGCTGCACTGATTTGGAAGCAGAGACCCAGAGAAGATGCCTGAATTATCCAAAACTCTACTGCATCCAGCACCTTCAGCTTTCCAACAGATGGTCACAAGTGGAAATGTGGGCCTGCATGGTTTACTAGCATTTACATTGGGGCAAAAACTTCAAAACCTTGCTTGACTAGAAATGGGTTTGATTTTTTTTCTATTGAGTTTGCAAGAAAAACATAGTTTTTCCCTCTTACAGAAATTCCAAAGGGTATAAAATTAGTCTTCACCTGCACTGTTTCTTTCTTATTCAGAGCTTTCTTTTCAATGTTATGCAAGGTTTTGACATTTTATGCCCTGAAAAATCACCAGGCTGATAACAAAAATTCCAAGCAATCAAATGCACTTCCTTCTGAAGGAGAGATAAAGAACATGAAATTACCATTGTCAAAGAAGACTTTTATTTGCCAACAACTTGGAGAGGGTTTTGAATAATGAAAACACCACCACCTCCTTATGTCTTTTCAGATGATTTATTTCCTTTGTCCTTTAACATCTAACAGTGATCATGATTCAAATTGAAAAATCATCTATCATCGCTCACTTTGTAGTTGGGTGTTAAAGGACAAAGAAAATACATATAGTAGGAAAAAGTCAGAGCTGAGTCTCCATTGGCTTTTCAGTTGCCAGCACATTCATTTGGTACCTTTTGGAAGGTCAAAAAAATAAAAGAAAAAAATATTTATGCATTTCAGTGGAAGATCATTTCGATATTTGGCTCAAAGAAGTTAGGAAGTCTGGCCCTACATTTCACCTGTAAGTTGGTGAATGATATTAAAGTCTTAGGGAATCCAGTTAGGATATGAAAGAGATATTTCAAATCTACCTCAGGAGTTAAAATGTGAACACCTGCCCACACCTGATGAAGGTGAAGAGGTCATTTTGAGGAAGGAAAGAGGCTGAAGGCCTCTCAAAACTCAGTTCAGAGGATATTGCAGCCAAACCAGAACTGGGGGCATTGTATTTTGGGACGGGTGTATGCAAGCAGCAGTGACTCTTACAAAGGAAAGACTCTCACTTTGGGAGGGATTTTGTACAATATCCAGTCTCAGAGCCAGCTTGGGCTGTCTGCTCCACAATGTTGGGAAGAAGTTTGCAGAAACCCAATGTTTTCCCAAGAACTTGCCATCTTTACTCACACAGCTCCCCTTAGCTCATATCACAGTGGCAGCAATGTAGAACAAAAGCTTGGACCTAAAAGTTGTAAACTTCATGGACTCAGATGCTCCTGCCATTCTGGCCATCACAAAACTTGCCTCTGCCACAGCTGGCCCTTTTCCAGAAGCCCAGATACATTTTTTTAGGGACATGGTTTAGTGGAGGACTTGGCAGTGCTGGATTAAAGATGGACTTGATGATGTTAGAGATCTGTTTGAACCTAAATGTTTCTGTGGCTCTATGACTTGTAGAGAAAGGGTAATACCTCCCTGCAGAGAGTGTTTCTATTTTTAGGGAGGCTGTGTGTTTGCCTTGCTTGCTGCTGCAGTCATGTGCTTGGACATCCTCTGCTCTAGCCCATCTGGCAGCTGCACATGGAAGCAAAGCCCACAAGCCAAGCACTGCTTTTTATATCCTCATTAGCAAGGGAAACCTTTTGGTCCAACATATCTGACACAGAGGCAAAAAAATAGGAATTAGCCATTGTTTGGCAATCTGGCATATAAATATATTATGAGGTAACTTCTCACAGCATTAGAGCATATAGGAATGGAAAGGACAGTGGGAGACTGAAATCCATTTGATAATTGCAGACAAACTGGGTTATGGACTGCTAGGTCTAAGGATCCATGCCATGGAACACGAGTTGCAAAGTTTCAGGAGATTGCTAGCAAACCAATGGCTAAAAGACCAGAAACTGCACCAATGGCTTTCTGTGTACTCAGTCTGAGAGCCAAAGAGCACAAACCCCACATGGAGGCTCTGGAA
Organism: Chaetops frenatus; assembly: GCA_013400775.1. Taxonomy (NCBI): domain Eukaryota; kingdom Metazoa; phylum Chordata; class Aves; order Passeriformes; family Picathartidae; genus Chaetops; species Chaetops frenatus. The sequence continues at coordinate 424,894 of VZTR01002634.1, read as the reverse complement.
ATGTCAGAGACTCACAGCAAAGTGCCTTGATAATGTAGGTACTGCAGTAGCAGAGGACTTGCCTGTTGAAGATACCTGTATGATGCATGTCCTTTGCTATAAAGGAAGGGAAAACTTTCAATTTTGTGCATTTCCCCTTTGCTGAATAGATCCCACCTGCAGGGATAAAACTTAATGCAAATAATTCTGTGTATTGACACATCAGCAGATAAGACAGCCTGGCTAGTATATTTAATTGCATCCATCACCATGTTTCCATAATTTACAACTATTCTCTGGGCTTGCTCTGCATGGAAGCAAGAATTCCTCGTGTCCCATTTCTCACCATTTCTCACAGCTCTCTGTCCCACATTTGTACTGAAGGCATGTACTTGTCTCCCTTCACCACCTGGATCATGACTTCACTTAGAAAGAGTGGTTTTGACTCAAGCAACAGTGTTTTAAATGTGTTAAGCTCAAGCTCAAGATTTTGCTCCTGGTGACTGATGGGCCACCCAAGCATACGGTGCCATGGGAGCACTGATGGAGGACACTAAATGTCCCCTCTGGAATTTTTTGTGGAAGGATTGGGAAGGACCCACCCAGCATCCTTTTGTGTGACATCTGAGTGATTTAAATATTCTGGCATGCTTGCATGAAATACAATCAGTGGAAACACCAAAAGGCAAAATATGTCAGGAAAATTATGATTTAAATGAAGCCTGAGAATTCTGATTTACAAATCTATTTTTTTTTTCCTCTGTATTACACTTTTGTTTGGGTTTATCCTTTGGACAACAAAGTTTGACCCTTATTATTTGTTTTTCAGTAATTAAAATTAACTATCACATTATCCTCCTCTTCTCTTGGTTGACTCTCATTCTACTAATTCTCCAAATAACTTGACTCTCATATGTTTGGAGTTTTCCAAATCAGATCTTTTGCAGATCCCAGAGTCATTCCATTGTCTATACAAATGTCTTCCAATATGTAATTTATCTGACAGGAAAATATGACAGTACTTTTATTCTGACTTTTAAAATACCATGCAAACCTTCTAAAACCATAGGTACTAACAGGAAAATGGTGCATAAAAGTTGATTCTTGATGATTTTTTTTTACAAAGAGTAGTTGTATCCTGAGGATTGTTTTCAAAGACATTTTCACTAAGCCCTTGGATTTTAATAAGAAAACAAATTGAGTAGTCAGGCACTGAGGAAATGAAAGGTGAACTTGTAAGAATCTTTTGGTCAATACTTGGCAGTGCATTCATTAATTATAACTGTTATTATTGCTTCTAAAAGCACTTTCTAAGACTTATTCCAAATAAAGTTTGAAATTCTAATAATTTATTTCTCTAATATTTTTCTTGCCCTGCAGCCACATAATACCCAATTGTAGTCATTTTTACACCTACCCTGTTCCATCTAACAGAGGAATTAGTCACAGAGGAGGCCTTTTTTATTAATGAAAAAAATTCTGTGTGAACTACTGCACAGGGGAAAAAGCTTGTATGCAAAGGGTTTAAGGGAAAGGAAATGAGAATGGGGAAAAGATGGGTCTGCAGTGAAGCTACATCAGCTGATCTTGAGCAGAGGTGATGGAGATATTAGCTTTGGGCTTTTGACTTGGAGAACTTCCAATCTCTTTCCTTCCCTGGAAGTGTTCCAGGCCAGGTTGGATGGGGCTCTGAGACACCTGGTCTGGTGGAAGATGTCGCTGACCATGGCAGAGGGGTTGGAATGAGATGAGTTTTGAGGTCTTTTCCAACACAGACATTTCTGTCGTTCTATAATTCTCTCAGGGTGACTCCTGTGCCTCATCTGCAGGGAGAATGCAGAAGCTGGGATATGTTTCAGTATAGGAAAATACATTCAAGCTGAGGTGAGACATTAGTGGGTCTCACTAAAAGGAAGCCCATGGTCTTGTGCCTGCTCTGCAAATTTTATGAGAGGGCATAGAAATAGTGCTTTCATGTCCAGCTCAGTTCTGGGAGAGGGGAAGTTCCTGACTGGTTCTATTCCTTCAGAAGTCTCATCTCAGTGGTTCTCTTGAGGGATTTCAAAGCAGTAATCACTGGACAAGCATGAGTTATCACTACCCCACCTGAGATGCTGATTTAGATTTGCCACAAGCAGAGGGAGCTTAGCTCAAGCCATGGCCTTGAGGAGATGAAACATCTTTTGCATAAAAGAGTCTTTGAACTAAAATCCTAAATAATTCTTGCTGTCATTTAGCTCTGCCTTGACTCTGCTTGGAGTTACCACAAGGAGTTACCACAAGAAATTACCACAAGTCATGAGGCTATGGAATAGATGGGGAAGGAACATACCTGGTCAGCAGCTTGATCAGCTCTGCTCTTGCTGCAGTGATAGAACAGGGCTCTAGTTCCACCCTTCAGAGAACAGAAGTTATAGGAGCAGTGCCTTTGTGCAAGGCATAGAGGCCCTGCAGGGGAGTGAAGGAGGATTTGCTGTGAGTGCTGGACAGAGCCAGAGCAACAACCTGACAAATGCAAAAGGATGGAGGGGGAAAGCCTTGCTGCAGACTAGAGTTGTCTTTCAAGTGGAAAAAAGTGCTGATGCATATTTTTAATATTTAGCGTTCAAAATCCAGCTCCTTCTTACAGCTTGCTCATGTTGGGGGGATGCATTCCTTTCTAAAGAAGGGTTTTCTCTACCAAATGGCTGGAGGTGTGCAAAATACCTTGGGCAGGCATGGGAGCATTCTCCTGTGCTTATGCCAAGGCCAAAGGCTTCTGTTCTTGCTTTGGGAAGAGCATTAGAGAACCCCCTGCAGCATCTGCTTACAAATGCCAGGACGGGAAATCCAGAAGTGAAAATGTCTGTTTCAAAATGGTACTTGATTGGCTCTTGGGAAGATGGTAATGCTACAGATTGATCAAGAATGCTGAAGCATTTTCCACTGTCAACTGGAAAAACAATCTCTGTTTAATTCAGAACGGGTGAACGGGAGAAACTTCTGTTTGAATCTGGTGGGATCAGGCTGTCACTCAGCATTGAGCTGGTGACTATGTCTGTAGACTGTATTTTGGAGAAAAGCAGGTTTGTGGTGCACTGTAGCTCCACTGGTCTGTGTCACATCAGGAACATGGGTTTGTGCCAGAGTGGTAAATACAGAGCAGTGATTAGAAGGTCCCAGTTGCACAATGTCCTGTAACCTACCATCACTGCAGATGGTCAAAATACACTTGGAAATTTCATTTCTCAGGAGATTTTCATATCCTGTCCCAAAATAAACTTTAAAAAAGTCCTGAAAAAAAGTGTTTCCAGGCAGAATGTTCCATGGTACACTGGGAGAGGAAGGATGTGAGAAGGGAAATTGGTGTTTGATCACTTCTACATTGTCTTCTGAACTCCAGTTGTTTGTGGTTTGGAGTAGCTGGCTGGTGTTTTACAGGGGTTAACAAAGAGAACTTCCATGCTCCACAGTTTTCAGCATTCCTGGTAGCCTCACGAGTATTTTTTAAGGGGATGATATAAATTCCTTTTTGAGTCAAAGAGGTCTCCTCTCATCTTGTGTGGACTTGCTCCATGGAAACAAAGATTTACTGATGATCACCTGGCATTTTCTTTGCTATATTTCATAGAATCTGAGAATCAGAGAATGATTTAAGTTGAAAATGACATTTAAGATCTTTGAGTCCAACTGTAAACCCAGCATTGCCATCCCACCACTAAACCGGGTCCCCAAGGGCCACATATCCATTGTCTTCTAAATCCCTCAAGGATGGTGACTCCAACACTTCCCTGGGCAGTTTTTTCCAGTGCTTGACTGGAACAAACTGCTCCCATCCTTTCTGTGAGGAATATTTTCCTGATCTCCAATCTAAACCTCTCCTGGTACAATCTGAGGTAATTTTCTCTTGTCCTATCATTTTTTACCTGGGAGAAAAGACTGATGATCCCCACCTGGCTGCCCCCTCCTGTCAGGGAGTTGTGCAGAGCCAGAAGGTCCCCCCTGAGCCTCCTTCTCTCCAGGCTGAGCCCTCTCAGCCCCGTCAGCTCCCTCTCATCAGACTTGTGCTCCAGACCCTTCCCCAGCTCTGTTCCCTTCTCTGGACATGCTCCAGCCCCTCAATGTTTTTCTTACCATGAGAGGCACAAAACTGAACCCAAGATTTGAGGTGTGGCCTCAGCAGTGCTGAGCACAAGGTGAATGATCCCTTCCCAGTCTGACTGCATCTAACTGCCCCTAAAAATTTCCTTAGGGAAAACGTGCCTGTTCCCCTGGTTCACAGATGAGGATGTCACTCATTCTCTCTATATAGGATGCATTCATGGGATGAATGGAACAAAGGGAAATCATGGGTTTTTTAGATCTTTTCTGAAATTTGTCTTCCCTTTTAAATATTTCAGTGAAGATCTAAGGTATAAAAGAGTAGTTTCAGTTCAGTCAAAATAGGTCACTCTATTTTTGCTTAGCGTATAAAAAATAAAAAAAGGGTTCCAACAAGGTAAAGTGATAAGTTGTTGTTCTAAAAATGATGAAACTGGATATTCAAATATCATAAGAATTGTCCTGCTTGACTGTTTAGTCCCCTTGAATCTCTCTTGGGTGTGATTTCATCAAGTGTTTTCTTGTCTGTTGAACAGGATTTTATGCCTCTGGACCTTTTTCTATCTGAGGAGCAGAAACAGCACTGCAAAGGTGAGCAGTTTTTTTTGTTTTTTTTTTCAAGCTGCTCAACCTCATCCTGTCTCTGCTGCACTGGCCAGCACTAAACTTCCTCAATAAGACCAGAGATTAATCAATGTTTGTTTCTTGGTGGCTGCACACATGCAGGCAGACTGACTGCTAGCTGTGCACTATCAAACTTCCACAGGCTCCTTTGGCTTCTTTCCCACCGATTTCAGCTGGGGAAGGAGCTCAGGATTCAACCATCTGAGTTGTTTGGCTTATTAACTCCACTGACAACAGAATGGCTGCATTTCCTCAAGCCTTTAAACCTCAGCAGCCACAGCTCTCCCAGCCAAATTAGCAGTAACAGGAGGCAAGAGAGTGGCAATCCTGATGGAAGATGCAGCACTGCTTTCCCCTTTGGGAGCAGAGCAGAATGTCATGCATTTATATGTCTGCAAATGAGCAGAGGCACATATCCTTCATGAGCAAATCATCCTTGGTGGTATCCAGAGGGCAGCTGGGCTGGAATTAATAGATTATACTTGTACCAACAATTATTCAGGGAAAATTGCATAATTTGGAGAAACAGAAATGAGGAAGAGTTGGCAAAACACTGTGATTTAGAATTATTTTATTTTAAATAGGCATTTAACATGTCTGGATTGCTGGGCACTGTTTAGGAAGCTGAAGAAAACACCTCAGGTTGTGCATATCTCTCTCTTGATGTCAACATCTTGATCTGCGCTTTCTCCTTCTCATTGACTGGTTACTGCTGAGTGTGAAATGCCTTGAATTACTTTACCATAATCAACAAAAATTATAAGGCAATTAGAATCCCTCAGTGCCCCTTCCACACATTAGGGTTAAATATTAGGGATGGACTAATGCACACAAAGCTGGTGGTGTCTCTAGGGTGTTCAGGGAGGTAAAGAGCGGAAAATTGTGAAAAGAGTCTCCCTGCTCATCTGACTTGCTTCACTGTATGAATGTGAAAACACTCTGAGCAAACAGATATGGAAAAGGTTGTTTTGACACTAGAAATTCCTAAATAAAAAACACAAAGCCTTTGCATAAAGAATAAAATATTGCAAAATAAGAAAAAACCTTTAGCAAGGCAATCAGATAAAGGTTACTTGAGTCCCCAGTGAAGGGAAAAACTGGACTGGGTAAGTTCACTAATGCATAATTGCCTAACCCAGGCTGTGAGAAGTCTGGAGCCAAGTTCCTCTGCTGCAGGCTGCCTCTGTGATTGTGAACTATTTCCTTTGTATCTCCCATCACTCAGACTCCTCCTTTAACCCCTGTAAATTGTTTTACATACCTAGCACGATGTTTGAAGTATTCACATTTAGAATTTTCCTTATAACCAAAGTCAAAGGAGTAAAACAGATTACTTTGGTGGGCTTGGCTGTATCTTCAGTAGCTAATTAAATGGTGAGAGAAGAGATTTGAGTAGTTGAAGCCAACTGGCACAGAATGACCTGCATCTATACTATTAAACTATCTTAACCTTCAAATCAGGGTGACTGCATCCAAAGAGCAGATTAGAAATAGTTTCTGCCTTATGTTAATTTCTGAACCATGTCCAGGAGTTGTCTGGGGGAACTGCATTTGGGCAGGGACCATTCTAACAATGTAACAGCATATAGACAGGTGGGATTTAGCACTCAAGTGTTAAGCACAGCCTAATTTTCTGGTGTGAGATTAGCACTTAGGATGCTAATAAAACCCTTAAACACACTTGATGCTTTTCCAACTGCAAAATATCCCTTTCCACTGGAAAACAGAGGTTTGGAGTATATACTCTGGGTTATTTTAAACTAAATTCTACCTTTTACCTGCATTGAAATAGTGACATCAGAGTTGTTTCTGACCCTGCCTATAAGTGCTTGCTCCCAGCTATTTAGAGAACCTCTCCAGCACTACAACGTGACACATCATGAAGCTCAAAAGCTGTTCCCCAGTTTATCTCTTAGAGAACTGTGGAGAGGTTCAGGGCTCTCGATAGAGCAGTTTTAATCAACAGCTGCTTCGTTTGTGACTCTTGACTTCTCTCTTTCTATAATGAAGAACACTAAAATATTCATTATCTATGTGCAACTGTTTGAGGGTGATTACATGTAGATATGGATGTACCTGCAAATACTCAGCTGAGGAGAGCTGGGAAAACTCTTCAAAATTTTGTATGTCAGAATCAAAGTTTTAATTTGGAAAGATAGAGACAGTATTTCCCACAAGTAATGGAATGCAAAGAAACTGAGAACTGCAGTGAAAGGAAGTCAATAGTTTATTTACAAGTCTAGTTTTCAGTAGTAATGATTTCTAAAAAGTTCAAGAAAAATGCAAGGAAAATTTAACAAGAATAAGCACTGCTGAGGTGGTCAGCAGTTTCTTCCTTCACTGGGAAGTCCCGCCCAAGGGATGTGTTGAATTCCTGTCCATTTACTTACTGGGAAAATAATTAAAGACCTCTCTTAAATTATGTCAAATGAAAGAAAACTATAAAGTCATGTCAGTGCACAGAGTAAGATAATCTATACTAACTAGAGGTATTTTTCAGATTTAATGCTAGGGAATTGCATTTCTTTATTAACATAATTTGTCTCTGAACACAGAGACCCATGAAACCTCTTGGTCCCACAGCAGGAGTGGGGGCTGATCTTGATCTGCATCATTGCTCTGCTTCCAGGCTCAGTGGTAACTGGGAGGGTTAGTCTGTCACAGGGGACAGAGTAGCTGAGACTGCTTTGTTCATCCAGGAGGACAGAGATCACTGGAAAACCAGGTGAGGAGAAGTGACCAGGGCTGTGGCACCACCAAGGAAGACTAGAAGCTCAAAAACAGCGTAAAGATAAGAAAAGGCTGTGAACTGTCCATGTGGCCTAGGAAGAGGGAAAAAAGCTGGAATCTTCTGTAAAGGTGCAGTGTACAGCACAGTTTTGTCAGGAGAAGTAGGAGTGTGTCCAGTGGCAGACACTGCAGCTCAGCAGCTGTGAGGTCAGCCTGCATGGAGGAGGCAGCAGGGGACACTGTCAGGGGTGTCTGGGTACCACAGCACGGGGGACACACGCAGTACTCTGTGCTTCAGAAGGGACTGGTGGCCAAGAGGAAAGAGTCCTGCAGAATTATTCTGGCAAGGCAGCAGTGGAGCAGATTGATTTCCAGGACTTTGGCCTGGCAATTCTAAATTTGCTGTTACAGACACAGCCTCAGTGTCTGTTTTCTTGTGCTCCCTTCGAATTTGGAGAACGGGCCCCAACACATCTCTTTTCACAGGGACACTAAATATATAAAAAAAATAACCTCATATTTCCCATATTTTGTCCCAGCTCACAGGGCAGTAATTGAAAAGCAAGAGAAAACAACAGCTCTTCATGCTGCAGGAGTTACATCTGTTATTTGACTAATTAGTGACACATAATAACCCGTAAGAGCCTTGGCAATACAAAAGCTGCTTTAATTCTGGCCAGTGTCCATGAAAGCCTCCCAGTCTCACATTCCATTTGTAACTGCTGAGGTATGTGTAGCAGTCAGTGTTGGGAAGCAATGCATCAGTGTAATGATGCATTTTGATGAAGAGGGGGAATAAAATTGCTGTGGATGGGAAGGCAGACACATCTTGCATAGTTTTGTTTACAATCAGAAGGAGAAAGATCAGTCTCTTCATGCTTCACATGACCCATGGGCAGTCCCATATTAATCCAATGGAGTGGGCAGGTGCTCAGGGGAGAGCCCAGAGTGCAGAGGAGGTGAGAGGGCTCTGTTATCGGGGACATCACAGAATTGAAAAGACTCAAGATCTCTGATCTTTCTGTCTCGTTTGTTTTGGCTGAGCTTTGCTTTTAGGTAAAATGTGTTTACTCAGCACTTTTCATTTAGATAGTTACTGATCTTATCTGGTGCTAAGGAAGAAAACCATGGTCACAGCAGAAACTGGCAGTTGTGAGTTAATATTTTCTTATACATGTATCGATTACAATGTCAAAGATTCAAAATCAATTCACTTAAATGTCATTCAAAAAAAATTAAATCTGTTGGTTCAATGGAATATTGCCAAACTAGAGGAAAAAACAAGCCTCACTCCCCTGTCCCTGGATGCATGGATACATATAGTGCCAATAAGACAACACTGTCTTGATATCAACAAAAAAAGTAAAGATGAAAAATAGATAAGGAACATATCCTATCTCTGCAATATTTATATTGAAGCATATGATGAATTCAGAAATGACCTAACAATCTCATTGCAAAACTTTCTGACTGATTTCACAACTTTTTTCTTGCATCCTTTTTTTCCCTGTTGCAGGTTTATGAGCTTGCAGTCCTGTTATGCCAGCAGCATGCACATTTCCTTCCTTCCATGGGATATAGATTTATCACATCTCTGCAGGGATTTAGTGACAGTATCCTCCTCCTCATTGCTCCAGAGAGTGCTAACCCAACATTTGCATTTCCTGAAGCTGCAGATGTGTTCTGGCCCCTGCTGTGAAGGGTAGCTCAGAGCCTGCAGGACTGTCCTTGCTTTTTATTCCATTCCCCTCCATGTAATGTGTAACCAAATAGGTAAATCTATCAAAGTACCAGAATCAGAGCAGGGCAATTTGCTTTTCACTTAAATTCCACGAATCAGTATAATTTTGCTTTTAGGCTGTTCACACAATGGATTATCAATGCCTTAGGTATCCAATGGTCTATTCCATTTCCATAGAATCAATAGATGCTCCATATACCTATTCCAGACATCATCTTCCTGCCTTTCATCCTCATCAGAGTTGGTGCTCAGGCAAAGGTCAAAAAGAACTGTTTATGGAACAGGTTTCAGCTGTTTCAGGTCTGGATTCTGCGTATGTTGGATGTGATGTGTTGTTTAGCCTGGTCCTTGTTTTCCATCAACTGATTTCACTCATTCCTAACTGACCCATGGGTATGAATTTACCTGTGGGCCTTTTACAGTGTGGCTGCACCTTCTGCATCTTTTCTCACAGATCATAAACCACAACCCCTCCCCCTGAAACATAACAGTGTTTTGAAATTATAATCCTGATGTAGGAGGGAAGAAGTCTGAGCTCTCAATGAGCAAATCCATCTCGCTCTGTTGCCTGGTGTAGTTTCTTCAGGTGAGAAGAAACTACTATTCTTTGTCTTTTAATTCTTCAGCCTCAGGGCCAGCCATGATTGTTTGTGTCCAGAATTTAGCCCAGAGAGAGAAAGAGAGAGTCACCAGAGAGAGGATTTCCTGGAGGTCATGATGATTAGAATCCCAGAATGGTTTGGATTGGAAGGAACCTTAAAAAGACCATCCAGTTCCAACTCTTCTGCCATGGACACAGACACCTTCCACTAGACCAGGTTGCCCAGATCCCCATCCAGCCTGGCTTTGAACACTTCTCTGGGCATCCTGTGCCAGTGTCTCACCACCCTCCCAGAAAAGAATTTCTTCCTAATATCTAATCTAAACCACCCTCCTTCAGTTTAAAGACATTTCACTTCATCCTGTCATTCCATGCTGCTGTTAAAAGTCTCTCTCCAGCTTTTTTATAAGCCCCCTTTAGGTACTACATCCTTTGCAGCCCCCAAAGGAGCAGGAATAACCTTTAGGAATGGAAACTTCCTTAGGGAACAGCTTTGCAAAGAATAAAAGCCACGATTCTAGTGTATGAATGACACTGCATATGGACCACAGAGAGCTGCTACAAGGTGGCCCAAGGACGTGAACACTGTGACCAGAAAAAGCCTTTGACTTTGGGTGTCCAACTGGACAAACCTTGGTCACCATTTTCCTGGACTTTGCAGTAAGTGGAGATGGAAGTTTATATGGTACTGCCATCTCCACTTAGGCTTAGGATCAGGTCCCTCCCAATTCTGAACATTCTGTGAAATCTTTAAAGCTGTCTGAACCACTGTCCACTAAGGTAAAACTGCACAGAACACTCTGATGTTCTGTGGTTTAGGATTTTTCCTAAAAGATTACGGAATTCTTCAGTTCAAGAAAAACTCTGGTTCAGAGAGCAACAGAACAAACCTTTCCAGTGTTTCAGTAGTATAAAAACCTAATAGGAAAATATTTGTCCAAGTCAAAGAATTCCTTAGAAAAAAAAATAAAAATATCAAAACCCAAACCAAGGCTGTTCTAAACATTGGGTTTTGGACTAAAGAAAGTACTATGTACAAGTCAAAGTAACTGCACTTTAGGTACACTTAGGCATTAAAATTTAACTTTGTTGCCAAAGTTATTTTATTTTGATTTTAACACTGAAATGTTTTACTAAGAAAATGTGGGAATGAAATAGTTAATCCCTTTTTCTGTCAGAAAAGCAACATACTGCAGTCAAGACAAACTTGCCAGCCCTCATTTCCATATCTGGATGAGAAATGGCCTAAAACCTGCTGCCCAGCTCCTGTCTGGACAAAGATGATGATACAAAGGAGGTTTTCATTGCCAAAAGGCTTTATATCCTTGGACACTGATGGGTGGTGAGAAGGAAGGAGCTGCTGGGGCTGGAGGTCTCTCATAGCCTTGCTATATGCAGGATTATGAATTGTGGCATTGGGACTTGGACCCATTTTGGCTGGACCCCAGTGGATGCTCTGCTGCACTCCACCACCTCAGCTTGCCTTTAGGGCACTTCTAGCACCACAGAAGCAGTGTCTGTTGGGCAAAATCCTTATTGCCACCTATTTTGGATTTCAAAGTAATATTTATTCCTCTGGGGACAAAAATGCAGACTAAAGTGTGCTGAAACAGCCCAAATAGCTTATGCAAGTCTGCTGGCAGCAGAATCCTTCTCTGGTGCCCTTGGTGCTGGCATCTAGAGAGGCTTCCATAGCTTCCTTGGAGGTGGCTGCAGGAAGACCTCTCCCATTTATCTCTGGGCTCCTCTAACCTTTAAACACGGCCAAGGGACCTGTGATGCCAACACACCCATCCTCCAGGGATTCCCCATCTGCTGGAGGCTGGGCCAAGGAAGTGAGTCAGAACTGCAGCACGCAGCCTGCAGCCAGCCAGGAGAGGCTGAATCGATGTGGGGAAGCATTAGGGATGTTTCAGGCTCCCTCACTGCAGGGGAGGTGACAGCTATGGAAACAGGCTGTTTTTAGCAGCAGGACAGAGAATCCTGACTGGAAATTCTTTTTCTGGGGAAGTCAAGCAGGCAAGTTCTGTGTGTGTTTATTGAATTTGCTTGAAAATGGGTTGCAGGGGAAATGGAGTTTGTTGTGAAACAAGCAGCTCTACCCAAAAATGAGAGAAATGGCTTAAATGTTGAAAAACTTGTTTTGACCTAAATGAAAATATGGATTTTTTTTTTTGTTAGAAACAGCAGCTCATGTCAAAATTGGCTAAGTTGAAAAAAATCAAAGGCTATTAATAATGGAAAATGAAATGAACAGGTTTTAGTCTGATGCAAAATGGATTATTTGGAGGGGTTTTCTTGTGTTTTTTCTTGTTTTTTTTCTTTGTTTGGAAAGAATAATTGTCTTTGACTGAACCAATAGACCCTTTCTTTCTCCCTTCCTCTCACTTTTGGAAACTGACCGTTGAAGTGAACTGTTTCACAGTTTTCCAAAAGAACCACAAGACTGCCCCTACCCTGAAATGCAATAAATGATGTCTCCATAGATTTGGGGTTTTTTGCTTGAGTTCTATAGCTCTCTTGTTACTGTTCTGCAGTGCCTTGGCCTAGACCAGTGTCCAACCCATAGTCTCATGACAAGAATGTAATAGATGGGGACTGAACTACAGCTTGTCACCAGCAGAGATCAGCTACTGACTCTCTGTACCCTTCCTGTGCAGGGCTTCCTAATCTGGGTACTGTTCCATTGCACTCTCCCACTGGAGGAACCTGGATGTTGCTTACAAGTCACAAATATATTTTGATTGGCAGCTTTCTGTGAGGACAGAAATTGTTAGTGGTGAGTAAAATCTGTGACCTCAAGAAATTTATTCTAAGCAATGCCTGATTGTCTGGGGTCAGTCATTAGAGCCAGCTATTACATTTCTCAGTGTTGTTATCTAAGCCACCATCGGGAGGGAAATAAGAGGACACTTGATGACCAAAGAGCTATCAGCCTAATTATGCTGTGATTAATTCCTTTCAAATCTTAAATAAAGCCATCCATAATTAGAAACCTTCCATAAAACACACAGGAATCCCAGTCCAAGAGATGCTGATTAATTGTTAATGAGGTTCCTTCAATTGCTAGACACGTTGGAAGAGGAGAGGAAGCAAAGCTGGAGGCAGAAGCTGGCATTGCAGTGCAGATGCAAAGAAACTTTGCTGTTTGCCAGACCAAACTTCTCTTCTGTGGCTTCTTGTCCAAGCCCTGTGGCAGAGGCAGTTTTGTCCATTAGGGAAGTGATTTCTGCTTTTCCCACAATTTCAGACAACAGATCAAATGAAAATTGCCCCAACTTGATTGATGCTTCTGGAAATTGTAGAAAAAGGGATTTTTCACCACACTCTTAAATTCATGCTCAGCTGGACACAGCCTGAGATGGTTTTTAGTGTTTACATTCATTGCCCATTTACCTTGCAAAAGCGATGTTTTCAGCAAATGCCCAACTTGTTCTGTCCACAAAAGAATCTGATGACACTGACACCAGAACATGGAGAATGGTCTGTCTCAAAGGGGAAAAGCCAGAACTATGGGTGGTTATACATGGGGAGTGCACATAAAAGGGAGTGTCTTATTTCACAGTAGGAAGCTGGAAGGGAGCCCATGGATGCTCAATTTACTGCACCATTTTCCTTACTGCATATTTTGCCTTTCCCCCAACTATTTTCCCTTCTATTTGTCTCAAAAGAAATAAACTCTAACTGCCTCCACTCATTCTGACCATACGGAAGTCAAAATACTCTTTATTATTGTACAATGCTTTATATGTTTTTGCAGTCTCTGCTTGGTTTTGTGGCTGTCTTGTCACAGTATTCATAGGAAATGAAGCTCAGACCTTGGAAAATGTAGAAATTTCTACTAAAAGATATATATTTTCTCTCTCTAAAAGTATTATCAGTTCCAAGCTAGATAGCTGAACATTTCCCAAAGCAAGAACAAAATGTTTTGTGCCCTGTTTTTGTTCCTGGACTATATTTTTACTGCAGAGAATATATGTTTGGAGTACAACATTTGAGAAGGGTGACTGAAATGAGTCTTTGTATCTTGAGTATTATTTGAAAAATAAATTTGGAAGAGAGAACAGGCTTTAAAAACCATTTGCTAATATGTTGTTTATGTTCAGCTGTCTGAGTTCTGAGATGTCTAAATGAATGAAATCAGAGACATAGAGTTTATTACAAAACCAGTCAAAATATCTACTTGAACTTTTACTTCTCAAGAAGGTTTTTGGTAATTCTATATTTCTAATGATTGTATTATATGAATGAAAAGTGCATGTCAGTATAATTCATAGGAGATAATGAAAGGGAAGTATTTATTGTTCCCAAATTGTCCAATGCGTTGAGACAAAATGGAATTCATGGCCTATCTGTTCAAACAGCATCAGTAATGCTGAGCAAAGCTATTCTAACACTGGGAGATGCCTCATACAATTTAATTGTGGGGAGCTGTGACTGAAACTGGAGACATATATTTATTATTATTTCATTTTTTTTCATTTTTAAATTTTTTCTTCTTGCATGAAAGATGGAAGATGATGGGCACATCACAGTGATGCTTGCCCAAAGTTGAGGATGCCCACAAAGCTCTGTCCTGTGTGCTCTCATGGTCCTACAGGCAGCTTGAAGCTCTCTGTAGCTGTGGATGAAGGCAGCATCACAGTCACACCACCCACTGTCTCTGTGTGAAATTTTTCCCAAAATAAAGCTTGACATTCATATTTTTTGCTGGGGAAAGGGCAGGAAGGCAAGCTGTACAAGGAGTGGATAACTGGGTTTTCTGGTTTGGAGAAAAGGAAGCTGAGATTCAGACTCATTGCTCTGCAGGCTCCTGAGGTGGGGAATGGCACTGGGAGGAGCTGAGCTCTTTTCCCAGGGATCCTGAGGCAGGATTAGTTGGAAAGGTCTCAGCAGTGCAGCAGAGGACGTTCAGGCTGGACATCGGAAAGCATTTCTGTACCAAGAGGGCGCTCCAACACTGGAATGTGCTTCCTAGAGATGTGCTGGATGCCCCAGTGTTTAAGAGGCACTTGGACAATGTCCTTGACAAGATGCTTTAACTTCTGGTCAGCCCTGCTCTGGTTGGGTGGTTGGACTAGCTGATGGTTGTAGATCACTTCCAAATGAACTCTGTTTCTGTTCTATGTACACCAAAAAACTTTTCTCCTATATTTCCCCCCACAAAAAAATTTAACTGAAGTTTCACCATGTGTAAGCATGTGTATGGGGTCAGTCTTCCTCAAATATTTCTCACAGTTTCTGATTCAGAGAAGGGTTAATACTTGATCATGACTGGAACATGACCTTCTAAAACTGCATAAGCTAGTCCCCTCGTTTTTCTTTGCTTCCATTCTTAATCTCAGTTCTATTCATTCTTTGGAAGCACGGTTTACATTCAAAAAATTTCTATTAAAATAAACAGCTTCTAATAAGAAGACATTTTATATTTAAAAGGCCTTTGTGCTTTCCTGATTTCTATAACATTCAGCCCAGCAATTTAAGTTCATCTCTGTTCAGGGCTTGAGGTGCTGTTGAAATGAGAACATTCATGGCATTTTCCCAGTCACTATTTATGTTATCATCCTAAATTTTTACAGAGAAGGTATTAATGATGCCTTCTGATAAAATACTTAGATTGCCCTTTGTTATGTATATCTAATCAAGGCAGTAGCAAAAGCTCAGTGTTTGCAGAGGAGTTCTTTCAGCCTTACCAGAAACATGCACAAATGGTGCACAAGAGCTGAGGAATTCACCATAGAATGAGCAAACCCCAGCTCTGAAGAGCAGAATTCCCATTGACAGCTGGCAGGCTGCACTGCCATTGGGGCTGGTTGCTGGCTGGCTCTGAGCTCTGGGTTCTATTGCACCAATCACACTTTGAGAGCTTCCTGGTCATTTTACAGCACGAGCAAGATCAGCTCCTGTGGAGAGACAGTGGAATTACATAAACACAAGGACTGCTAGAGACATTCCAGCAAAGCTAAAGCTGCAACCCATCTGAACCCGTGGTGGCTTCACAGCACAGAGCTGCCTACTTAGCTCGGTTCCTGTGGATCTGGAGGGCTCTGTCCCTGCACAGCTATTCCAGCAGCCCAGTTAAGAGCAGGATTTCATATGAGAGAAACTTTAGGAGTCCAAACTTATTTTAAATTATTCTGCTTTGATTTTCAACTTCCTTTTTCTGGGGGGAGTAGAAGAAACACTTGGAAGCTTTTCCAAGAGCCGGAAACATAATTCTGCGTATTATTTTTTTATCCGTTGATAAAAATACTTTTCATAAAACCAAGCAATAAGATGCTTTCAGAAGTGTAGCTTGAAGCAATGAATCACCGCCTTTTTAAAGACATAAAGAGTAGATGTTCATAACATTAAAATACTTATTGCAGTCATAAGGAATGTCAGAGAAAGGGTTCGAATTATGCCTTGAGCTTTAGGGGTTTTTTGCCTGCAGACTCAAGGATAGCATATTATTTTGTGCAACTGTCTCTGACATTTGGCTTTAGGGAACAAATGGACTAAAGCAACCCCTGGGGTGACTTTACCACCTCCCCGAGGCATAAATTAGCTGTAATGTTGTTCCTCCTTACTGTTAGTGAATATCTTTTTAAAAAAGAGAGGAGAATTCCACAATTAAGTAATTGTTCTACTATTGTTTTTTGAGCTGTGTGAGGTATGCATCTTCTGCTATGAGAGAAGGAAGGAACTGAACACATATTCTGGATGGAGCCTGAGATTCGCAGACCTTGGGGAAAGGTAAGTAACCAGTAGGGAGAAGCACCTATTTAGTTTTTGTTAATGCACCAGCATTTTTTTCACATGTGTTTTCCCAAGGTCTTACTAAAAAAATACATTCTCTGTACTCCTCATGCAAATAGGATCTTATTAGTAGTGTTTATCCTACTTAAAAGCATTGATCTTCCAATCTATGGGTTCTGCAGGACTCCCTTAGTCCACCAGCAACAGCAACTGAGTACCTAATCCTGACTCCCTAAAAAATGCAAAATAATTGAGATGGCTGGAAATAGAAAGGATGTTTGGAACTTGAGGGAAAGGACAATTTAGGGAAGACATATCTGCAGCCAGAAGAGGAAAACTAAAGTTTGCAAATTGGTAATGGTTTAGGAAACAAGTCCAATGACAAAGAATCTCTAGGGAAATAAAGTTTGGGAACCCTTGGGAAAAAAAAAGAGAATGTCAATTAAAGTTAGGGAGAAATTAATTGAATGAATGTGAGAGGAAGAGAGAAACATCAAGATTTACTTGAGTACCTGAAGCACAGCCCAGATCAATTACTTGCTGCTGTCAGCATCATCAGTGCAATGTAAGAAAGATTGAATGCACGCTATAAAATGCACCGTTTAACAAAGTTCAAGCTATTAAGTAATTAGAATATAATATGTGAACATGCTGAATATGCTTATTTAAATGTAAATGTTTATTCACTGTTTATTTTTAGTGCAGAAAAATTACCCAGCTTGTATAGTTGCCCTTGCTGTTTCATACACTGCTGATCTATTGGATGCCTCCAAGCCAGCATCCAGAGGCAGCTGCTCCTTTATCAATGGCATCCAGGGACTCCTCTTGAAAGGTGCAAAGTAACCTGCAAAGGAAACAAATTCAAGGTGGATAATAAATATACTTTGCTCCAATGGGCTGAGGGAACAGTGATATTACATTTGCACTTACAGAGAGATCACTGATATGGCCATTTGTCAGTGATGTTAAGGGACAGAGCCTGAATGCCAAATCATGGAATAGGGTTTGGGTTGGAAGGGACCTTAAAGATCACCTTGTTCCAAATCCCTGCCATGGACAGGGACACCTTTCACTAGACCATGTTGCTCAGAGTTCCCTCCAACCTGGAACTGAACACTTCCAGGTATGGAGCATTCACAGCTTTGGGCAAACTGTGCCAGTGCCTCACCACCCTCACCTATTCTCTTTCAATTTAAAGCCATTCCCCCCTTGACGCTGTCCTTGTGAAAAATCCCTCACTAATATTGCTCACTAAGTGGGAAAGATTAGCCACAGTAGTAATGGGGTTTGTCAGTAAATGGGGAAATAGTAAATTCAAATGAGAAAAGTGGAAGTTATGCTGTTTGTCCCTGGCACTTGGCAGATCAAGCTGTCCTAGGTCTGCCACTGGCAAATTGCACGGCCTCAGGTTTATAATTTCACCTTGCTATGTGAAATCATGGCAAAGCAATCCTCACAAGTAAATAACCACTGTAAATTCCCAAATTAATGCCACAGTTTTGCTCCTGATTATGGCTTCCAAAATAACCATGAAAAGTGAAGCATAGTTTATCTGCAGGGTTTTTCTGATTTTAACACAGCACAGGAGCTGGCAGAACTAGGCAGAACTGTGCTTGTGATGTGGTTACTCCTATTGATTTTAATCCCAACACTTTAAAATCAGAGTTTGCCATGATCCAGTCATTCTAGAAGAAAGGCAAAGAAAATGCTCACCTGCCTGAAAACAAAATCTGTAGACATACACACATTGGCCAGTAATGTGGAGAAATAAATCTGGGTGCAGGTTTTGGGGTGTGTGTCATATTTAAAAGCATACAGTGAGGTACCAGCTTTAGTTCTAAGGCCTTTATTCTAAAGCCTTCTTAGTCTTTTGTGAATTCAAGCCTTTCACCAAGTTTCTCTTTCTGAAAAATACAAGAGAACCACTTTGTCAACAACATCTCCTGACACAGGTTGTCTTTAAAGTCTCTTAATCTCAGTTATGAAATAGGTGATCTGATCTTGGTTGGAGATTAGTGACAGGTAAGAACAGCTACATGTGAAAATATTCCAGCAAGAACCACATCATAGTTAAAAGCCATGTCAAGGTTCCCCCACAGCCTAAGCTGGATGCTCCAACAAATGAGAAGAGCAATGCCAGGGATGCAGAGTAAGCCTCAGAGAGGAAGGTGGGCACTGAAGTTCCTCCTCTGCTACAGACTTCCTGTATGACTTTGAGAATACCAGCACTTCTGTCTACATCTCTAACAGAGATGCAGCAACAGAGAATATCCCTGAGCACAGGAACTTGATCCTCTCTTCTGTTAAATTTTTTAGCAAAGTACTTGGCATGGTTTTGTCTGGACTAAATACAGGCTCTCAAACACTTCCCAGACACTGTCTGGAAGTTAGCAAAGTCCAAGGACCATTCCTAGAATAAATTTCATTTATTTGTACAATAAATTAGCCTGGGAGACAATTCTGGAAATCACCTGGTCTTAACACCATGTTTGAAAAAGGTCCGGTGCAATGTGTTGAGAAGCTGTGCCCAGTCAAGAACTGAACATCTCCAAGGATGAGCTTTTCACAGCCTCTCTGGTTTCCTCTGCCAGCAGTTAATTGCTCTCAGGGTAGAAGAGTTTTTCGTGGGCAATTTACATTTCCTGTCAATCCCTTGTTTTTCTTTAACTGTATGAACTCCCCACAGGGAGTTTGGATGTGTTACCCTGCTCTGGAGGTAAAGGGCTGTAACAACAGGCATGTGGGAAGACTTTGTCACTTGGTCTCAGGGCTAGAGAACAGGTTAATAGAGATGTAACCTCCAAGTATTGGCTCCCATTGGTAATTTAAATGTATTAGCACTTAACTGGAGGGCTCAGATCCCATCATTGCTGCTGAATGCATGGGTACCTCAAGGGATAAGTCCCTGTGCATGGGTATGCAGAACACATACTGAAAAGTGAGCAGATCTCTTTAGGAAAAGAACTAAAAATCCATTGATATGTCTTTGTATCATCAAAAATTGCTCTTTTTTGTTTGTTTGTTTTTTTTTTTTTTTTTCTTTTCTTTTTTTTTTTTGCTTCTTTGTTTTAAATCAGCATGTCCAAAAATTATAGCTCCCAAAAGTCCTGTTAATCACATAATAATGTGTAGTCTGAGCCAAGCAACTGCAATCAGAAAAATGACTAAACAAATGGTCTGTGGCACTTTAAAATATTTTTGGGCCGTTTGGGTTATGTTAGATCTGTGTGGGAATACTTAAAAAGATTCAGAAAGAGGGAGAGCTTTATTGGCCAATGAAGCCTGACTTTTTCACCATGTTCCTTTGTAGTGCTTGGAGAAAACACAGGCCACAGAGAGGGGGAGACTGGAGGACACGTATGGGACCAGCTCTTGTGTAATGACCAGCACAAAATCTATGCACAAAGTCAGTGGTGTGTTGGGCCTGATGCTTTTCCTCTGTGTAAAAGTAATTACATCTTCAGGGAAGAGAAACTTTGAGCTGTGACTTGCCATTTTCTTATACAGTCACCAATATTCTG
>VZTR01002634.1:341234-373295 GCA_013400775.1 Chaetops frenatus | reverse complement strand
AATTAAACCTGTTGAGATCCAGCTGAATACCTGACACTGCTCAGGTTCCCCCTGCAGGTTACCCCAAGCTGAAAAATGCTGCAGGATCACCAGAGGCAAAAATGTTTTAAAAGAGGGAGGTAGAAAACTTGCTTCATTACAATATTCCAGACACTTATTGTAAATGAACTAGGAAAAAGTGCTTATAACACTGAGAGTAGATAAAGGTTCTATTATGGGTGTATGTTGAGACAAAGGTACCAAATCCTTGTTCAAATGGAAACAGTAAAATCTGGGAGAAATGTGAGAGCTCCCATCTCCTGCCATCTCTAGCTACACAATATTAGACAGGTAAACCAGGCACATGAGGCTTGTCTATTCTCCAGAACAAGGTGGCTACATCCAAACTTCCCTTGGGGTTTCCACGGCCTCTCTTTCAAGTTACCTAAGGATCTCAAACCCACCCATGAGCAAAGTTCTGGTGCTTCAAAGATGAATGGAATAATTTAGGTACATCCTTCTAGATTAAAGCATTTAATGGGATTATTTAATTTAGGAAATGAGGTGCCCTGACCTCTCTCTATAGTGACCACCTCCTCCCTGCAAACCTACCTGCCCTTCCCCTGGAGGTTCATCTGACTGCATGGGTGACCAGGTCCTAGATTAGGCACACTGGTTAATTGTTTATATTCAGCACAATAAACAACTGCAAATTTCACCCCCTGGTCTTGGCTTTGCCTCGGTCACTTTTGCCAAAACTGGATCATTCAACAGAGTGAAGAGTGTTGTCCATCTGAGCCATTAGGTCACTTCTCTGAAAGTCACACTCTCATGGGGTTAGAATGTGGTCCTATGTGAAGATACCCAGTGATATCACAGCTCAGTCTCTTCCTGTTTTCTGCTGTAAGGAGGGAAAAGCACAAAATAAAATAGTGTTATTTTGGGATCACAGACACCCCCTCCTCACCACCCTCTGATCTTCATTTTCTTTTATTCATTTATTCAAAGCTGTATAGGGCAAGCTAACTTAGCTTAGGTTCAAGGAAAAGTTAATGTTAAAAATGATCCATCAGTAACATGTTTAGAAACATGAGAGTCACAAGTGATGAATACAGGCACAGTTCTAAATCCATATCTGAGTTCTTCAGTGGCCTAATTCAAAAAAACGTAGAGCACTTCGTAGTTTGATCTTATCATAGAAGCACAGAATGGGCTGTGTCCTAGGGGAGCTTAGAGATTCTCCAGTTTCTACGCCCTGCCATGAGCAGGGACACCTGGCAGTAGAGCAGGTTGCTCAGAGTCCTATCAAATGAACACTTTCAGGGATGAGGCATCCACAGGTTCTCTGGGAAAACTGTGCCAGGGCCTCACCACCCTCACAAGGAAGAGTATTTAAATCTACCTTTAAAGCACTTTTTTCTCGGGTAGGCCTGCAGCAATTATCACCACCTCTAAAGAGAGCTCAGGTTTACCTTGGCCAGCAGCTACACACACCCACACAGCCCCACAGTGACTCACTCCCCCTCCCAGCAGGACGGGGAAAGAGCTGGAAGAACAAAAGGAAAAAACAAAAAACCTTTTGGGCTGAGGTAAAGGCAGTTTAAAAGCGAAGGAAACAGAAGGTGTGTTTGGCCACAGCTAAGTCATGTCTGTGTTGTCAGCACTACTTTAGCCACGGATCCAAACTGGAATGCTGTGCAGAAAGTCAGTTCCATCCCAACCAGGCTCACTACACGCCCTTGCAATTCTCCCACATAAAAGTAGATATAAAGTTAATGAGCCTCATTCTCCCTGTTTCTCACATGCCTTGTTTTATGCTAATATGTGCTAAGTGGCTTCTATAGAGTTAGCCTGAATTTGTCAAGAAGGGAATGAGAAGATAATGAATTGTTACCTCTCTGCCACAAAACACTTGGTTTGGCTGAAGTGTTATCCCTTAGGGCACCCTAAAATCAACCAGAGGAGCAGGGGCAGAACGTGCCCTGGCACTGGTGCCTTCCCATAGCCTTGGGGCCCTTCCTAAAGGGTGTGCACCCCTGTACAGGACCAGCTGTCCCGGTTTGTGGGAAACTGTGGTGGATGGGCTTCTGATGAGTCTGCTTCAGGCAGCCACCTGCACCAGGCTGCCAGAGATGCTGGCCCAGCCATCCCATGGACCTTCCCAGGGAAGGTCAGACCTGTTCTGGTGTGCATGGGAGGATGGATCAGAAGCCACTGGATTTCCACGGGGTGAAGCAGTGTTGGGTCAGGCAGTACTGGGGTCTTCAGGCTCCTGCACAATGTGGATGCTTTCCCGTGCTCGGGTTAAGCTCTGGGTTCTCTCACCTGGGAGCTCCTGAGGGTGGGGTTGCTGCACCTTTGGATCAGCAAGGGAGGATCCATTGTGCCAGGCAGCCTCAGCTCTGCTTCTCCTACAGCAACCCAGGAAGGGCTTTCTTGGAAACATAATTTCAATTAGGTGGAGTACTCCAAATTAAATGCATAAAATTAAGTTTTAATTGCTCAGATACCTCTGGCCTCACCTGATTACCTTTTGCCTCCTTCAAGGAAGATGAGATCCTTTGAGGCTCAAGGCTGTTTTCTTTAAACACCCTCCAAATGTGCAGTTAATAGGAGGGCTGTGTCATAACTGCTCCTGGATTAAAAGTCCTTCTAAAAAACTTTTCAGTTCCAATACCACCTGTTTCATTATTGTTACACATCAAGAGCAGTAAGTGCAGCAATGTAATTATTTCCTAATAGGGTTTTAAAATAATGGAATCAAACTACTTTAGGCATATGCTTAATTTCATTGTCTTTTCTGTCTAATTTTACATGAGAATTCTATTTATTAAACAATGTCTGACAATGTTGTTAGCACTGAGTATATGCAAATAGCAGTTTCAATCTTCCTCATTTTTTTTTATTAATCTCTTTGATGTAATAGACATTTCCTCTGTATTATGGGCCCAGAATACAATTTTAGAAATCTATTTGAAAACTTATAATACTGAGGTATTTTTATTTGCAACTGAAGAAATTCCATGCCTCCTCTTTGGAAAGGAGTCTGAAAATACAGAACAGTTACTATGACTCTGAAGACACTGAGAGAAAGATTGGTAAATTGTAAGAAATTCAAAGAATAAAGGAAATTAATACATGTTTTTGGTACTGACTGCTATCAAAAGGGTTACAGACCACTGGGGAATGGGAATTTCACTTGTTTTAATTTGTGTACCACTGATGTGAGTAAAAACAGATAAACGTAGTAAGAACTGCAATTATCTGAAGGTTGCAAATTTCAAGGAGGAAGGTGCTGTAAAGCCATCTTTAAACAACATGAGGGAATAGCTGTCTCTTTGTGAGTGAATCCATGCCAGGAATTGTTTTCCTTTGCTTATCTCCTGCTGTGTTGAACAGTTGGGTGCCAGTCAACATGGAGATTCACTGGGGAAATTAGCTTCAAATGCATTTTTCAGGACATTTCTGAATATATTGAGTTGCCTCCTAGGTGAGGACTGTGCCTCTTCATCAGCAATATTTGGCATAAAGAACCTCAGGATGTGGATGAGATAAACTCTGTACCAGTCATCCCCACTTGATATGTACATTAGAGTTGGATGGATTCAGAATGTGGGGCAGGAAAAAAATTAAGGGAACATAAAAAATATCTAGGTTGTATGCAAGAAAAGCTCAGTTTGTTGCTTTCCTTTTCTCTCATTTTTATGGTTATGGTGTATCTCCTTCCAACAGTCTGGAAAAAAAGCCCCAAACAATACAATGCTAACAATAACCTAGAAAAAACCCCAACAAAGTAAAAGATCTAAATCAATTTAATTTAATAAACAGAAAATCATAAACAGCAGATATAGTATAGAATTATTTAATTCTGTTTCATGATACATAGTCAAATTAATATGTTGAAGCTTTACATTAAAAAAGAACAAGAAAAGGAGAAGCACTTCTGGAGAAAATATCTGTGTTGGGATTTATTCAACAATTTTAATTATTTTGTTAGCTTATTTCCAAACATTTTTTTTTTGTAACATCACAGGAAGGCGAAATTAGATATTAACACAGCTGGCATCTTCTGGGTGCTTCCTCAGCTCTGTGATACATTTCATGACAAGGAAGGTCAATGTTGGGGGCTGAGCTGGTTGTCCCATGTGTTCTCCAACATCTCAGGATATCCTGCATCAGTATCAGTATTTCCTCTTTCTCCTTCTTCCCTTGAAGTTAAAGCCCTGTGTGGCCAGGACTGAGGCCAGGAGAGCAGTTCCAAGGAGGTGTTAATTTTCTGGTAGGACACTGACTGGGGAGTGGGCACATCTGGCATTTGGGACTCAATGTGCAGGAATGGGTTTTTCTTTCCAGTGGTGCTCTAATCACAGAGCCACAGGCTGGGTCAGGTTGGAAGGGACCACAGTGGCTCATCTGGTTCCAGCTCTCTGCTGCAGCAGGGCCATCCCAGAGCACACGGGACAGCACTGTGTCCAGATGGGTCTGGAATAACTCTTGAATATCTATATGGAATATATCATGCGCAAGAAAGGCAGGACTGCTGGGACTCTGCAGCCAAGAGATCCTTAACTCCCAAGCTAGGACAAGACCCCCTTCAGCCCGGTCATTTTCTGTTCTATGACTTTTGTTCTCCTCTCTCAACATCAAATTGCATCATTGAATGTATTTTTGATGACACAACCCACTTCTTCAGTCTCTCCCCCAGAATTTTGTACACAGCTCTCCACCAGTGCAAGGCCTTCCACTCTGTGGGTGGGTGCACTAAAGAGGAGGCAATCCTCTGGAATAATTACAGAATGCTGGCACAAGTGGCCAGATTACTTATATTTCTATCAATGTTCAACACCTTGTGCTTTTTTAGGGCATTCAGGCAGTCCTGAAAGCTGGAGGTATAGTTTGGTTGGTTGTGCATCTCTAGGGAAAAAGTGGTGCCCATCATGAAGAAAACAGAGCAGGAACCTGTGCAAATGCTCCGAGAAGTTCCAACCTGAGCAGGGTGACAGCCACAGTTTTGAGATATTTCCAACCAGCTTAATCAGCTCTGAAAAACAGATGGGACTCTGTGTCATGGGGGTCTGGAGGCTTCTGCTGCAGCACATAAAAGTGCTTAGAACTACAAGTCCTTAAAAGGGGTTATTATCCAGTTATGATATTTCTGAAGTGAAGGAATAGACAGCAATGAAAACTGGTAACAGATTTAGCAATTTTTAAATGAACAAATAATATTTGGAATGGTTAACTAGCCATACTTCATAGGTATAATTTTTTAAAAGATGCTTTTATGGTCTGGAAAGCCCATGATTTCTGCCCTCAATTTACCAAAACCAAATGTAGCCTTGATGAAGAGATTCTTTATTGTAGCAGTTTGGAAGGAAGGAAAAAAACCCCAAAAACCCAAAGCATGAACCCCCTGACCATTGCACTACAGCCATATTACTTCCTCGTTTTGGATGAGGACTACAGATATGGGTTTCATCTCAGCTGTACAGACATTGTCACCATTATGTTTTGAACTTGTCTGTTACCTCATCACATTTTAATTAATGAGGGCATGAGCCAAAACAGGTGTTGGTAACAGAACAGACAGCAGCTGGCAAACAATTTTTAGGTCTACAATTAACTCACTTATACTATTGTTCCAGAAGAGAGAGTTCATACAG
Source organism: Chaetops frenatus (assembly GCA_013400775.1). Classification (NCBI taxonomy): domain Eukaryota; kingdom Metazoa; phylum Chordata; class Aves; order Passeriformes; family Picathartidae; genus Chaetops; species Chaetops frenatus. The sequence goes on along the minus strand of VZTR01002634.1, from coordinate 367,656 downwards.
TTTTACAGAGGAGGAGTTAAAGTAATTTTACTGAGGAGGTTATTATCAGGCTGAGCTGTAGAGGCACATTCAAAATTTGCTAGATTTTTTTTGAATTACTTTTTCTCAGGCTTGGTTCTCATGCTAAAGCTGGTTGAACAGTTAAGGTTATTTTTTTTCCCAGCAGCAGGCAATTTCTATTACTAAAAACACTCTGATCGAGGATCTAAATAGTCTTTGTATAAAGAACCCTAAATTTCATTATGATCTATTTTTCCAGAGAGAAGGTGGCATAAATTGCTCTGGAACTAGAGCTCAGCAAAACTCTTTTCCAAATCTTTGTATAAATTGCCACAGAATGAAAACTGTACAAGTCCATCAAAACCTCAAGCACATTAAGAATCTAGTCAAACTCTAAATTTTCTCATTCAGGTATCCCAGGCTCTTTAAATCATGTAACTGACTTTCTATGCCCTTCCTGTTACCCATTCCAAGACTTTTCAGATACAGCTCTTTAATTGTGAGCTACTGGCATTCCCTGGTGTGTCTGCCATTCCCTGGGGGTTTAAAGCTGGATGTCTAAAATGAGCAGGCTAAAATCCCATTGATCCACAAAGCCATCAAGGGTAAAACTTGGTGCTATTTGCCATCTCTACATGGTTTTGGGTCACACCAAATTCCATGAAGTAACTAAAGAGGGAGTCAGCAGTCTGAGAGAGAGAGAAGACCAGGTTGTTCTGATCAAATAATTCCTCAGATCAGTTAACTGATTATTTTGAAGAGATGTTTCATGTCATAGGGATAATCTATGGCTCCATTTTAGAAGCATTGCAGGAGAAATAGTGACCATCAGCCTGGTGACACAGCAAGCACAGAAAGGTGCAATCTGCTTCTGTGTTAGATCTGCAAAATGTGACCTCTAAGGCTTAAGGAGTTGAGGAAAACATCAAGAAAAACTTCTTTAACATCTCCATATCCTTCCCTACCCTTATGAGTCCTGGAGAGGAAACCATGCACCCTGGGATTCTTCAGGATGGTCATCCTGCTTGTCCAAAGAGTGGAACATCTTGTCATTGGTGTTGGTGATTTCCATGAGACACCTGTGGGGATCAGGAATTTCCTGATCCTTGAGACATCGTTCTTTGCTCACAAGTAGTGTTTTTAGTTACCTGGCTTTGATACCAGCCATGTCAGAGCCTCAGTGGTGTATAAACTGCAGCTGAGATCAGCCAGGAACAAGCTGCTGTCAGGATTCAGGCTCAGGCACGACCCCCAAATGCCTGTACAGTTCAATGGCCAGCACGGCCCCTGGCACAGTTCTGGTGTGTGCTAATTTGCACAGCCCCGACAGGGCTCTGGCATTGGCTGGGGATCACATTTCTCAGAAACTATTCCCACTGGTAATTTGAATTTAGACACTTTGTTTCAGGGAAAGGAGACTTTTGATATACGACCATCGGTAAAACCATGTCGTTTGGCCTGAGAGAAATGTCCTTAATAGCTTTACTTAGCAGGATGGGCAGAGCTTGGGGGATCAATGGAAAACTAAAAAGCTTGCAAGCATCCCTAGAAATTGAAGGTTAAACCTGTGAGTTATTGCATGAATACCACAGCATAAGGGAGTGCAATCTTTAAGCATGAAGACTTTATATGCTGAATGACCCAAAAGGCCAAATGAATAGAAGCTGTTACACAGGATAGTATTCTGTGCACATAATGTTCCTGGAATAATTATCAGAGTACTGGATTTATGTTACTATAGTAATTTACACTAGCCACAATAATTTTAATATATGCACATGTCTTTGAAATGATGATAGCAGCTGTAAAACCAGTGCATTTCTTTATTAAAAACACCTAGGTCAAAGAGTTCAAAGAAGGGTCAAGGACCAGATTTGTCAGGTAGTGTTGTGGTTTAACCCCAGTCAGCAACTGAACCCCACACAGCTTCTTGCAAATTCCCCACTGGCTAGGAGTGTATTTATAACTGGTTAAAGAAATAGGATAGAAATTTAATTTCCTTTTACTAAGAAATCATTAGATTTAGTATTATTTTGATGGGAAATTCTTTCATTAGCTAGTCAGGCATTAAACGGGTTAAGAACTGCCTCAGTGCCAGATCTCAAACAGGTATTATTAATTAGCTATTACCTGTATGGGTCCCTTGATAGTTTTTCAACTGCATTTAATATTGTTATCAATATTTTAGGAAATACAAATGCTTTATGGCAAGACTGACTGATGATGTGAAGACTGACATAGCAGCAAATATGGGGGCAATTTGTAATTTATTAGAATGGCTTGAATATCTTGGTTTCAAGCCTGGAGATTTCAGCTTTTCCCACAGTAAATCTGTATTAGAGCAACTGAATTTCTGGACCTAATTGACTGCAATGACTAGATCTTCATTTACAGTAGCAGAAACTTAGACATTTAACCTTTCAGTGCAGATAAACAAAAGTAATACACAGGGCTTTGTCATGGCAGGGGGAGACTTGACAAAGATTCTGGAGTCTCTAGAGTCCAACCTGCAAAAAACTACATTTCAGGCATAATAAAGTGATCCTTCCCATAAATAAGGCTGTGATAAGATTGGCTTAAGCCATTTCTAATTGTAGGATGCCCATATTAAGATGTGAAAACAATATTAGAGAGAATTCAGGAGAGAATTCAAGTGTTGGAAGCCAGCCTTACAATATAAAGCCCTATGGAGCTTATCTAATTTACTTCATTAAAAAAAAAATTAAGAGAGGAGTTAATCCTATGTGCAGCTATTTATATGTAGAGATATGTGGCAGCAGTGTATGGACAATGGCTTAACAGGAATAACAAGCTGCAAAACAAAGGTAAAGAAAATTGACCTTCACATAAATCCATTCCTGTATCTTATATAACAAGGATAGTTAAATGCAGGAGTAGCTTATGGGGAGTGCAATTTGAAGGTACCACCATTAGAAAGATTGTCAAAAAGAATGGGGTCTTTAAAGAGAAATTATTTACTCCCTGGTGTTTGTACTGGTTCACTCTGTCACTAGATTTTGTACCCATCTCTTTTAGATGTAAAAAATTCTAATCCTTGAAATAGTTCAAGTAAGATATTAGCATGAAGATAACCTGCAACTAATTGGCAGGGATTTCACTAGTCACCAGGAGCAAAGCAATTGTAAGAAATGATGCAAAGGAAATGCCTAGACTTTATTTCTCTGAAATATATTGTTAGCCATTCATTTGTGACAAAAAGATGAGTGGTGAGACGCAAATATTCTGAAAAGTCACATTTTTAAAAGTCAAATTTGGAACATATGCCTCAAAACTCAGCATCAGTTTTTGTGTGGAATTGATGTCTTGATGTGTTGTAATTTAGTCCTTCTAAAAGCTGAAATGAGGGGACATGTTAGGCTGACAAGAAAGAAGACTGTCACTTACTGTTGATATGAGATTTTTAAAGCACAAACACAATTTGGCACATTTTTGGAAAAGTGTTGTAAATGGTGATAGTAAAAAGAAAAAAAATGCTTTCTCTGCTCCTATATATTTTCAGTGTTTAGCTTTAAGATGCAGAATGTGCCAACCTATAAAACCTCCTGTGAAATGAATATCTGGAAACACTGTTGTACCTCTGGGGAAAGTGCCGTGTTCCACAACACAGTATTTAACATATTTACCCCAACAACAAAAGCTGTCACATACTGACCTGTTGCTCCCATCACCTGCAGGCTGCAGCCATGGTTGAGTATCCCGGAGTTAATTTGCTCACTTGTTACACATTTTGGGGTGGAGCAGAGTTGATTTGTAGTCATGTCAAAGCCCCGTTCTATTACTTTGCTCCAGTTTTTCCAGCACACCTTTTATTTTCACTTTAGCCGGGCTCTTGTTCCAGCACATACTTTTCTAAGTAGTTTTTCTAGAATTCCTAGCAGTATAAAGTAATGCCTACTTATGTAGGTGCCAGGGGGGTTGCCTTGTTTTGGGTGTTGTGGCAGCACAACAAACCAGGCAGTTTTCCTTCCTTTTGTTATGTTAGCTGATGAGTCCCTGCCTGACTGTAGATGGTTATAGCTCTCTTTCAGAGCCATTTCCCTCTGGATCCCATACAGCCCCTTGGCAAAGTGAGAGCTGCACTGGACAAGGCATTATAAAACAGGCTCCTGAGAGCAATGAGCAGTGCCTTGGAGCCCTAGGAGGTGCCTTGAATCTGTTTTCTGTAGCTCATTCCCTTTAGCATTTTTAAGATGAAATGTTTCCCAAAGAGCTTTCATCCAAAGATCTGGGAGTAGTGCAGGAAAGCAGCACGACAGAGGTGAGCTCCCAATGGGCTGGGGGCTGTTTATCAATATCTGTGTCCTCTCCAGCTTGGGCTGCAGCAAACTGGCTTCTCTTGCAATAAAATAGACAATGAAGGTGAATGGATGCCTGGAAGTGGCTTGCTGATGTTATCAGCAACCAGGTGATAAGAGGATTTGCTCTCTGTGTTTGCCACAACAGTTGTGAATGGTAATTCCCTCATTAAGAAGCTTTGGAGAGTAACAGTAATGAAGGACTTACTGCTGCACTGGAAATCAGTCCATGGTGGAAGGACAACACAGAAAGAACCCAGCTATTAATTGGGTAGAGGGAAAAGAGGGACTGAAAGAAGAAGAAGAAAAAGATTCTTTTTTTTTTTTTCCTCTTGCTGTCCCTGTTCCTTTCATTTCCATAATCCTCATGAGAATAAAAATGAAGCTGCATTACAGAAGTGTTTCTCTAACAAGGCCAAAATGTATGTATTGGATTTGCTTTGTCAGAACTGCAGACTGGCAGAGCTGGTGGTTTTTCCAAAAAAGTTTTCTGTTACTGATCCAAAAATATCCCAACTGTGAAGGGACAGATGAACATATGGTTGTGGATTCCTTCCTTCCTTCCTTCCNACAATTAAGAAAATCTCACATAAATTAAGGGTCACCTTTGTGCAATACATTTAATGTTAAAGCCAACGTTTTCTGATTTCTTGCCCTTTGAGTGAGCTGCCTTTTCTTTCCTGCAGTAATACCTACAAGCGAGCTCTTTTGGGTTCATTTGCCTTTCTGCTCCACATGGTCTGTCTGTCAGATTACTGTGACACCTTCCTATTTACCACCAGCTCCCCTGCTCCTGAACTTCAGTGTCCTTCAGAGCTCTGCCAGGGTAACAGAACCTGCCAGAGAAGCTCTCCCAGCCCAGGTAGGGGTTTACCTTTTAATGGCCAAAGCTAATGAGGCCACAGCCTGCTGCTCTCTGGCACAGGGAGCCGAGTATTTTATTTGGAGATACCTCTAGCTTAGGTGCTGTGTAGATGCCAAATGGGAGCTGTTTTCTCTCCCCTAAATACATAGCCTATGTATTCCAGAGGAATTGCCTACTTGGCTGTGAGGGGACATAGTTTGAGGTAAAGCATTGAGTTCAAGAACCTTTAAGCAGAGAGTCAAGCACCTTTTTAATGACAATTAAGATATTCCATGCCACAGGGGATATCTAGACCCATCCTCTGGTCCTGAATTCAAAGGCATGGTGAGGTGTTTGTACATTCCTGATCTCTCAAACCTCTCAAGTCATGCCAGTGACTGTTTTGGCAAAGGAGCTGAGCCACCTGCCACGTCCCTTCTTCCACTGAGTGACTCGTGTTCTTTCACCCATCCTTTTCACTCTATCCCTCTTAAATCTGACCCTGACTAAAGTTCAGCAACTAAAAGGGATGTTCAGATGGATTTATGCAATTTTTCTAACATGTATCACCACGGTCAAAGCTCTTTTCACAAAAAGCAAATCTTAGGTGAGCCCAAGTTCTGTAAGGGGTCTAGTGCACATCCCATTGACTTCCCTTGGTATTTGTGCAGGTCCTGGGCCCGGGCTCAGGCTGGTATTTTTCCACGTTGGAAAAGCTCACAAACACTCTTTTGGGAAGTTTTCAACAGATCCGAAAGCAACACGGCATATATGTGCTCTAATACAGCTACAGTATTTTAATTGCAGGCATCTGCCATCCAGCTAATGCAGATATTCGTGGAAATGTTTACTTCATTACCGCCTCACAAGATCTTAATTAGGCTGACTGGAGACTTGAACAAAGGAGGATGAAAAGGCATCAATTATGTGTGTTAGCACACTGAATAGGGCCCTGGAACTCAGACCCGGGCTTCCATCAGAAGGGGCCGTTCAGGAACGCGGTTGGTGATTGCAACCCCTTCGCTCTGCACGCCCCGGGGCAGGGCTGAGCTCTTCTGGTGGCAAAGGCAGCCTTTAATTTCGGTAATTGCGGGCTGCTCGTGCCGAGGGAGCGGCAGCGGGGGATGGGGCTGGAGCTGGGGCGTTAACGCACCGTGAGCGACAGCGGGGATGTCACAGCCCGCAAGCGAAGCCTGCCAGCACCAAAGCCGGAGCCAGGTGAGGTGCACAGATAGAAACTCTCCTTCAAAAGCCGCTCCGAGTTTAAATTATGCCATGGGACCCTTTCTTCATCAAAATACGCAGCAGCGCTGTGAAGAAAAATAAAATACTTCTGAAAGGAATTTGGATATGCGTGAGGTTTAACACATCCACTCACACTTATTCCTCATAAATCCCAATAAAAACTACAGATACATCCTGGTAAATGTGTTTGGAATAAGAACAGCAGCCCAGACAAGATAGTATTATATATTTTGGACTGGAAGAAATTAGTTTTATTGAAGAGAAAGTATTAACATCACTATTTTTTTTCAACATTATTTCAAAAGTTTCAGAATTTGTATTGTTTTACCGAATTTGGGTTCAAAATAATTTGGCAAGCCTTGTTTCTTTCATGGCAATAGTATATGATTTAAATGTATTTTTATATTAATGGGACCTTAAGTCTTATTGTATTATATCATAGTAAAATGACAGGCAATTAATCATAAATAACATTCTGAGCATGAAATAATGTAAATCAAATGTATTAATTACTATCTGTGTAGCAGTAACTAACAGCAAGCAGAACTGGATTTTAGTAAAAAAAAATTCAGTAGCAAAGTAGCAAGGGCTACTGAAAGGTTTCAGCATTTTTAATATTATTTTGGTAAAAGAAATTTTCATTTGATTCAGATAAAGCTGCACAATGGTATTTGTGATGGATGCTCTTAAATGTGTTACTTTCTGTTTCTGGATCACAACATACAGTGAAAAGATACTGTAAAAAAGGGGTAAAAGTGTGTGTTTCCCAATGATATAACCCCACATCCAGTTTAACCTGCTACTCTGAAAGTCACACAGTATTTAGTCTCAGTCACATGAGACAGAAACCATCTGAATACATAACATTTTTACTTGTGTGGTGGTTTGCATTAATTGTGACCTTATTTCCACTCAGTATTTTCAGCTGGGTGGTTGAACTGAAAGCCAGTTTAACTGATTGCATTTGCAGTGTTTTTCTGACTCTTTCCTGTGTAAAATAGTATTAATTCTGGTTATGGTTAGTAGCACCAACCAATTTGAGACTTACACTGTGCCATGTGATGTATGATAATATTTTCTCTTTCTGTTGTGCTTTGCAATGATCTTTGCCATTAACACTGATAAGAACAAAAAGAAAGCAACAGAGGCTGCTGCAGCAGCAGAGACCAATAAAGATAAAGCTCTTGTGTGTGTTGGGATTTCTGCTGGAGCACACAGCACTGTAAACAGCATTCCTCTTCCATAAAGAGGAAAACAAACAGGCTGCCCTCACTTTGAGGATTGCAGCCCCATTGCTATATGTGTATGCATCTTTCTTAGCTGAATTTATTTAAGAATGGGGATTTTTTTCCCTTTATTCTGCAGCAGTTGTATTAGATGGATCTCTAAGGCAGAATTCAGAAAGCCATTAGCTAATGATCCTGCTGCAATACCGTGGTTTTGACTCAGTCCATTGCTTTCTTGAATAAAATCATTCTATGCACATTGACAGGGATGTGGGTCAGTTGATAAAGTCTCTTTCCAGAAGATCTTCAGTCCAGAATTTCTCCCACTTTGAAGAGAGTCTGAAGTACAGAAGAACTTCCAGAAACCTCAGGGGAACTGAACGGCATTAAGAAAATAAAAGTCATTAAACAAATCTGGTTTCTATTGGATTCCACTTAGTAAAACAGGCATAGCAACATCAAATCATCGTGCCCTAGGCTGGCGTTTTCAGAGTGACAAAATGTTTATTGCTTCATTTCAAAATGACTAATTCAGATTTTTCACTTGCATTACAGGAAAGTCAAATTCAAACCAAATATTTTGAATATGTTGTAAGGCTGTTTTCACTGATTGTTACTTACCCATCCTTTGCAGTGGTTTGAAATAAAGATAATTTTCAGTCTTGAAATCTGGATTTGATCTGCTGTTTTCTGTGGATGGACAGAATTGCCTTACAACATGGAACGAACTATTTTTTTGTTTGTTTGGTTGGTTTTAATTTCTTAGGGACTGGGGCTACCTCAGGCTGAAGACCTCAACTATCAACATAAAGCTGGATTTCTTCTCTAGATGTCTGGCAATGAAGAATTCAGATTAATTAAGATCCCTCAGTTTAATCACTCCTGAGGCCTCTTCTGGACATCTACAGTTTGAATATTTGGTCTGCAGTGAAGACACTTTTTATATTCCAACTTCAAAAGTTATTGGAATATGTCAGAGGTGCAGAATGATTTTTGAATTACCATGGTGAATTAAGTTCTCAAGAAACAGACAATCATTAAAGTTAGGAGGACTGGGAAACAAGTTGCATCATGCATTTTGGTGAGAGTTCAGGGTATTTGTTTTAATGTTGATATAAAATTTAAGATTAAAAAAAACCCCCAGCACTCCCATGACCCTCTTTGTAAAGTTTCTGGTTATACAAAGCACTTACTTATGAGGTGCAGCATTTCCTTTACATCCAACACTCATACTTTGATTGAATTTTAGAAATCAGAGTATTGGCATCCTAATTTAAAAACACCTCACAGATATTTCCTTTCTGTTCCTATGCTGTTCTTTCTTTTCTGCTCACAGATGGCATTCTGACATTTCTAATATATACTGCATTTGTATGATAGTTTCCCAGAATATTTTGATAAGGAACTCCAAAACCAATTTAGTCAGAGAGCAAATCTAATGTCAGACTGAAAAAGATTTGCTTTGCCTTTTTTTTTTTTTTTTTTTTTTTTTTTTTTTTTTTTTCTAAAAGGAAAGAGAGAAACAAGCAAACTCCTTCCAGGAGATGAAAAGATAGACTTATCTTTCTCTTGTAAACAACTGAAATCTCAGAGATACATCAGGTTTTATCCTGATGTGTTTCTTTCCTCCTTACAATAAAATATGAGAATCCTTTCGATGCCTGATATTTCTTTCCTCACCTGCAGCCTCTTTGTTTCTGACCTCACCTTCCAGATCAGTTAGGAGTTTTTATCATAATTTTGATGGGGAAAATATAGAATGGATTTAATACTGCATCTCTTTGTCTAAGTTGTTTTACTCATAGAGGTATTCCAATTCCTTTGGTTTCCCTGAGTAACATTCATCCCTCTGAGTTTTGGATGTCCAAAAATTAACTGTGCACTTCAAGATGGCATCTTAGTTCCCCTCTGCAGGCAATGCAAGAGGATTATTCACTCTCCCTATCTGAGATATCTTTGGGGAGGAGTCAAATGGTGTTTGCACCTACCAATCTTTCAGTACTGGCTGTGCTGGAAAACTAACACAGCCTGCCAGCTGGAGAAGGAAAGGCGACTCCCACTTCCCAAATGCAGAAAGTTGCCACATAAGAATTTGCAAAATTTGTCTTTTTCATAAAGGTCACTGAAAGTGAAAAAAGTAAATCAGAAATGTCATCGTGGATCTCGTATGCTCGTTTTTCAGAGGACTTTTTAAAGGGAAATTTCTTAATATTTTGAGAAAGAGCAAAAATTCTGAAATGCCGAAGCGCTTATCTGATGAAATCTAAACTTCCAGTGTCTAGAATCATGGTGTCATTAAGGCTGAAAAAGACCTCTAAGCTCATTAAGTCCAGCCTCTAGCCCAGCACCACCAAATTCACCACTAAACCACCTCTCTAATAATATTTCATGACCATCTGAAGGAGTGATTTCAGCCTCAATGAAGTAGAAATGTGTACTCCCTTTGCAACCAGGGCAGCTGTTTGCATCACATATATTTTTAGCTTGGATTTCAGCACAGGTCTCCTTTGTTTAGTTGGAGCAGCAGTTTCCAATAGCACTGGGTGCTCTTTCACATGGGATATGAGATTGCAGCTGACTGATGGGATGATCTTTTAATGTTTCCTAGAACCTCAGCTCTCAGGCTACACACAGCCAACCTTCACAGCCCCAAGCAGGCTTTCAGAGCAAGACCTTGAGGTTTTACTGACCTTGACACGGAAGCAATGCCAAAATCATTCTAATGATTTCAAAATCCAGAGATGAAAAACTCGAGAGCAAGACTTGTGAGAAATTGATTCAACAGAGAGAGAGGGAGTGGGAATAAAGTTCAACTTCCAGATTTTCTGGCAGCACCAAGTGACATCCATGTGAGCCATGGCATACTTCCAAATGACAGAACAATTTTATTCCTTCTACTTTATTCCTTATCTTAAGAGATGTTATTCAATCCTTAGGAGTGATGACAAAGCACTGAGAGTGCACATGAATAGTAATTATACACAAGCGTGATCATTATAGGCAAATTTAGTGCTAAGTAAAGAGCTGTGCAGCACAGAACAGAAGAATTGAAAACTGCAGGAACTTTTGCAATCTGCAAAGACACTCACCAGATCTCAACAGCAGGCAGCAACAGATTTGGTTTTTTGTTTGGTTTTTCTTTCTTTTAGGAATGCTGCACACAAATTTCTGTTGTCAGTTATTTCTTCCAAGATGCTGTGTGATTGTACTTGCTCAGTGATATTTTCCAGAAACTTTAGTCAATACTTTATATATTGTCCACAAAGCCCTGTTGATTTTGATAAAATTGGTTTTAAAAATCAAGAGAAAAAAACTTCAAAACATCAAATGTTAACATTTTAGAGGCTCTGGAAATTAAAAGTTTCAGTGTTTGTTTACAAAAACTCTTTTAATTACAAACTGACTGTTATTATTTTCATAAATAAAGGTAAAGGATGACACTGTTCAAACAAAATGATCAGAAAAAGTGTTTCTGTAAATGAGAAATTCTGGTTGGGATTTTTTTTTTTCCAGCTACAGCTTGTGTAGTTATCCAGTGTTCAGCAATGCTCCACTGACATTGCAACTGTCTGATAAGCAGACACAGAAAGAGACACACAGACATTGTCACCTTCACAAAGAAATCCCTTCCAAGTAAAATATTAATTAATAGGCAGGGAGGGGAGTAAATGCAGTTAATAAAGCTCTAATCAGAGGCTGAGAGAGGGAAGTGTCAGGATTCAATGTGCTGTGAACTTACAAAACTTCCCTGGACTTGACTGCTCTATACAGAATTACACTGCTGAGATGTGACTGATTAATTTGGATGCTGCATGATTCTTTGGCAGCGGAGAGGTCATTTAAAGATATCAACGCCCCCTGAAAGTCCTGAACATTAGCAAAGTGAACTGGCTAAGGACATAATTGAAGGGACATTGGGATCCCACTACTGTAAGGAAAATGCATCAGTCTAACACTTGGCTTTCCCTCCTCTCCCTCCACAGACCTGTCAAGCTTGTGTTGAGGTTAAGACTGAGGTTTTGGCCCTCACTTCAAGCTCTTCCCATTATTTTGCACCTACCCCTGACCGTACTTGGGCCTTTCAAAACTAAAGCAGAGTGGTTGTTTGACTCACTGTTCCAGAAACCTGTGGTCATCCCATCCAAAGAAGAGTTTCGAAGTTGGTGAAAGCTCTGAGCACAAGCCTGATGAGGAGCAGCTGAAGGAGCTGGGGGTGTTTAGCCTGGAGAAAAGGAGGCTCAAAGGGAACATTTTCACTCTCTACAACTTCTGAAAAGAGGATGTAACAAGCTGGGCTTCAATCTCTTCCCAAGTAACAAGTAATTGGATAAGAGGAAATGGTTTCACATTGGGCCAAAGGAAGTTCAGGTTGAGTATTAGGAAAAATTTCTTCACCAAAAGGGTTGTCAAGCATTGGAAGGGTCTGTGCAGGGAATAGTTAAGTCACCATCCTTAGAGATATCTAAAAGATGTGCAGATGTGTCTGGAAGGTGTTACTGAAATTGGCAGAATAAACTCCTCAACACCAGTGTTGCATTAAGGAGCAGGAAATCTTTATTACAGCCCCAGGTGTGACACTGTTGCCTGCCCTTTGCTCGAGTGCCCGGACTCGGGAGGCACAGCGTCAGGGGGTGAAGAGGACTTCTTACCCAAAGACAGCTGACCCCAGTCTCTGTAGGCAGCTCAGGGGAGCTTAGTTGTGGAATGCAGGCGGAGAGGGCGGAGAGGGCGGAGAGATAAAACAAGGGTCTGCCAGTCCGAGGTTCCAACCCCCTTTATTAGGGGCAAAAGGTCCGGAGCAGACAGACAGACTCAAACTACAAACATGGGCTTATAAAGGGCCCTCAATTCAGGGGAGGGATCAGACAATAAACCAATCAGGGTAGAACAGAAGTGGGATTAGGGCGGAGTAGGGGTAAACAGACAAAGGGGTAAAACCAATAGTGGTGTGGAGGGGAGGGATATAACTTCAATCAACAAATCAACCATCGAGTAAGGGTGAAACTTCCAGAAAACAGGGACAGGCCAAAGAGGGATTGACATGGGAACTGGGGGAGTGGTTTAGGATTGACATGGCAGCTGGGGAAGGGTGTGCACCGCCCATTAGGCGGGGTTAGGGGATTGACATTTGGGAAAAACCAAGGGGCCAAGACAGGGGAAACTGGGGTAAACCATTGCATAACTACAACTTAAAACCACACCACCACACAGGTGTACATGCCTAGTCCAGAAAAATACTGTATTTTACATGCATATCCATAAGTTTTCCCAGAAGAAACATGCATATACATAATCATTTCCCAGATTGATTGCCCTGCCCTTGGCCTGTGCATTCTCTTATCCTAAGGAGGTCCTTGGTGGTCATCAGCCCCAAAGTTCTCCATGACCTTGGTGTCACTTTCCATATATGGGGCTGAGTTGGTGTAACTACTCTGGTTCCTTGCTTTGTGACACCCCTGATTAACCAAGTGTACTTTCTTGTTCCCCTCTTTGCTTGATGTTTAACATGATCCTACAGAATAAGCATTGTACCTTAGCCTGGTGCAGCTAGGGGCCAGTGGTTCTGTCATGTAAAGAAAGACTGAGGGATGGAAAGACCATAAAATAGAGTGAGAACAATCAGCCTCACCACTGAACTAATAATCCGTATTTATTTGTATTTAGGATGCCCATATTGTCACTGGCATAGCTCATATGGAACAGAGGTGCTGCTGGAGAGCCCCTTCCAGTGGCTGGCAGCCCATGAGGGGAAAATATAATTTACTTAGCTTTTTACACAGGATGTATTTGCTTGCAATTGCTATTGGTTACAGCACGCTGCTAAAAATGGACATTTACTATTGCTTGGAATAGGCATTTTTCTGCTCCTGTGTGGTTACTTAGGAAATTTATACAGCAAGATCACCCATCCATGAGTTTGTGAAGACTTCCTGGAGCCCCCTTCATCTTCAGTGTTTCAAATCCATCTCTGAGATGGTTGCTTCAATGTATGATATGGTGCAATTTCAAATCCTTCCAAGGAAAAAGCTATTAAGGAAATCTGTGTAGTGAACAAGTTGCTTAGAAATAAATTTTGACTGCTTTTCAACTGTTTTCAGCCTTTAGAGTTCAAAATGCATAGGAAACAACATAAATGTGTTTACAATCACAGATTATACGATTAATAGCTGATGACATTCAGGGAATAGCAGTGTGTTTCACTTCTAAAGATAAATATTTATAATGGAAACATTTAATGCATCTTATTTAACTGCCTTTCCCTTCCATTGCCTGGTCTAAACATTGTACAGAATTCTACTGGCCCTAATTTCTGAAGTAAAACATTTATATCAGTGTTGTGTAATGTGCTGGCTGCATACCTCCAGCACATGTAAGACCCCCACACTGGTTAATGAAAAATGTCATTTCCTGGTGTGGTGGCAAAGAAAGAATTGGGTAAATTAATTTCTTTTCTTTCCCAGTACAGGCTGTGAAAACTTGGCACAATGTTTACTGTCCCCATAGGGGTGAGTAAAGTCTGTACTTCTAAACTACAAACAAAGTAATCCTCCAAGGATGGACACAGTCTCTCTGAAATTCACTTGCAGGTGATGACAGACCCTTCAGTGTTTGATTCCTGAGACTGGAATACCTGAAAGAGTCTTTTTTTCCACAGGGGGGCAAGAATATTCTTTTACTATCTTCAGTCTAATTCAGCAATGAAGTATATACAGTTACACAGTTTAAAGGAGATGGGCTGCAACCCAAAGCTGTCTTGATACTCTCCCAGCCCCGCACATGGCATTTCCCTCTGCAGTTTTTCTCCTCCTTCTGTTCCTATTACACCTCTAGTTTGTCTAAGCAATAGGGTTGCCTTGTACATGGTGCTGAGTTACCATCTTGTTTCAATTAACAAATCTTCTCCCTTGGTGGACCCCAAAGCTCTCCATAACATCATGGAATTTCCAATAACTTCAATCAAAGGTAACCAAGAAATACTAATCCTAAAAATAATCAAGACATCAAGTGTGTTGGTATTAAAAAACCCTGTTTAAATCTGAAAGAACTGATTACTTTTGGCTGACTAGGTCAGACCTAAGATGTGGTGGATTCCTAACCCTGCTGAGTTCAGGCAGCATTTTCACTCCTGTGTTTCAGAAATATGTGTTTGTCTCTCTGTGGGTACATATAACACACAGGCATACATTTTAAACCTGTGTAAAGAGAGCCAGTCTGAAAGACCGAGATGAAGACTTTTAGAGGTCTGTTGTCTTCATTTTTCAGCAAATACATTCATTATAAAGCCAAAAGAAAATGAAACAGGATTATTAAGTATGGGAATGGATTTAAGAAGGTCTTTGATCCAAAGGAAAATAGACATTTAGACTAAACCATTCAAAGGAGGGATTGTGTAAGCATTAAAAATGAATTGAAATTAATAGTGGAGGGAACAGTGACTACATTTCTCCACCTGAGCAGACAGTGCTTCTAAAAGAAATCTAATAAATGTGGCATGAAACAGAAGTGACAGAGTACTGGAGAAGGCGAGGAGAGAAATAGAGTTAAGAGGCAAGACAGGCAGGAAAGTGCCCTTTGGGATCTAGAGTGGAGTTCACTTAAAAGGAGTTCACACAGGCAGCAGTGTGACATGGCTGATACTGCTTCATTCTTGCTCTGAAAATTCCCGTAATCAGATGTTCCATTCCAAAAGACATCCCCTAATGTCTTAACTCAGAGGCAGCAAAGAGCAAAAAGTAGGGAAAGATGCCATGGGACAACGTAGTGTTTGATAAAATGAATTTTGGCTGACATTGGTGAGATATTTGGTTGTTGCTGAGGGTTTCTGGTGCTGGCCCAGAGGAGTGATAGGAGTCAGATATAAAGGGAATGACATCAAGCATGATCAGGGGATGGTGTCTTAACAAGAGAGCTGCTACTGCTCCTGGCTGCTCTTCCTCCTACTGCTCTGCTGGAGGAAAACAGATATTTTTGCACCATTTTTATACTGTGCTTATAATTAGGTCATAATTTGTACCGCAAGCAGAATTTCTAGGGTGGTGGAGAGAATGCACACCCACTCCGAAAGCCTAGGTACTGTAAATGTTTTATAGATGCAGTTAACTTTATGGATGGCAAATGTTCACCCCAGTGATATATTTAGGAATGTGCCCAAATATGTCCCAGGAAGGGCTTTTGTTATCAGCCCTCTTCTGTCCAGACAAGGACAGATCATTTTCCTAAGGTTATGTAATAACTCAGAGGGGTGCCCTTCTCTTGTGGTCTCTCTGTACCATTCAAATAGGGATAATAATGGGAAATGATAAAAAAAAAAAAAAAAACAAAACCAAAAATGCAACAATGTTCTGCTTCAGCATAAGCAAATCTAAAGTTGAGAAACATTACTGCTCTATATTTACAGAAGTGCTCTGAAATCCTGATGCTGAATTCACATACACTGAAATAGTTTTCTAACTAAAGGCAAACTCCAGAGGAATTCACAAATAGAAATGGACCATCCTAGCAGATTATTTGGTTTACTTCAGTAACTCAGTTTAATCTGAATAGACTGAATTTACAGAACTAGTTAAACACTAGTTGTGGATGAGTAATAGGTATGACAACAGTGCTAATATACTGCTATTGACAATAATATTTGTTAATTGGTTTATTCAAAAGTTTTATAATTATAAGTGAAAAAATACCCAATGTGTAATTTAACCCAAGGTTGTCCTAGCAGCAGAGGCACTTAAAACAGAACCCAACATAAGCATTATTAATATCAACTTACTTCTTCAGTCCAGAGCTGGCCACTAATTGCTCTCAATATATTTTTGATCTTTTTATTCACATATATTATGTTACCATCACAAAATGAATTCTTCCTTTTTTATTTTTTCCTTATTCAGAACAGATTTGATGTAACTAGAAAAGGAAAAATGTTTAACAGCAAGAGATTGGAAGGGCTGAGTCCAGCTGGTGGCTGGTCCCTGGTGACCCCGTAGGGATCCATACTAGGGCCAGTATTTACTGCTTAACAACTTTATTAATGAATTAGATGATGTGCCAGAGTTCTCTCTCAGCATGTTTGCAGAAGATATTTGCTATTCAAGGAGACCTTGCCAGGCTGGAGATATGGGCTGACAGAAGCCTCATGAAGTTCAACTAAGGCAAAAGCAAAGTTCTCTCCCTGGGACAAAGCACTGGATGGGGGCTGGGACTTCTGAGAAGCCGTTTTGGAGGAGAGCAGCTGAGGGTCCTGGTGGAGCACAGGCTGACCAGAGACCAGCAATGTGGTCTTGTAATAAAGAAGGCAACATCCTCCTGGGCTGCATTAGCCAGAATTCAGCCAGAATTAACCTTGTTAAATTGATCCTTCTCTTCTAGTCAGCACTGGCTGCACCCATCTGGTGAACCACGTCCTGAGCTCTCCAGTGAAAGACAGACGTAGAGATGCTGGTCTGAGTCCAGTGGAGGGGGACTCACTGGATGAGCCCTCAGGATGGGTGGGGAGCAGCAGTACCAGGTGTAAAAGTTGAAACAGAGGAAATTAAGTTTGTTCTGGGTCAAGAAAAATAAAAAGAAAGCTTTAGGGGTGATCTTTTTGCTGTCTGCATCTCTCTGACTGAAGAATACAGAGTTTTCAGAGAAGTGTGCAGTGACAAGATGAGAAGCTGTGGTTACAATCTGTAACATGCAGAATTCAAACTCAATGTAAGGAAATAAATTTTCACCATGAGAGTGATCGGAACTTTATTACAGGTATCTGCAGAGGATCTGGAATCTCCGTCTTTGGAGATGTTGTCTCCATACTAATCCAAGTTCTAAGAAAAGACAAAAGGTTGTCTTTTTGTCAAAACGCTAAAAATTACTTATTAAAACTTATTTTGGATGCAGTTGTTTCAGAAAGGAGATCAGATAATTGGTCCAACTGCAGTGTCTAAATAGAAGCTGTTTATTTTCCCAAATGTGTATTTGAAAAAGTATTTCCTTAACGAAGTTTGAATGACCAACTTGCCTTACCAAATTTGCATCTGGGATCATCTCTTCTTCTTTAGAAGCCCACAAAATACTGATTTCCATGCTGTTGCTGACTCTAAACAGAAGGTGAAGGTCTGGTTGCAATAGTTCTCCTGCCAAAGCAGGAAAGACCTGACTTTAATCCCTTAGTTGGTGGGATAAGTATTTTCAGAGTATTTCCAATACACTAAGAATGTGTAAGTGGAAAATTACATTGCAGATGTCAATGCTGTGTCAATTTGATCCCATGCTAACATGGTGCTAGACCTCTATATACAAATGGGGTAACACTGGAACACTACAATTCAGCCTTCTCTATTTAAAATTATTAAACTAATTGTTGAAACTGTTTTTCTTTCCAGACCCAGCTAGTGCACAATTTGAAAGTCAGCATGAGCCAGACACTTTAATTCAGACATCTTGGAGGTTAAGAGTGTTTAAGAATTGGGAGATGAGGGGAAAGAATGGAAGAGAGGCGAGGAAGGTTGTAAACATGCTCAAGTGACTTGCAGCTGAGGTGTCAAAACCCACACATACAATGCTACTTTTGTTTGGCCTTGTGCATTGGACAAATGGAGCATCTGTGTTTAGATAACACAGGCTTCTGACAGGCTTAGAGGCACCCTATCAAAGATGCTTGTGATTTCTGCCCTGCTGTGGGAAGAAAAGCACCCAGTGATAAATTACATCTGTATGGATGCCTGGAATACATGAGGAAACAGCAGGTTTGTTGGTCTTCCAGCATGGATCAAGCTCTATGGTGTCTGCATCCTCACCTGTGTGCCTCTGCCCAGGTGCTGCTTTAGGGATCCCCTGTTTGACAAGGTAATGAATATAAATTTATTCTTTGCATTTCATCCATGGTTTTGTGGTTTCTGCCCCTCACCCATGCTGGGTCACACAGTACACAAAAAAGCACATTCATTTTATCTCAGATTTAGGAGAAAATCTCTGGTGCTGTTTAGCTTGCTAGTAGAAATGTAGTCAAGGTCTCTCATGTTTATTCTCCAGCATCTTATCTGTACAATAACAAAAAATAAATCTTTTCTCTCTCTCTCTTAGCTATCAAATTGCTCTTCCCTTGTCCAGGAATCATCTCTTTCACTGGGAGTAAACAGCACCTTGCACAGCCATCTTCTCATCTACTTGGAATCTTAGACAAAAGAGAAATATAAATAATTAACAGAAATAGTAATTACAAGAGGCCATCTGTCCTTTTGCAACTGTTTTACATTCTACAGAATGTTAATACCACAATACATTCATCAACTTTAATAGACATCTGGAGCATAATCATCCAGCAACCACTTGTATAAAAGTTACTGCATGAAATAATTATCAGTGAAATATGGTAAATAAAAAAAATCTGTCTTTGAAAGCATTGAAACAGAAATCAGACTTTTCAAGCTTCGAGAATTAACATGAAGAGAAGCACAGCTACCACCAGAATTTGCTGCTGTATAGTCTTTGGTGTCTCTTTTCCAGACAACTTAATTAGTCTGTGTATAAAACCCACTGGCATGAGCAAAAAACTTCAAATGTTGGGGAATTTGATCTTGATCTGCCTGTTCTAGTTTCTTCCTTCTTTCCTCTTCTTCTTCTTTTTTTTTTTTTTTNTTTTTTTTTTTTTTTTTTAATGCAGTTTGCAAATCTAAGAACATGGCATTCAAAATGTCTCCTGGCTCGTTACTAGGCAGACCTGACGATGCTGATTCCATTCTTTCCTCTCATTACTGCTTAGCATTGTGGGGTTTGCAAATAGCTCGTGGGACACAGTAATATCCAAGAGAACAAAGACTGTGTCAGAAAGATGAAGGGCACCTGAATTGCAATGAGACAGCAGACCTGCTTTTAGATCAACGGTGGTGTTAACTATTGAGCAAAATCTGCCTTCCTTCTGTCTGGAAGCAGAAAATACAGCAGTGCTGAGACTTTATTTCTACATAAGGGTATTGCCAGGAATGTTGATCTAGGATTGGTCATTCAGTGATGCATTTAGGCTTTGGCACAGGGCAGATTCCAAAGCCACTAAAGCCAATATGTTATGTCCTTATGTATTTCAGAGCTCTCTCAGGTTCCTCGAACCTTGGAAAGCAAATAAGGTAATTTCCATCCCTTTAGCAAGAAGAAGTTTTGCTGCTATTTTCTCTGGCCTCCAGGCACTGAGCAATTTGCACATGCAGTACAGTCTCACTTAGAGGAAGTGGAACAAACAGGATATACATGGCAGTCCCACCCCAGGTATCAGATGTCCTTCTGGAGACCTGATTTGATCACCCAAGTGCCTGGGTCTTGCTAAAACGTTTTGGAATGAAGCAGAGACCTGCCAGTCTTTTCCCATAAATTACTACATCAGGAAACTGCTTCATCACTCTGAGTCCCCCTCTCTTCCCAGAGCACCAAAAGACAGTAGGTTGGTTAAATATGACAGAAAACACACAAATAATGCGTTCATTGCTAAGCTAAAATACCCCAAATCCTGCATTAATCGCCAGTCCTGTGCCCTCATGTCTTTTTTTTTTTTTCTTTTTAATCCAACATTGAATCAATGTAGTCACTAAATAGCAGCAACAGATTTTGTGATTAATTCCAGGTTTTATTTTTTTTTCTAGATCCAATCTCACATGTACAGTTGCAAGTTACTTCAGTGTTTACCCCCAAATAATTAAACCTCTACTATTTGAGAAAGTCTCTACTGAACTGCACACTCACAAGAGACTGAGAATAGGCTGTTGTAGGGGGTAAAATGAGCAGGATGACAACAAAACAAAACAGGTTCTACTGCTTATATAGCAAAGATCACCTCCTTTAGGAATTATCTGGTTAACAGACAATTACTGGCCTTGTACTGGCCTCTTGCTGGCCATTTTAGGAAGTTTGTTTCCTATCATCAAGCACCAAATGATGCAGCATCTCTTATCAGTATGAAAATTCTCAAAATAATTTGCATTTAGCATGGACAAAGCACTCAGAGTGTGCAAGGGAAACTGGTAGCAGATGTATGAAGTTCTCAGGTATTTGTTCTGTACTGATATATAAGTAAATAGCAGAGGTTTTTGAAGTTTCTCCTCATTACTAAGCGATGAAAGGGGGAGAGGACACTACCTATTCACTTCCTCATTTTAAATGCCAATCATTAAATCCATTTAAATACCAATTAATTAAACCCATTAAAACACTTCTGTAGTTCATTAAAAAGTTACTTAATTGATGAATTTCTGCCTTTTCATGTTTTTCTGAGAGCTGCTAGTTACTTTGAAAACCTTCAGCAGGTTTATGCCGTAGACTGAATGAATTCTGTCAGAGTGGGTGAAGCCAAGGGGCTGAGTGCACCAGGTGGGTCCAGCAAGGTGTGTCTGCACCTGGGCACAGCTTTTGCAGGCAGGGCTGCTGCCTGGGCCTGCCCCAGGAGAAAGGTCCAGGCCCTTCCTGCAGCCTGAGCTCTGCCCTGCACTGAATCACAGAACTCCATGAATGGGAAGGGACCCGCAAGGATCACTGAGTCCATGTCCTGGCCCTGCACTGGGCAGAATCACAGAATCCCCAAGAACCACACCATGGATTGTCACACACTCAGAGTGTGTCCAAGTGCTTCTGGAGCTCGGTCAGGTTTGGAGCTCTGACCATTCCTGGGGAGCCTGTTCCAGTGCCCAACCACCCTCTGGGTGAAAAACCTTTCCCTCATATCCAACCTAAACCTCCCCTGACTTCAGACCATTCCCTCGGGTCCTGTCACTGGTCACCAGAGAGAAGAGATCAGTGCCTGCCCCTCCTCTTCCCCTCAGGAGGATTGAAGACCACAGCGAGGTCCCCCCTGACTCTCACCTTCTCCAGGCTGAGCAGACCAAGTGCCCCAGCCATTTCTCATCAGGCTTCCCCTCCAGAGCCTTCATCACCTTTGCATGCTGTCTAACAGCTTTATATCCTTCTTACATTGTGCCAGCCAAAACTGCCCCCAGAGCTTGGGGTGAGGCAGGACAATCCCCTCCCTGCTGTGCTGGCTGCACCCCAGGACACAGCTGTGCCTTTTGTCTGCCAGGGCTCCCGTGTGCAGATACAATCTCTGCCTTCAGCAGCCTTTGCTCTCGGCTGAGTGCCCACCATTCTGCCTGGGGGGGACAGCAGGGAGAGGGCCCTTGGCCTGGCCCGTGGCCACACACACACAGAGCTGCCCCGTTGCTGAGTTGTGTGGGCTTTAATTCTCTCCACTTGGCCAGCAGAATGTCCTCCTGCCAAACAGCTGCCCTCTCTGCACACCCTGCTGCCTCAGTGGCCTCACAAGCTGCCATCCTGAGCCTTGGCTTAGGCACTGGCCCTGTGCCACTGCCCAGGGCTGCCCTTGGTAGGAGTGGGGGGTGGATGCCATTAGCCCTGGCCCCCCAAAGCCCCATCAGCTGTTCTGGAGAGCTTCTGGAGGGTCTTGGCCCTCCCTGGGGCTTCCCCAGCCCAGGAATCCCCCCTGAGTACACCGTGATCCCCTGCCCTACTGTGAAAAGTGCCAAGAGCCTCTGCGACTGATAAATACAAAAAAAGTTAATTAGATTGCTAAATAAATGCTGTCCAAGATGAAATGATTAAACATTTATAGGAAATTTTCTAAAGATATTCTTCTTCAGAACTCGGTGAGCCAGCCTGGATTTAATTTTTGCAGCAATATGAAGTGCCAGTCCCTTAAAAAAGTTCTCCTGCCTTCAGTGGGTGCTATGCTTGCTCAAGGGCAGAATTTAGCAGTGTGACAGCCCTTCCAGAGCTTTCCAGCCCCTTCTCTGGCTCTTCTTCCCAGAGGATTTCCTTAGTTACTACTGTGACAGGATCCTTGTGATGCAGTTATGCCCTGTCCAGGAGCTGGATGTGAAGGCTGATGTTGCAGTGGGGTCTCACAGACACATCTGTGCTACCACACGTGGGCTCTGCAAGGGTTTCTCTCTCAAGAGACATGAGGTCCTGCATGGCAGGTCCCAGACATTCAGCTTTGCCCTGCACTCCATAAAACAGACACAATGCCATGCAGAGATCATTGAGACTTCTGAGTGAGAGCCCCTTTCAAGTGTGAATTACAATGCTGATAGCACCTTTAATTTCTGCTAAAATTCTATTTCAGCTATTCTGATCAGTGAGACAGTAGCACCTTTTCAGCTCTGGTAGAGGGAAGAATTTGCTCCACAGGGCCCTACCAGCATTTTTAGTGTTTTTGTAGAATATTCTCCTGAAATATTTTTGAAGTGTCAGTAACTCCTCTGCAATCTCAGAGATAATGGGATAGCTTAGACGGACATTTGTGCATTACAAATCTCTCCCTGAAACAACTGCAACTGCAATTCCTAACCTGCACTTAGAATATGTGTCTGAGAGCTGCTATTTTTGCTGCTGTAGCAGGCGCTGAATCAGGGATCTGAGAACTAAAGAGCACGAGCTATTACTTTTAGGAGCTGAGGCTGTTTTTGTCTTGTCCTTTTGGGTTTAGGGCACAGGATGGATTCTGTGACATGGACTCCTCAGAGCACTGCCTGTACGAAGCTGTTTTCTGTGTGCTGCTCTCAATATTTTGGGTAGTTTGGCTTTATGGAAAATGGAAGTTAATAACTTCTGCCTGCAGAAACACACATAAAATGAAGGCAGTTTCCCCTGAGCCAAAGTGCTGTTTTATAAAAAACACTGTATTTGAGGCACAGCCTTACTATTAAATTCAAGTGATTACAACAGAAGTATTTGTAACTTGAGTCACAGGGAGTTAGAATATATCACATATGTTCCAGATCTGAAACTGTACGAAAGGCTTCAGATTCATCTTTTTTCCTTCACAAGAAAAGGTCAGATTTCATGACATTACATAACATGCAAATTCCCAGTTTCTAAAACAACAATAATAATGTAATGAGAAAATAGTCACCTTTCTATAATAACAGTGGCCAAAAAGTATTGATCCAAAATTATATAAATCTTCAGATTTCTTTGTATTTAGCATTGGAGAAATGTCCATGGCTGAAATACCTGTAGAATCCAACTTATATTTCTTCCTGTATTTTTCCTTGAAATTCAGCAAAAATTATCTGAAGTGGTTTTCTTTTCAGTTCAACCAAACTTTTTTTTTTTTTTTGCTTGAGCTTCTGCTTTCCAGAAGCATCAACAAACCACAAAAAAAGGAAGAAAGGAATCTTTTATACTGATTTACCCCAGTGCAGTTTCCAGCACCTGCAGAATTGAAATACGATTGGTTTTCTTGGTCCCTTTTAAAACCAGCAGGTGACTCATTCTCAGCTCTGATTGCCAGGATATCATTACCACTGTCACTTGCAGTCACCAATCTTTGGGCACAGGAAATTGTAGGCATCTGCACATCCTTCCAGGCCTCTGCCAACACAAATACCTTCAGGATGGATGGCACTGAAGGACTGAGCAGAAGACACCTCGAGTGTCCTGGAATTACCTCCAGTCTCATCATGCCATTGGAGTGCAAGCTCACACTGTCTGATGGGAAACAGGGTAGGGAATGAAGATGCAATTTGGGAGCTGACAAAAAAAATAAAAATTGAACCGTATTTTCTTCTGTTGTGTCAATTCCTTCGTGGATGGGTTTGGTTTTAATCATCCCTTCTCACTTGAGAATTTTTATAAAAGGGACTTGCAAAAATCAGACCTCTTTTAACTAAGAACCTACTGTTACCTTGATTTAAGAAACCTGATTATATCAGTTAACACATACTGTCATAAAATCCATGTGCCATTGGAAAGAATTGGATGAGTATACTGTAGTTGTCTTTCCTGAGATACAATCAATATACACTTATTAATCTCCTCTCATAAACTTCACCCAATCTAAAAACCATCCCATATAACAACTCCAGGTGGGCCGTGAAATAACAGTGAGACTCAAAGAGGGAGGATTCAGCTTGTAGGTTACCAATTTCCACCACTCTGATTTTTGCCAGAGTGCTAGAATAATTTCATGACACTTTCTTTATAATTTGAATTCTTATCAGATTAATATGGTGCTGGAATTTTAGATGACAAGTGTATACTACAATTTTGGCCAAGGGCAGAATGTGGAGAGAGTAAAGCTAAACAGCCAATGAGGTCCAAAAAGCAGAGCTCTGACTCTGCAAGATATGCTTGCCCAAGTAGAACTGATTCTCATCCAAACCCTTGGGGGAGCAGTCAGTAAAATCCTTTACAGTTTTCCTGCCTCTCTGCTCAGACTGTAATACAGGAGTTGCACCAATTTCTGTTGAATATGAGCAGAAGTTGCAAAAATAGTTTTGCAAAAGGTATCAACACTCTTTTTCCTTGTCAGGGCATCTGATCCTACTGATTGCCATGTACCTGCATAACCTGAATCACAAATTTTCATCATTGATTTGGAGTTGTTTTTGGCTGATTTGTGTTGGGAATGTGCTTCGTGCTGTTTGTATTTTTTAAAATGCAGTATTTAGGAATACTCACATACTCCTTTAGTCCCTGGCCTGGCTCTGTGCCAAACAGGTGATGGTTACTCTTTGCACATGGGGCAATGGAGCTTTTCACTGATCACACTTGGTTGCTCTCTGGATAGGACTTGCATGCTTCCAAAAGCACAGGCTTCTGCAGGAAAGGACTACTGTTGTGTTTTCAAAGATGGAAGGAGAGATACAGGGCAGTCTGGTTTTGCAGCTGAAGGTCAAAACAGTCTCCAAGAGTTCCCAAGTAATCCTACATATGTGCAGCACACACAAATCAATCCAAGGTCTAAAGTAGAACTCACCACTCCTAAAAGCACCATACAAAGAGTAAACTTAAGAAGAATGACACATTTTTGGTTTTCATTGAAGCCAGAAACCAAATTTGAACAAAAAAGTATTATTTAACCCCAGGCAAAATATCTGGCTGCAATTTCAGGGGGTCATGCCAAGACCCATCTCCCTTCTCCAGAAGAAGCAAGAGCAGCAGCTTCTTTATTCAGCTCACCCAAGAGATAATTGAGGGTACTTTCTGGAGTGAGGAAGAGTGGATTGAATTGGGTTGAGCTGGGCTCAATCTCAGGAAGAGGTTTTTTTTCATAAACCCAGTGTCTGTGTTACTCAGCTGATGCCAGGCAGTACCATCAGTCTCTCTGGCTGGTGTTGTTTCACATGGGAGGTGTAAGTGCACCCTGGGCAGACCCCAGAACCTCTCAACAACTCAGAGGCTTCAGACAAAGCTGGTGCAAAGTAAGAGGGAGTGAGGGCTCCTTTTCACTGCTTCTAGTGAGAGGGAAGAGTCCTTTGGGAGCTGATTGCTGTGGCAGTCAGACCAGAAGAGAAGTTATTTGCACAGACATTTGCTGGAGTTGGCTCACATTTGTCTTTGGCAGATTAACACTGTGAGAAACAGCTAACACTGACCAGGTTATCATGGGCAGAAAACAAATCATAGAATCATTAAGGTTGGTAAAGACTTCCAAGGTCATTGAGTTCTTCGACTGAGCATCCCCATGTCAGCTAAACCATAGCAGTAAATGCCATGTGCAATCATTTGTTGAACAGTTCCAGGGATGGTGACTCCAACACTTCTTTGGGGAGATGTCATGGGTTTGTTTATAACCAGGCAGAAACACCATTTAATGTAGCGGTTTCACATTCACCTGCTCGCCTGCTCACACCAGGCGAGAGTGCAGTGTAGTGGTTTCATGAGAATAAGGATTAAGAGAAATGCAATGCAGGCCTAAACTTCAAAGATAGAAATAATTTATTAACAGAATGAAAAAAAAAAGGAGGGAAGAAAAAAAATAAACAAAAATCAAAATCAACCCCCAGGTGGTTTCTTCCCCCCACCCCCACCCC
>VZTR01002634.1:323798-340577 GCA_013400775.1 Chaetops frenatus | reverse complement strand
GGGGGGGAGGGAGGGGAGGGGGGCAAAACCCGGCAGGGTCCCGGCCGCAGCCCCAGCACGGCCCCCAGGCCCTGGGGCCCGGAGCGGCCGGCCAGGGCCATGCGGTGTTACCTTCCCCGCGGACAGAAGTCGAAGAGCACTTCTGAACTTCCCGCTCCTAAAAATGTAAGCTTCGCAAAGATGCCCCTAATGTTCAAGTGGCTACACAAAGTGCCCATCTTAAAATTAGCCAATCCATGGGCTCCTCACCTCTGCTGGAAACTGTGCCCCGGCGGAAGTAGAAAAACAAAGAACCCCCCCCAGGAAGGAGAAAAAAAAATTGTTGTCCCCCCAGGAAGGAGAAAAAAAAATTGTTGTCCTTTAAACCACAACAGGAGACCATTCTAATGACTGACAATCCTTGCAGAGGGGAGCAGAACCAGCATATTTCCAAGGATGGTCTGGAGACAGGCTTGGCATGGCTTTCTGCTGGTTGTTTATCTTTGGGGAATATCAAAGGATTCTGGCCAGTGTCAATTTGCAATGACAGAAAAGTAGCAAAGGCTTCTGACTCTCAGTATTTTACACTTGTGACTGAATATTAGTTTAAAGTGGAGTGGCTGTGATTAATCCTGCCAGTGGTCCCTGACATACCAGCAAGTCCAGTGTGTGTATTTGAATGGCTACAGGCATTATAGCCCAGGATCCTTGGGCTTTGCCCTTCCCTGGAGTCCATTTCCAGGGGAATAAAGAGAGCTGTCCATTAGACACCCCCGAGGCCAAGCAGCTCTGACAAACACAGCTGTGTTGTTGGCTCAGCACTCAGCAGAGGCTGTGTACCTAACCCTTCCTCTTTGCTTTGGCTCTCTGGCAAAGTACAAGTCAAACTCCCTTCACCACCTGATCATTTCAAAGAACATTTTGTAATACAGATACCACACAGCTGAATACAGCCACTTCTATCTAGGGCAGACTGATCTTGAAGGGATTTAATGTTCAGATGGAGGGAACACGACCTTCCATTTTTAAACTTCCATTTCAACACTATTTATAATTAACTGCATGCATAGGGCTTCGTGTACTTTGAAAGGCTGAGGTTATGCTTGTGTTGCAGAGCCAGGGGAGATAAGCTTGTTGTCCTGATACACTTAGACCATCAAGCTGCTTTTCAAGGAAGAGATACAAAATAATTTTAGCTAGTGGCCACCCCTGTAATGTTTTGATGTGTGCAAAGTGATGATCAATTAACTGACCTGGCTGAATTTTCAAAGTAGATCATCAGATTCAGTGTGTTTGTGGTTCTCATTTGCTTTGATCCTTACAGCCAGAGATGGTTAAGCAACTTCCAGAGAAGGGTGGCACCAAATAAAAATTCCCAACAACTTTCTAGATTTTTTTATACCTAGCTTTTAGAAATTATAAACAGGCAAGGAAAGCTGGAAGCCAATGAAACGTCAGTCCCAATACTGGTTGATTCAGACATATTCACTTTGACAGTCTCCTCTGGTTTCTTAGAGAAATTTCCATGCATCTGTAAGTGACAACTTTCCCCTGAAGATCAGCTTTAATTTCTGGGAAACAAAGCAGCAGCACAGCAGCTTTCCATGCTAGGAGCATTTCCAGTACGAGGATCTGACTGCTCCTCAGCCTCCTGGGCCAGGGGGAGGAGATAACTCCAACAATAGCTGCAATTGAACAGCTCAATTACGGCAGCAGCAATTTTCCAACCTGATTACTTGTGTCAGGTGATAACCTGCGAGCCCTCATGCACAGTGTCACCCGCAAGCAGCCCTTCTTGCAAGACTGCTCTATCACACAGCAGGAGTGTGATGGCTTTGCTCCAGTATTTTCTAGCACCTTGAGATCACTCTGACTATCAGCTCAATGTGTGTGCACTGTTAGGGTTTGCCCTCAAGAACTGGCTCCAGTGAGCTCGATAGCAGACTGTGTTGTGGCGGGCGGTGGCGAGGTGCTGGAACCTTCCAGCAGCGCCCCCGACAGTGGGAGCCACGCTGGCGCCACAGGCGCGCTGGCACTGCCAGAGGAGACAGCACTCACACACGAGCATGGGGACAGCAGCTGCAACAGCCGACGGGGAGGGAAAGAGAAGGGCCTTTCTGTGAGGTCCCACACAGAGGGTTTATCCCAGCCACACGTGAAGGGTCTCAGGGACAAAGACAAAAGAGTGGGTGGATGCAGAGGGTTTTAAGGCAGGAGAGTAGGGGCGGAGAGAGCACCAGGACCAATGGGTAGAGGGCCAGGGGGTGGTACACAGCAGGGGTTAGGGGGACCGAGCCAATGGGAAGACTGGGAAGGAGTGGCCAGAGAGTGGGGCCAATGCGGGACCAGGGGAGAGAGAGAGAACATTCTGGGTCCAGCCCATATAGGGAAGAGGCAGGGAGACAACAAACCAATGGGGGAATCAGAACTGGAGTACATTTGCATAACAACGCAAAGCATCCTGGGAGGAGCTTTTCTAGTCACCACAACCTAAAGGTTGCTTCTTGATTTAGGGCTCATTTCTCCAGGGGACCCCAGAACAAGAGTCCCCATTGAAATCAGCAGACCACACACTTTGTCTTGATCAGGTGTTAGAGCAAAGTGGAAGAACTCTGAACTAAGAAAGGCTGGTAAAAACTACTGACTTTGGGGTTTTTTTTCCCCACAAGATCTTGTGAAATTTCATTTAAAAACCCACAGAAAAACAAGGAGAAATTGTTGAAAGAGTAGTTTTGATGTTTTCAGAATGACTTAAAAACATTTTTACAATGTACTTCATACTCATTTTCTAAAGATTGAGAAAATATTTTATCTGTCATGAAGAATATTCTTCTATTTGTTCAACTTCACATTTTAGGTGGATTTTATCTAGTTAAATAGTTGTTATATAAGATCCAGTGCAACACAATGGAAAAATAATTGCCTGAAGAAGCAAAAGCATTTGACTCTCCACTCAGGTATTGAGTAGTGTCGCCTACAAATGTTTTAATTTGGGGGATTTGATTCTAGGGAGGCACAATCTGTCAAACTGCCTGAATCTGGGGGTACATACACAGGCAAAGAGATTCCTTGCCTTTGCAGGAGACTGTGGCAAAGGTACTCCCTGCAAGCAGCCACCCCTTCCAAAGCCACACAAACTGCAGGAGCCATTCAGTAATCTTTCACTCCGTTCCTCAGCAGAGGAAAATACCCTTTTAGCTTCATTTTGGAGAGGAGCCATTTCAAGGCTTTTCAGCACTGCAGGCAGGAATGAGATAAAGTGCCTTTAGGATGATATCCAAAGGATGACAAAACTTGCTTTTGCTGTGGCAGCAGCCTTCGTTCAGGAAGAAAGGAAGGGCTTGCTGCAAGTTCGGGGAAAGGACAGAGCTGAGGAACATGAGCAAGCTCAGGGTGGGTTTAGGGTGCTGCAAAGGTTAAGTGAGGTCTGAGACATTTTAGGTGGGGAGCAGAGCCTTCCCTTGCCAAAGAGGCAGCAAAGCATTGCCTGTGCTGCGGGTGAGAGCAGCCAGTCCTTCCAGCCTGCTGCTCGTGCTGCTGAGCATTGATCTATTGATCTGTGCTGCTCAGAGTCCTTCACACTGTCCTAATGCCTTTCATGTGGCTTTAAGTGGCAAGATGCTCACTCCCAGGAGGGCACAGGTTAGAGCTGCTGTGGGTGAGCAGAACCATGGAATGTCACAGCTCCAGAACCTAAACCCCACAATTCCCCGTGCCCGTTGCATGTCCCAGCACAGCCATCCTTACACTTGACCTAAACCTTTTCAATGGGGAAAAGAGACTGCTAGGGTGGGTGAAGAAACACCAAAGGGCTTGGTATTTGTGACTCCATCATGTTTCATGGTCTGGGGACATTTCCTTGGCTGCACTGTCACCCTTGGCTGTGGTCCCCATTCTGGCAGCGGGGTTTTCTTCAATGACACTGGCACTCCTGGTTTTTTGTTATATACACTACAATTCCCAGTTACTGGTTCCTGCTGACCTGATTGGATATTTGTGCAATAAATTCATTGTGCACAGTATATAAACTATATGCCACACAAACAGTACAAGACCTTTTTGGAGCGCCCAACTGTTTTTTGATAACAATGCAAGAGAGAGAATAACAGAATTGGCCAAGTTTAAAATTCAGAGCAATTTAATAGCCGGCCTAACAGAAGTTCATTCAATCTAAAGAGAAGCTGGAGAAGGAATGAGAGTATGTGCCAGTGGGTAACTCCAGCTCTTCCCTCTCATTAAACCATGCTGCTGAGCAGTGATGCCAAGAAACTGCACATCAAGGGGATGACAGAACTTAGCAGACATTATTTCTGGGAAGATGGAAAACAATCAGCATCACCTGAAATCAGCATCACCAGAAAACAGAAACAACCCTGAGGCAGCCTGGGTCTGCCCTAGCTGTCTGATCTGGCCAGAGCACTGCCTCGAGAGGACAAGTCCCAGAAGCAGTGGCTGCCCCTGGCAGGCTCACAGACCCTCAGTAACAGCAGTGCCGATCTGGAACAGCACCAGATGGGAAAGGAGCTGATCCAGCTGCAGTGAGAACAAAGGAGGAGGTGGGGATCCTTGATCTAAACTTCCAATAGGTTTATTACTGAAGAGTTTAGACCAGCAGGAATCCAGCCAGCATCAGGGAGCAGAGGGTTTTAGGGGGCACACATTTCAGGGGTGGGTTCACACACAAGTCCAATCAGGGGAAAGCAAGGGAAGTCTCAGAGAGGGGTTTGGAACAAAGGACAAGAGGATTGTCCAGTGAAGTAACTCAAGGGGAGGGGTACAGTTTGAACTGCAAATGGGGTGTCGAGGAACACAGAACCTTCGGGAACAAAGGGAAGGGAAAAGAGGGGATTGATAGTCCTGGGGCTGGCCTCGGGGTAAGCACAACTCTGCCCAAAAGGAGGGGATTAGGGATTGACAGGCAAAGGGAAAAACCAGCGGGGTAGAGGGAACAGGGATAAACCAAGCAACATAGGAAATTATGAACAGAATTTAAAAACCTACCAGAACACAAACCCCTACGAATCTCTGAGGAATCAGAGGAGGCTGGAGAACAACTGTATCTCTCTTGCAGCAAAGAAAGAATTTTAGTTTATAAAACTACAAAGGTTTGCCAGTTCCAGTTCTTCCCTTGTGTTAGCACCTGGAAACATTAGCACTGCTGATTCACAGGATCCTGCATCCCCATTGTCTGGAACTGGCTCCTCTGAGAACCGTGGATGGGAGGTTCCTCCTGCCACAGTCTTTGAGTGGTGGGGAAGCTCAGAGCACGTGCAGTGATTTGGATCCTCAGGAACCTGGACACAGGGAGGAGGTTTCTGAGTTTTATTTCTCCCTGAGTTCCATGGGCTGCTTGTGCTGTGGGAGGAGGTTGGAGGAAATGCTGCAGAAAGGCTTTTTAAAAGCCACCAAGGAACGGCAGGGGACAGGGGCTGGGACCGGTGCTCTGGTGAAGGAACTGAGGCTTTCTGCAGCCTGGTGATTTCGTGGCTCTGGAGCAGTCAAGGGGAGCAGCAGAGCTGTGATGGATGTGCAGCTTTGTGGATGGCAGCCCAGCCAAGCTGTATTTATCCATCCTGTACCTGAGAATACAGGACAAACTTTTCCACACAGGCTCAAATGTTGACTGAATCTCCCTGCTGAGTGAGGTAACGTGACATGCAGAGGACATCAGCACCGCTTTGGTTCAGGTGCCTCAACCCTCCTATTTGCCAGATGCTGCCTGGTTCCCTGCCCTGCAAGTATCTATAACCCAGTATGAGAGAGGAAACTGCACGTTTCCTCCAAAACAAAAGCCTTTTGGCCATGGAAATAAGGCTGTTGTGCTGGCAGAGCTTAACAATTGCCTTGGTTTTGGCAGTTATCATACAGAGGAGATCCTAGAAGGTGGGGAAGCAATAAAGCTGGCTCCCAGCTGTTTATGGGGATACTTAGCATGACAGACCAAGCTGAAGGTGTCTGAAAACTTAAAATGTTGCTGATATCAAGTGCAGCCCTGATGTACTTGTGCTGCATTGATAGAGAGAGCCCTGGCAGGTCTGGCATAAACTGTCCGTGCCTGAAGCTTGAGGTGTAAGAGAGCAGGAACTGAAAGAGAATCTCAAAAAGGAGGATATTGACACAATGACAGGGACGTTTCTCAAACTGTGAGTCTCCATCTCTGAGGCTGGTGTTAAAATGGGACAGCAGGCATTAGGAGAGATGGTTCACATAAATCCTGGCAGTGCTCAGGGAACAGGACAGCAACTCCCTGTGAGCCAGGAGAGAGGAGACTGCAGCTCATGGCTGTGAGCACACGCTCACAGAGAGTGAGGAATGAATTTCAGATTTGATCCTGCAGGGGATTTAGCTCTGGAGACAGAAGGGGGATTGATAAACCTGCTTCCAGTGGCTCTGACAAACACTGGCCTCATGGTACCATTCAGAGTAAGTGGGAAACAAAAGTAGAGTTGTTTGGAAGGTGGGCAGAAATTGAGACAGGATAAGGAGGATCTGATGAAATTTTCTGCTCTATGAACAATCAGGAAAAGAGACTGTGCAGAAATAATCAGAGGTGTTGCACTGGTTCTGACTATCCAGACCTGAACATTGGCTAGCTAACTGCGAGGTCTTCCAACTGATGAATTTGCAAATTGCCTCAGGAAACTGTCTCAATAACTTTCCCTTTTAATAGAAATACATTTTCTTAACCATTATGGTGCAGTATTATTTTTTTGTGTTACATTAATGCTGTGGAGCTCCAGACATGCAATAAAGTTTATCTGCATTAGTGCCCCATGAGTCTGTATGTCTGGAGACTGTAAAATAGAAGACAAGCCAGCAGGTGGATATTCTGTGCCAGAGATACAACAGAATATCCCTGTACCCAGAATATTCTGAGTACCACAGAATAACCAAAGAGCATGCCAGGAAAGCTGTTAAAAATAAATATAATCAAGACAAGCACAGTAAAAATAATTCAGGGAAAAAGAAAATAAACAAATTTCACAGAAAAGGAGGGAAATACAATAGAAGAAATAGAATAGAATATGGGGGAAAAAAAGACATGAAAATTAAAATAAAAATCTGGTTTTAATATGAGTTCTGTGCAGCCCACAGGCTCAGGAACACTTGTCTGTTGCACCACTGGCAGCTATGCAAAAGGAACAACAAGGGCAGCTCATCTGTTCTTCACTTACTCCTCTAATGAAGAGAGACCTGCTGCCTGCTGCAGGCCAACAGACAGCTCATGGGTCACTTTATTTTGCTGCTCACTTCCAGTTTGGCTTCCAAAAATTTTCCAGGAGAACTTTATTCTTGTTACCTCCAAAGCTTTTGGTACTTTGCATTCTTCAATGTATTTCTGAAATCAGATTTTTTTTTTAAATTAAACCCTTTTGGTTTTATTTTTAACTGTTATATCCTCCCTTATTTCTTAGTAATAGCTAGAAAAAAAATACTTTAAGAATTATGATATGAAAGGGGAAGGAGGAGAGCTTCCCTGCTCCGAATCTGCTGACTTAATTCTATACAAGCTCTAGCTAAGGGGAAAGATATTTCTGAGCTCCCTTAGAAAATATAATTATAGATTTAATTCTATAATACAAGTTTTGTATGGTGCTGTGTGAGTCAGCCAACCTCATTCTGAGGCCACTTTCTATCACCTTTAAAAGGCTGTGGCCATCGGGGTTTCCCTGTGGATTGATAAAATAAAATAAAATAAAATAAAATAACATAAAGGGGAAATAGTTTCTCCCACCTGAAAAAAGTCAAGGGGGATCTGACTGTCAGTCTTTGCTCTTACCAGGGAGATTGCTGGAGGAATTCTTCAAGGGAGCTGTTTCCATGTGGATGAAGAACAAAAAGGTGACTGGAAACAGCTCCATGGGATTTACCAGGGTTAAATCTTGCTGTACTGACCCGATTGCTTTCTGTGAAGAGCAAGTCCTTTCCCAGTCTCCCACGGTGTCCTTGCAGCCAGGACAAGGGGCTGTGGCTGGATGGTTGAACAGAAAAATTGTGGATAAACTGGATGGATTTGGCAAATTTGTGGGTTACAGCAAATTGCAAAAAAATTGGGAGAGTAACTGATCACCTGTAGGACAGGATTGCTACTCAAACACTGGATAGAAAGAAGCTTTGCAAAAAAGGCCCTGGAAGGGGAAAGCAAATAGAACAGAAATCAGCAGTGTGTTGTTGTAGTGATGGTGTGGAGCTGGATTGAGAGCACCCAACTTACAGGGAAAGGCTGAAGATGTTTGGTTTTTTCAGCCAGAAAACAGAAGGTAATAAGTGACTGACAAGAGAAACAGGCTCTTCCCAGAGACACACAGTGAAAATGGACAGCAGGAAGAAATTACAACAATATATGTTTTCAATATGTTCTTCATAATGAAAAGGTTAAGCACTGGAGCAGCTTGAAAAGAAGTGGCCTCAAGTTGTGCCAGGGGAGGTTTAAATTGGACATTAGGAAAAAATTCTTCACTGAAAGGTTGGTCAGTCATTGGAATAGCCTGCCCAGGGAAGTGGTGGAATCACCAGCCCTGGAAATGTTCAGAAGTTGTGCGGATGAATCACTTGGGCACAGGGTTTAGTGATGAACACTGTGATGTTGGGTTAACACTTGGACTTTTTAGAGGTTTTTTCTAGCTTTAATAGCTCTAAGATTCTGTGAGGATAAGGTTGGAGATTTTCAAGATCTGAATAACCTTGAGCAATCTGACTTTACTTTGAAGATAGCCCTTTGAGAAGGAGTTTGGACTAGACCTACAGGTACCCCTTCTGATACAGCAGTTTTTCCTATGATTCCAATGTGTGAAAGACTTTTATGGCATAATGACTGCAAAATAGCTTTGCCAATATTACCTAACACAGCCACTAGAGAGAGAGGTGGGAAAATGAAGTGTTCTTGGTTATCATTTGTCATATCTGTGTGGTCAATGCACTTTTGGAGAACAAATCATAGAAACCTTGGTTGGAACAGACCTCCAGAGGGACTTAATCCAACATCTAACCTCAAGCAGAGCTGTTGCTGACAACAAATCATGTCAAACATACATTTCTTGGTTGGATTTTGAGAACCACAGAGACTGGAAATTCAACAGTTTCTCTTGGTAAGCTATTCCAGGCCTGCACCACCCACCTAGTGAAAATGGGTCTCCTACTAACCTACCTCAGCCTCCCAAGCTGCACTTTATGGGTATTGCTGAATGTTTTATCATCAACCACTATTATTGAACTGAATTTGGCTCCATCCCTTTTAAAGTCCTTCAAGTGGTCTGCAATTAGATTCTTCTTTGGATTCATTTTTTCATGTTAAACAAACTCAACTCCCTCATCTTCTTCTTGATGGTTGTATCCTCTAAGTCCCTGACAACTTTGTTAGCACTGTGCAAGTGTTTTTCCAATCACCTCTTGAATAGGAGACACAAAGCAGATCACAACATTGCAGGTGTGAATTTCCTATAAATAAGAAAGAGAAGTTTACTGCTATTGCAGCCAATTAAGGAGTTTGAAAGACCCACGTGCAGGATTTTGTGTTGTTTCATTTCTGAACATCGTGAGATTTCTGTTGTCCCCAGGCTCAAATTTATCAAGTTCCTTGTAACTTGAAGCTTTACTGTTGTTTGACATATTTCCACACACTGCATCTTCACCTGCAAATTTGCTGAAGATGCATTCTGTCTGATCATTCAGGCTGGTGATAAAGATGTGGAATAATATTGTCCCAGAATTAGTCCCTATTGTGCTCCACTTAGTGGTTGCCAGCTGGATGCTGAACTATTCATTACTGCCCTTTAAGCCTGGTAATCCAACTAATATCCACCCCATTTAAGCCCATTCATCCAGCCTGTATTTTTCTCAATCACAGAAAATGCTTTGCAATCACATGTCAAAAGCTTTACTCAAGATATTTTACCACCACTGCTTCTCACTAGAGCACTCACTCAGGGTGATGGGATTCAGCTCCAAGCAGTGGTGGGCTGGGGCTAGGATAATGCAGAATGGATTGCTGAGATCAGCCATCAGGGTGGATGTTTTCAAAGGGCAGTTAAGGTCTCACTCCACAATCACACAAGATGTATTCCCAGACATTGTGACACAAACTGCCTCAGCCTGGGAAGTGGATTCTGTGCATGAGCTTCTCCACAGCCTTGGGCTGAGCTGCCTGGCTCTGAACCAAGTCTGGGTCTCTTGGGATCAGGGTGCAGTCAGAAGTGCAAATCCCATTCCCTGAATGCAGACATGCCCCTCACTCCCTGTCAGTCCTGAGGATGGGCTGTGGTATCTCCTCTGTGACTTAGCCCACTTACCATTAGCTCTTCAAAAATTAGGTTGAAAGTGTTGTTTCAGCTGTATTTTTACAGAATAGACCTACTGCTATATAGTGTTGCCCCTTCTTCATTTGAAACCACCACATATAATTAAGCTCAAAGAAGAAGTTTCCTGTTGAATCAGCTGTGCCCATGTTAACTTATTTTTCATGAGGAGTCAGGTTCCTCACCTGGCCCACCACTGTGACATGAACACCTCACACTCTTTGCAGTACATTTTAGAAAGCTCCTTTCTGAGCACTGGGCCACAGCTGAAGATGTCCATCTCACAGACATGTTCACCCAACTAGTTATGCAGAAGGTCCTGCTTCCTTTGGGAAAAGGGTAAGTGATGTGTCCTGAGCTGCTGGGTGTACAAAACTCAAAGTGGCTGAAGTTGGATGATGGTCATTTCAAAGCAAGATTCCCTCAAATTAATGAAATGTCCCAAAAAAGTGCATCACTAATCCTACTTCTGCACTTGTATAGAGAATGTACAGCAAGGTCACCACTTCTCAGCCCTCTTAATTAAAAAGCAAACCTCATGATAGGCAATTTTCCCTCAGGCCCAGGGATTTGCTTATCTCTTGCAAGCTCAGTAGCCAATGCAGACTTTATCCAGAAGTGGGATGAGAAGAACTGAAGAGCAAGACTCCCCATCCCTGGTAAGCCTTGTACCAAGCCTCACAGAAGTAAAAAGACATTTGCAAGATGATTTTTAATATAGTGCAGGAAGCACAACAAAATGTGGCACCTTCACAGCACCGAAGTATCTGATCACAAGTTGCCTGAGCTCCAAGTGAGGTCAGAGCCTCCCCTCAGCTTTTCAATTCACTAATGCTTGCAGAAATAATAAGTGAGCAGCAGGTAGAGTCAGCTGAGCACAGAAACTAATGAACTTACCCAAACAAATGGAGTTTTCTGTGTATTTTACTGCCAGCTGCCACTGTTTCAGCTACGTGAAACATAATACAGTCCACTGGGATCCATGAAATTGTGTTAGCACATCAGTAACATACTTGAGGATGCACTTGTATCCTCACTTGTGTACACTTTTACACTTGTAAATAGTTCCCGGGGTACTGCAACTGGCCTGCCAAAAGATACACATCAGTACTGCAGAAAAAATCTGATCACTGAAAAGAAGTCTGAGAAAAGCAAGTTAAAACTTCCTGCAACCCCTGCTTCTAATTTAGCTGCCCTCCTTCAGTCAATACTGACTCTCTTTGGGATCCTAATGACATTGTCTTCTCATCTGTCTCTGTGTACAGAGAATCTTAATAGAGAGATCACTATCTGTATTTATTTCTCCAATAATAGATATTCAAATTCATTATGTACCTCCATACCAAAGTTATGACAGTGTGCAGCTACTTCTTTCTCTCTCAACATGGCAAAGAGAACTGTTTAATGAGGTTATACAGCAGGGAAGGAGCAAAGAAAATGTGATAAAATTATATGGGGATTGGACCAATTAATCCACAGCTCTCACTAATGTGATTTGCATGGGCAAGGAATACACGGTTTGCCCTGTAATATCTTCTTGAGATACCTAGGATCATCTATATCCTCCTTTTCTATTCAAAACAAAGGGAATAACTGCACGTTTTCAAGGAGAAAGCTTAACACGTAAGTCTCCTTTGCAATTTCTTCCTGTGGACCAAATGTAAAATGGCTGCCAGATGCTCTGGTTATGGCTGTTAGGGATTTATGGCTTCAGCACACAGGCAGTGAGTAGAATAAGCAGCTAAATTTAAAGACAATTTTATCAGTATAAACACAGAGACATGAAAAAAGGAAGACTTATTATATGCAAGGAATAAGCTTCAAGGGGAAAAGACCACTAGGAACTCAAGTAGGAAACTGTGAGAGCAAATGGCCTCTTTCAACATCTTTTAAGTACAACAATCAAAGTTGTAGTATTAAAATTCAAAGCCAGAGATGCATTTTAAGGTGATGTGGCTGTCATCCTTTATGGGAGAGCTTGCACAGCCCACTTGGCAAAGAGCCTGGACAATCATCCCTCTTTGCCTTGAGTGTCAGAGCACACAGGGAGCATGGATAAAACACACAAACTGGAGATGGATGTGCCCCAAATTCATCATATTCAGAAAGAAGATCACCATCAGCCATATGAAACAGTAACTGGTGAGTTATAAAAGGATTTATGAAATGAAGAGTCATCCCAAGTAGAACTAAAGGAGCGGCATGAAAATTTGTGTTGTTGTAAAGGGAGAGGAGTAGCAGAGTGGGCCTGGTTTGGGTCTGCCAGAAGTTGCCCTGTGGCATCCCCAGCCTGCCCAGGCTGGGGCAAACATCCTCCCTGGGTGCTGCAGGGATCTGGTACCCAGCCAGAGAGCGACAGCACAGTAAGAAGTCTGTAGGAGTTAACATCTGTAAGTACCCAGTCCTGAGATCATCTGTCACACGAGTGATCCTGACTCTGAGCAGACAGTTCACCATTTGTCAGCTAACCATGTGTTGATAAAAAATGAATAAACTGCTTCTATTCTGACTTAGCTTAAACACCTAAGTAGGTTTTCCCCCTGCAACATCCTCTCCCATAATCTGTGACTTCTGTCATCTTAGAGTGCCTTCAAACAAGCCCAAGTAATCTATCTCCCACCAAGTTTTAGGTTCTGTGTCCTAGCAGATAAATAATGCATAGACTTCACATTTCTGGAGCTAAATTTGCCTCCTGTGGAGAAAACTATTTGCCTGTAGCATGTGCTTACAGACTAATTTGTTATGCTTTCCACAAACTCTTCCTTTTGCAAGCTAAACTCTTCTCCCCCTTCCCAAAACTGTCCCAAAGTCACAAGGGCTCCCATAAGGATGATCTCTCAGGGAAAAAAACAGAACAGCAGCCAAACCTCTTCTCACCATTGTCTCATAAAACTCTTTGACTTCCTTTTCTTCCTCCTCATGAGATATGTTATTTCAACTTATATTTAAGTGTAGCACTGTGAAAGTCTCACACTTTCTGCATTGATTTTTATCCCTTCAAGGTTCTGTTCCATGGGAAACCATTGTTTTTAGGAGTGGGGATCTTTGGTTTATTAGAGTTTACTTTCAATGACCTTGGCAAGCTGGAACAGAGCAATGTTAAAACCAATGCACCACTGCAAGAAATATTGTGCTGTAATTTTAGCAAAGCAGTAGCACTGATTTACACTTTTAATTGAACGCCACAAATAGACCTGTGCTGGATGAAGAAATATGGCCAACAGAAGCTCTTATTTTATTTGCTTTCCTCTTTTAATTATGACTTTGTCTCTTTATATGTAGAGACAGTTGTTAATTTCCTGGATCACTGTCACTCAGAAATGTTTAGGACAAGCTGTCTCCTCTGATCACACATTAGCAGGTATATTCTTCCCTGATTAGCCTTCTGGTCTGTGCATAATTAAAACTGGAAATATTAACAAAGCCAGATTGAGAATTATGATTGATTATATTTTGCCCTAGAAAAAGCCATTTGAGAGAAATCATCCCTTATTTTTGTGTTCTTCTCATAAATTTTAGTTTTCTTGTCTTTGTCTGTAACTGTCCTAATCCCAGTCATACCCCCGGTTTTTCAATAAAAATTATAAATATGGCAATTCTGGGTAATAGTTGCCATGAATAAAGTTGAAGTTAGGAAAGCAAACAACTTTGATTCTAAAATTTTTGAGATGTTTTGACAATTGTGTATTCTTGGGCTGTTTTTCCCTATAAAACATTTGGTACATATCTGAGCTAACTGAAAGCTGGCTTGGACACAGCACAAATTAGCCAAAATGAAGGTGTGTCCTTGGCTGCTTTGTTACAAGGGTTGAATTTACGGCCAGATTAGATTATCTTTCCTAGGATACAGAATTGCCATTTTTTGCCCCAGGGGAGGTTTACATTAGATAAAAAAAAAAAAAAAAAAAAATTCTTCATGGAGAGAGTTGGCAAAAACTGGAAGAGACTGCCCAGGAGAGTGATGGGGTCACCATCCCCAGAAGCATTCAAAAAACATGGAAATGGCTCTTGAGGACATGGTTTAGTGGTGAATATGATGGTGGTGGTAGATTCATAGTTGGATTTGGTAATCTTAGATGTCTTTTCCAACAGTAATGATTCTGTATTTCTGTCATAATCAGTGTGGAAACCCTTAGAGCCAGTAAAGGCTCAGAAACCAGTAAAAAGAGCCCAAGACTTGTATTTTCTGATTGCTTTCAATTGGGTAAAAAAATTAGGCTAGGAAGGTTTATTTTATCACTTATAATTACCTCTCAAGGCAAATTGGCCAGGTACTGGCTACAAGCTTAGTAATCTTGTTTATCTTGTGTGTTGCTTACTGTTGAGAAAATTTCACTTTTCTGCCAAATTCTTAAAACCTGACTTCCTCTCTCCTAGCTGGGCTGTGCAGCATGGAGGGACACTCTGGTGCAGATGTGCTTGTTCAGGGTGACAGAGCCAGGGCAGGTGGGTCTCACACTCTGTTAGGGATGCTCAGTAATGGGAGATGCCTCTGCTGGCCTTAGAGCATCATTAAAATTAATAGCACTGGCAACATGTTCAACCAAACAAGAATACTCAGCAGCAGACTTCAGCCTCTAAGTCAAAAAATTCTTTAACTCTCTCTTTCTCCTTGAGATTAAGTGGAGATTTCCCCATCTGCATGCTAACCTATAGAGTAAAGCCCTTCTTTAGGATTTAAATGGATGCTTTGTCTCAATGATCTTAGATATTGTTGAATTCGTAAAATATCTGAACACAAGCAGAAATTATGCTGAAGAAGGAAGTGTCTTTTAGCAGGAATACAAACTCTTGATAGAGTGAAACAACCATGGAGCCATGAGGCTCTGGGGCTACAGTGAACACTTGTGGTTCTTCACAAAGTTGTGGTTTTTAATAAAATCTTCATATTCAACTCAGCCAGCCTTAACTTTGCAAAAGAACAGCTGTGCCATCAAAACTCCTCCCAGCTGTCCCCACCTTTGGTTGACCCTGTCATAGTCTGACACTAAACAGAGTGCACTGGGGTGGAGAAAGGGGGCAGGAAATCCATTGTGTGAGCTTATATGAGATCCTCCAGTTCTAACTCCCTGCCATGAAAAGGAACACCTTCCAGTATCCAAGGTTGCTCCAAGTCCCATCCAGCCTGGCCTTGGACACTTCCAGGGATAGGACATCCACAGCCTCTCTGGGCAACCTGTGCCAGGGCCTCACCACCCTCACAGTAAGGAATTTCCTCCTAGTATCGAATTTGAACTTGCTGTCTTTCAGTTTGAAGCCATTTCCTCTTGTCTTGTCACTCCAGGCCCTTGTAAAAAGTCCCTCTCCATCTTTCATGTCAGCTCCCTTCAGGTACTGGAAGGCCACAATCAGGTCACCCTAAAGCTTCTCTTCCCCAGGCTGAACAATCCCAATTCTCCCAGCCTTTCCTCATGGGAAAGGTGCTCAATCCCTCTGATCATCCTGGTGTCCCACCTCTGGCCTCACTCCAGCAGGTCCAGATCCTCCCTGTGCTGGGAACCCCGGAACTGGATACAATTTTCAGATACTCCACAGAAGGAGTGTCTCCAAACTTAACCAATAACAAGTCAATTACAGAGGAACTGAAGCTATTCAGGCTCACTTTGCAATGCCCGAAAAATGTTAACAAGGAGAGGAGAATGGAAACAGAAAACAACACTTGTAAGCTTGCTAGACAAATATTTTCTCTTACAGGTGGCTTAATACTTGGGAAACCTCACAAATAGAATTGAGCAGGGAACAAAGTAGATTAACTTCCACAAGGAAGTTCAGTTGCTGAGTTGTTCTTCTGCTTCAAAAAAAAGCTAAACTTTTTTTTCAACATAAGATCCATGTAGCTTGTTAAAGTTCATCATCGTGTTTATCTGGTTTTATGCTACAGGTGATTTTAAAATAAATCCAACAGATGGGAAATTTAAAGTATTTTTACACTATTTTGCTCCTAAAATACCAAAAGAGATCGTTTGAAGGGTACTGTAGATGCTTCCCTTTACACAGAATGAATGCAATGCTTGTTTTCACTGAAACTTAATTTCTTAATGAACAGGTTCTCCAGAGAAGCTGTGGCTGGCCCATCCCTGGAAGTTTTCAAGGCCAGGTTGGAGGGGGCTTGGAACAGCCTGCGATAGCAGAAGGTGTCCCTGCCCGTGGCAGGGAGTTGGAACTGGATAATCTTTAAGGTGCCTTCTAACCCAAGCCCTTCTATGATTCTATGACACCTTCTCTCCAAATTATTGGATGTATAATGCCAACCCTACCTGCACAATTGAGCTCTGAGAACTGAGGTAAATTCAGATGATTCCTGGAATTATTGCAAAGCACTTAGTGGCTCTGCAAAAGCAAGTTTAACCAATTGTAGTGGTTTCACATTCACCTGCTCACCTGCTCACACCAGGCAAGAGTGTAGTGTAGTGGTTTCATAAGAATAAGGATTAAGAGAAATGCAAAGCAGGCCTAAACTTCAAAGATAAAAATAGTTTATTAACAGAACAAAAAAACGAGAGAA
>VZTR01002634.1:277477-323529 GCA_013400775.1 Chaetops frenatus | reverse complement strand
AAAAAAAAACAGTTAATCACCATAGCTTTACAAAGGATTTTCAGCCTAAAGGCATCTCTTCTTTCTCCCCCCCTTTAGTCTTTAACTCTTTTCTCATTGACCTAGGAGCTTTTGCAGTCTTCTTCCCTGGCTCAACCTTTTTCTGAATCCATTAGGTACACTTAAAGGGTTAATTCCCTTTCTCAGTGCAGTTGGAACTTCATGCATTCCACAGAGTGGGGGAAGAGCTGCGGGAAAGCCAAAGCAGCGACCGTAGCTGCAATCCTGGTACCTACAGGCTGATCTCTCTCTCCTGTTGGGGGGAGAGGACAGAGGCCCGGCCCGAGAGAGGGGAGGCCCGGGAGCCCCTCCTGGAGCTCTATTCTCCTCTCCCTCAGGCAGGGAGGGGGCAAAAGCAGCCCCAGAGCAGCAGCACTGCTAGGGAGGAGGGGGGGGAAGGGGGAGCCGGCCGCAGCCCCGGCACGGCCCCCCAGGCCCTGAGGGCCAGAGCGGCCGGCCGGGCGCGCGGTGTTACCTTCCCTGCAGATGGAAGTCAAAGCCAACTTCTAACTGCCCGCTCTTAAAAATGTAAGCTTCGCAAAGACGCCCCCAATGCTCAAGTGGCCACACGAAGTTCCATCTCAAAACCAGCCAATCTGTGGGCTCTCCACCCCCGCCCCATGCCCCGGTGGAAGTAGAAAAACAAAACCCCCCCAAGGAAGGAGAAAAAAAGTTGTTGTCCTTTAAACCACAACACCAATCTACAGGTACACTGAGGTTTGTGAAAGCAAAACTGCTATGTAATGGACAGTCCCAACATATGAATATGCTGATGAGGGCATGAACAGTTCTGGACTTCACAGTAAATTTTATTACATGAAATGAAGCTTTTTGAAAGAAAAAAGAAAGAATCAGGTCAGCTGGAATATAATCTTATTGGATTGTCAAATGTCAATATAGATTTCACACTGGGTATTAGTAGAGTCAAGTGTTAAAACAGCATTGTTTTCACTGTTGGAAACTGGTTTTGCAAGACACATGAGTCTCACAAACACACAGAGACTGAGAATGGTAAAGTGGAGAAAAATGCACCATGAGCTCATTGTGCACTGCTCATTTTTAATGGGTATCTAACATTCTTCTCCTCCATTCATGGGTCTAATTTGGTGTGAATAGAAACAGCCATAGTTCCTGCTGAATTCGACCTCTAAG
The DNA here is from genome assembly GCA_013400775.1 of Chaetops frenatus. NCBI lineage: Eukaryota > Metazoa > Chordata > Aves > Passeriformes > Picathartidae > Chaetops > Chaetops frenatus. The sequence continues at coordinate 322,338 of VZTR01002634.1, read as the reverse complement.
AGCAATGATGAGAGGGCATAAAGGCCAGACTGCAAGGTTACAGAATCTAGTGATGCCCCATTACACTCCAATTAAAAAGACCTAAAAGTGACATCTGTAATAGTTTTAAAAGGAATGGAAACATGGCTGAGATGCATGTTTTTGTAAGAATTTTTTTCCTCGGCTATGAAAAAGGAGTTGTTTGAAAAAAATCACTTATTTGAAGATACTAAAAATTAGAGTCCATGACTGGGTTTTTTTGCTTGTTTGTTTGGGTGTTTTGCATGTGGAATGAAAGAGGGGAAAGAACAAGCTGCTTATAATCAGTGAGTTGAAAAACTGGACTGCTGCACAAAGTGCAAGACATTTAATCTAGTCAATTTTATAATCCAATATAGCAATTCACAAGCCACAGAGTCCCCAAAAAGATGTTTAAAATGCAAATTGAACTGATTTTATTTAATCTAATACTTTGAATACCTGAGGGCTTTTCTGCATCTCAGAGCTTTCCACTCTTTGATTATGCACTGTGCTCAGGCACAACAGCAATAATTCTCCCACCAACACCAAGGAACAGTCACATATAAGGTCTGGCTTGTGTTTTTTCATACAATCCTCCTCAGCCCCTGTGTCTCATGTGTTTCTGAGTGTTTACCTGCACAGTCTCCAAGCTGTGGACTGTGGCTTTCCAGTACTTTTCCTTGAGTCCTAAAAAACAAAAATTATCAAGGCCACAGCTCCATATGTGGCATAGGCAAGAGAGATAATTTGTTAAACTTTCCATGCTGACAGACATAAATCAAAGGATATCAAAGAGTTCATATTAAACTCTAATTAAATAATTGGTTTGATGTATTGTTTCTTCTTAATTTTACAGTTCTGTAGCCCTCATCTCTGTGGCCCAGGCCTCAGGTAACACCTCCCATTCCCCTGCTGTCATGGAACAGCTGCAAAACCCCTCCAAGCTGCTGCCATCTCGTGTCTGATCCTGGAGCTGAGCCGGGATCTGCCACTCCTTCCACACACAGGCAGAAGTTTGCTCAGCTACATCAGCAGCGGTGGCACCTGAACGAGGCGATTTTGGGGCTGTGAAGTCTCACCTCCCGCAGTAGATGGCAAAGCAGGGACTGTGCCAGCACACGGGTGGTGTGAAGAATAGGGAGCCAAACACTCCCAGTGATTTTAGCTCTTTTATTAACCTAGGAAAAAGGGGGCCCGTCGGTGTAGCACGCCGCCGCCCTCGGAGTCCTGATGTCAACCGGAGCCAGACTCCTCCGCGGCAGAGCCTGATCCGGGGTCTTTCTTCAAGCGGGAGCTCCTTCGCAGTCGAAGTCCTCAGGGGGTCTTCTTCTTCGTGGCTCCGAGGTCGAAAGACGAAAGACCCTTAGTAGGGCCTAGGCCTGCTCTTTTATACTGTTCGAAGACCTCCCTGATTGGTTGAATCTGGATCCTTGCTCTCATTGGCTCATACCCGGATCAAACAAGTCACTCCTGATTGGCTCCTTTTGACTAGTCCTTGATTGGCTCATGTTGTCTAGGGTTAAGTGCAGGAGAGCGGTGGCTGCTTTTACCCGATGAAGGGATTTAACAAGGGTTCATACAACCAGGGTTCAATAAGGTATAGAACTGGGGTACATTTCAGGGGTAGAAAGTACAAGGGATTTCCCAACTTAATTAAACAGTGCAACCATCATCATGGAGGCCAACTTAATCAACCTAGGCAACAACTTGATTTCCTGCAATGAATATGAATTTTATAACAAGCAACAGTTAATCCCCTTAACTTATTTCTTACAGGTGGGAAAGGAAGGTGCAGGTCAGAGAATGTTCCAGCTTTGGAGGCCGAATGTGACTGTTGCCAGGGGCAGATCTGGGGCACTCGCTGTCCTTCACTCCCTCTGCAGCCACCCCACTGCACAGTCCTTCCCAGGGCTGCCAGTCCCAGCTGACTGGGGCTTCACTGATGATTTCTAACAAAGAAAGCCCTACTTATTAAGCCTGAGCCAGACCAGGAGTATACTCTTGGCAGCACAAAAGGAAGGCCAAGCAAAACATTTCAGCTGAACAACCTGGTGCTCTTAACTCCTCAAGGCTCAGCTTCTGAGTCTGCTTCCCCAGTCCTGGAGTCCAAGATAAGTCTTTCTTTTACTTTGAGAATTAATAGGGCTGAAGTAAGTAATTATTGAAAATTCTCTCCCTCAGGAGATCAAAGTGCTCTAGTCATTTGCAATTGGCTTGAGGAGGGACATCAGTATTAAATGTGAGCTCATCTCCATAGTGCTAAAGACTTCCTCTAGCCAAGATACTCAATGGAAAAAGAAAAACACAGAAAGAGGAATGAAAATTTAAAACCTAAACCCATCTTTGGAGACTGTTGACTCACAGAGGCTCAAAATAAGGAAAGCTGAGAGGTGATAAAGTCCAGCTCAAGGGATGGAGAGGTCAACTGCAACTGGGAATAAGATGCTGGTAAACTGGGAGCCAGAAGAGAGAAACTATTTTCTAAAAAAATCTGAATAATTTCTGTGAATATGTATGGATGCTTTGATTATTGTACTCTCATTATAGTGAGAAATAATGTCAGCCCAGTACTGAATTTGTACAAATATTACTTTCTTTCACAAGTTTAAGAATAGTTGGACCTTGGTATGGGAAAACTCAGCCCCTGTCAACGATGATAATTTCAAGACATATCTAATTCTGCAATAACATCTCATGGCTGGATTTTGGCCATAATTGTTTGTTTTCCATAAAGTGGAAAGGAAGAGAGAGACAGAGCACTGCATCATGCTCAGAATTTCCCTGGGTTTCTGACAGAAAAGCTTGGGAATAGAACTATCAGAAAGAAACAGTTAGGCTGAGCAGGGGGTTAGCCTCTGGTTTGAAAGGAAATGATGGAAAACAGATTGGGAAGGTGTTCACTGAGGACATTGCACAATGTCTTAGAAAGAAAAACAAGGAATGGGGATGACATGGAGAACAAAAAATAGGAAGGCTCACGTCTTCAAAAAAGGCAAGGGAGTGAGGGAAATACCTACAGCTGTTAGTCTGTGAAAACAGGAGCACTGCTGCACATATCCAGCCTCAGGCCAAGCCAATGTGGTTACATGATTGTTTGAGATCATCTGAGCCTCTTGATGCATTGCTGAAATAATTTTATATATATATATAAAATACAACCCAAAACCTCATAACATCAAATCATAAAATCATAGAATGCTTTGGGTTGAGAGGGACCTTCAACAACATCTCATTTCAAATCCTCTGCTGTAGGCAAGGACACCTTCCACTAGACCAGGTTGCTCCAAGCTCTGTTCATCCTGGCCTTGAGCACTTCCAGGAACTGGGCACGCACAGCTTCTCTGGGCAACCTGTGCCAGTGCCTCACCACCCTCATAATTAAAAGCTCTTCTTTTTAGTGGGACTTAGATTATAGTGGGGAACGGTGCAATATCCTCCAAGAGAGCCTTCCAAGGTGAGAGCAGCACAGTTATGTGTTCTGCCTAAGGAGAGGAGGGATTGTCATGTAGTCAAAGCTGAGATATGGTGCTTATAATGATATTAATTATTAATTAATTATTAATTAATACAGGCTTCCTTAGGTGCCCACAGTGCAGCTCCACTGAGCATAGGCTTCTGAGGTGTCTGGGGTTACCCTCTCTGGCCTGAGGGTGACATCCCAAAATACACAGGTCTCCTGTAGGTTCAATGCTGCTTCTGCCAAATGTGTCTGGTTATCCTTGGGCACCCCAGTGCATCTCAAAGGGCATGAGATTCCTTTGTGTCTGTGACTGAATTGAGCCCTGATGTGCAACTTCATTCCTGACTTCTGAAACAGGTCTAGGATTTGAAAGACTTTCTTTTCTGGGATGAGATATTTAGTGAGTTTGATGGGCCCTGTGGGCAGGGTTCAGTCTCAAGTTCAGAAAGCACAATACAAGAAGGGTCTGCATGGAAATGTCCACATGGAAACCAAGTGTCTGAGGGGATCAATGAGGCAGCAGAGCTTGGAGGGTATTTCAGCCAATCAATCACCAGGTGCCTAGTTTAAGGAGATCTGAGTCACTGTTCCTAAAATGAGGAGTGGTGGACGTGTGTTTATATATTACATCTTTGGTTTTGGCTGAGTTGTTTTCCCTAGAGAATCCTTCTGCTTTTCTTTCTTATTAGGGAAATTGTAATTTTTTATCCAACACCTCTACAGCAAGAGTTGTTTGGGTTTTGGTTTTTTTAATAGGTGAACAGTTGTTGGTGGGAGCATCTCAAATATACATCTGAAAATGTTGCACTTGAAAACGAAGTCTGAGACGGCCTAGAATTTTTAATAATTTAGGAAAAAGACCTAGCTGCACAAGGAAAACCTTGCAAGATGCTGTGAGGACAAATACTGCTGCAAAGCTGGAAGTAAGCCAGAACACAGTAAGTCAGAAAGACAGAAGAGAAGCTAAATGAGGGAGTGAAAAAATAAGACACAAGAGAAGACAGCTGATAGAAACACAGAAAAACAGGCAAAGTACAAACACAGACTTGAAGAAAGATTTAGAAACTGTAGAAGACACATACAAGGATGGTGAGAAAAAGAGCAAACCCCAAATCTGGTGTGCTGTAGCACCAACTGGTTGAATGGGATGCTGAAGGAGAGGGCAGATTAAACAAAATTCTACTTTTGATAGTAAAACTGTCTTAAAAATACATGCCTTCTCCTTCTGCTCCCACACATATCACACATATTCCCACCTCCTCAGCTACACTGCTTGGAGAACTTCATTCTGTTTCCCTGCTCATTTTAAAGGGCTGTGTTTCACTTCTATGTACCTTGTATTTCTGGGCTTCTGGTTACAGAGCGGCCTCATGGAGAGTGACAGAGTGACAGCCTTGAGCTGCAGAGCAGGAGAGGAAGAAAACCCCAGCCTGAAGGCCAGGGACTGTGGTAGCTGCTATGGCTTTGCCATCGCAGCCAACAGAACCAAAAATACTTCCTGACACAGCAACTCTCTGGTTACCCTGTTCTGTTTCTCTTTTCCCAAAGCTGTTCCTGCTGGGGAAAAGCTTGTGACCCCAAAATCTGGGTTAATTCTGGCTCCTCATAGCAGCCCTCATTGTAATGCATGCCAGGTCAGTAGACATGGCCATTCCATTCCAGAAAACTAAAGTCATGGCACTTAATCTTAAATGTTCTGTTGTTGTGGGGTTTTTTTGTTTTGTTTTGTTTCAGTGTTGTTGTTTTAATTTTTTTTTTTCTGTCCTGTCCTTACCAAGTAAACTGTTGGTAAGAATGTCACAGAGAAAACAGGAGTACATCTCGAGCAGCTGCTGTTTGAAGGGGTGTGATTTCAGCTACTGTGTGTTCTTCTCGGGTGTGGCCAAAGACACATTAAAAAAGGCTTTATCATGGTACTGTACATGCTGAAATCTCAATGCTACAGCCACAGCCTGGCAGACCCCAGCCCTGGGAGTTCTTAATATAGGTTGTTCTCTAGAGGATAACCTCCAACATCATCAGTGTCACCAGTAAAAGGAGAAAATGAGGACAGATGCTGCCCTTGTGATTGCAGCCATTACCCTGTAGCCTGCAGCTCAGAAGCCACTGGTACACAACATTCCGGTGAATTTCGTGAGGCACAATTCAGAACAGGGTTCATTCAAGTGCTGCCCACCAACAGAAGCCTGGCAATGACCATGTTTTAGGAAAGCTGTTGGTTGTGTACTCTCAAGTGGATCACCAAGAAAATGAAGGCAGCTGCATAAGGGACAACACCTTGAGAAGGAGCTGAGACAAGGTGGATGAGTAAATAAAGTGTCATCAGTTTTGATCACGTTTTGATATTGCTTTTCTTCCTGAAACAGAATGAATTTCAAGGTTCTGTTGAAATGTGAGGATGCTAATGATGTCAGAGTTCAAGGAGTGTCCAGACAGTGTTTTTAGGCACATGGTTTAGGTTTAGGTAGTCCTGCATGGAGCAGGGATTTGGACTCCATACAGGTCCCTTCCAGCATGAGGTGCTCTGAGTCTGCAATCTTACTGATGATGCCAATGATCAGAATGTACTGAGAGACTGTCTCCCCTGGGATAGGAAAAAATATTAATGTCTTTATGTCTTCCTAGTCAAGGCTTTTGCAGGGTTTGGCCTCTGCAAAATGCCCTGTCAAAGAGTAATCCAGGTTAAGAGATGAAGCACAGTAAGAAGGGTTAGCATTGCACTGAGAAGCAGTGTATGTGTTTTACAGAAACAGATGGCATTTAGAAGTATCTGTCAGGTCATTTTGACCCAGATAACTGTGATTCCTCACAAAGCAAATAAACTGAAAGCATTACTTTCTTCTTATTACCAACACTTAATTATATAATTAGAGCTGGTGCCTGAGACCAGCTCTGCACCAGCCCTGGAGCTCACACTGCAGAGGCAGATGAAGCTTCTTCAGAGAGTTGTGCTGCACAGGACACAACAGTTCCAGGAGCAGATGTTCAGTCAGAAAACAAGAAAAATAAAAAGGGGAAGGGAAACAAAGGCATAAAGGTTTGGATGCACTGGGGAAAGTAGCAGAGATTAAAACAAGAGCCAAAACTTGATGGCATATGACAGAAAATCAGAGAAGTTTTGTGGGTTGCCTGTGGCTGCACACTTACAGCAGTGGACAATTTTGTCCTTTGGTGTCCTCCTACAAATACAAACACCTATGTCATTCATTAGAGGAATTAAAAAAACAGTTGCTGAAAGTTGAAAGAGCTAAGGTAAGCACTCATAGAAAGGAACAACTGCTACTGCTTTGAGGGTCTGCTGCTTTTTGATTAGGTTTGTTTTTTGTTTTGGTTTTTCTTTGTTTGTTTTAAGCAACTGCTGTGAATTGGAGGGCAAAGGGGCATTTTTGATGTTTCTGAAATTCTTTCTTGAAGCAGTGTTTTGAAATATTTGATGGGACTCAGACAATGCTCAAAGCAGAATCTTTGGGCATGGATCTTAAGATCTCCAGTATCCACAAGGATATCTGCTGTTGCACATGATTACAGTGCCCTGTGTTAATCACTGTGTTTTGGAGTCAGACTCTATGCACCAAGTGTCCAAGCACTGAAGCAAAATGCACACATTTTTAAAAAGTCCTGCGTGTTTTACTTCTTTGGGACATATTTCATGTCTGCCAAAAAAATTCAACCTCATAGATTATGCACAGGCAAAAGGATTGAGTCCTGGTGGCTGGGATAATCCTATGACAAAATTATTCAGAGAACCTTGACAAACACTGGGAACAAGTTTCTCCTTGCCTCATGGTTAAGCAGATGAGCTCCTGTATTCACGTATTGCCCTGAATAGGGTGAGTCCAAGGTAGAGTTAATTTTGTTTAGAGCAGATCATAAAACCCTGTTTGAATCTAGTGCATGATCATAACACTGGAATAGTTAAAATTGAGTTGTGAAACTCCTGGGATGACAGCTGAGTCTAAAACTCTTCAGAGTTTCCACCAAAAGCTTGGTTTTGTTTGCTCTTATGAAATGGTAAATCTGGTCCTATTATTTTTTGTCCTCTGTCCTTCATTAAGACTGTGTGCCTGAACAGTGTGGCTTTTTAATGAAGCTGTTGTGATATTTGCAAACCTGATCCACCCACATAAAGAACCCGCATGAGAAAAGGGACTATGCAGGAGCAAATCTTGGGCAGCAAAGTAAAGTAAGGTTTAATCTGGCAGCAAATTGGAAAGTTCATGCATTTTGCTCATTAAAACACCTTTAATGCATCGAATGGGATCTCTTGTGGAGAATACTGCTCCTGTACATTAATTATAAGTGCCTTGTGGGAGCTGTAAGTGCAGCTTTGTTCAGTGTTACCTTGGTGCCTGACACCTTGCTGACACCACCAATCTGTTACCAGGAGTTTGCTGTGGAGCTTTAAAATGCTCTCTGCTCCAAGTGGGGTGTGATCAGAGTTGCAGGGTAAACTAAACTGCTGTAGTAAATAAAAACCATCACTCCTCCCAAACCATGCTAACCTCAAAATTTGTTGACTTTACTGACTTTTAGAAATTCCTGAGTCAGACCTTCTGCTGTGAATCAGTGTGGCATTGCATGAAGGGATGAAGCTCCACACACTCCAGCAGACTCCAGGTTTAGTGGCTTTAACAACCAATGAACTTGAAAAGAATTACCATCTATAAGAGAGACTATATTTTTAAAATAATCTGAACCAGTTATAACCTCTGCAGTGGGATGAGGTCAATCCCAGTTTCTATTTCTTTCCACTGATGGCAAATAAAAATGAGTGAGGAACTATCTTAAAATAGGCATCTAAAATATGAAACACATTAAATGAAGCCCATCTACTGTATCTGAGTATATTATTTCTATTTAAACATTCTTAATTTGGGAAGCTTGGGAATTTATTAATTGTTCATCATTTGAGGAGATCAACAAATAAAAAACCCCACCTAAATTTGCTCCTTACATACAGAATGGGACCATCACCACTCTTCTAGTTTTAGAGGAAAGCCTTTACTACATTTCAAGTAAATATGTAGATATTACACAGTGGTTATCTTCTTCTTTATAGAGATCTTCCCCTGTAATGATAGATAAATATTTACAGTTATTTTTATATTTTAGACTTTTAGCTGACAGAAAGAATCATTCCCTAATGATAAATGATAAATGGTTATTTAGCAGCAAGGACTTCAGCAATGTATCCTTGAGCAGTGGAAAAGCACTGCAGAGCTGAATATTCACTGAGATTCACCCATTTTATTTCAATGCATTTTATTTGGATGAATGCAGTGTAATTTTATATGGAGTCTCTTCTAAAGCTCATACAACTCTATGGATTAAAAGAACCATAATGAACTATATTCTATTCAAAACATTTACATGTCTCCCTTGATCTCTGATGTGTACAATTGTAAATGCCACAGTGCTGATGATTAAATTCCCAGCAATTGATATAAATAGCAGGACTATTTATATATTTTAGTGGTGAATTTTTTAAGGATTACATTTGATCTCCACAGATGCACACATTCATATCTCATGAATTATAAATAAGAGCAAATTCTGATAGTGGACATATCAAACTGTACTTGGGATCAGCTTACAGTATGAGAGCTGCATATCTAAAAGTTCTTTTACATTTTATGCTCAAATTACAGTTTGGAAAGTTTCATTCTCTTTGTAGTTTTATTCTATACTTTATTCTGTGACCTTCCTAAACTCCATTAGCTGCCTGAGCTAAATCTTTGTATAGCATTGTTTTACTTTCCTTGTTTCTGGCAACATTTTCAACTATAAATAAGAAATTACAGAGTAAAAAAACAGAATATTATTTATAATATGTAGATATTTAGGAAAACTCAACATAAACAGGGTTTTTTTACAAAGAGAAGCACTAACAAGCATAAAAATACTAAATTAATAGAGGTCTAGGGAGCCTTAAATCTCTTCCCACTTGTGTATGTGTTATAGTGAAGGGTGGATACAGTTTTACCTCATCTCACTTACACCTTTGAAATTAATTTCACCCCTCAGGCAGGAATTGTGTCTATCTCCTCTTCTCAACTGTCTGTCTTTGCAGCTCAGTTTTCAAATGTTTTCCTACCTGATCATATTTTTTTTCTGGTTAAAGTTTTCAAAAATATTTTTTCCTGAGTTTACAAATGTCTTTTTTGAGGAGAAATCTGGCCATTTTCTCCTAAACCTCTGCTGCAATCAAGGCTGATAACAGGAACCTTGGTGCTTCTCAAGTCCCCCAAATAAGTTTGGAAATCTGTAGTGATTAACAACCTTGATTAGGGCCATCAATATTGTCCTTCTTTTGCATATTGTTCAAGTCATTAAAACACTTCCCCAGAAACAACTGAACTTGTGAGTTGGCAAGTTTGGGAGGCAATAAAACTGATTTCTAATCGGGATTCTTCCCAATGCTATTTATCATCCTCCTGTCCAAAGAACAATGTTAACTTCCAGCACTCCCTTCTGTAAGCCCTTGTACAAATATTTAAAAATAAAGTGTAGTCCTGGAAAGATTCAAATATTTCAGAGTTACAGGGCCTAACAGTGACACTGCAGAAGAAAAAAGATGGACAAAGTGATTAGAGAATTAAGTAATTCTAGAACAATTCTAGTAATTCTAGAACATTTTAAACAAAAGATACTTTTTAATACATGATTCTTATATGACCTTCCACTGAACCTTGGAAAAGACACTACATTTTCTACCTCTTTATCTGTAAAATGGAGATGTTGCAAACCTTGTCAGCTTTGGGAACTAAAAAAAATCCGATTTTCACTGGTCTTTTCCTACTATAAACATGCCAGCATATTCATGACTGTGTGCATTTAGATCAACAATTAACTTTTCAAACAGCAGAGATTACCCAGAAGGATGGTTTTGGAGCCAGGTCCTCAGACTGGCAGTGATCTCATTCTAGCATGTACCAAACCCCTGTTGTAAGGAGTATTTATGAAATTGAAAGATTGTTCTGTAGCAAGCAAATTGTTATATGATAGTAAATAAATAAAACAATTCTTTTTAATGCTAGTAGTCACATGTGCAGCTATCTTAAGATAATGATATTTTATGAATGTCCTGAACTTAATACTAATTTCAGCATATTTCTTTGTACAGCATTGCAATGTAATATATATCTAATAAAAAAATAATAAAAAAACCTTTTAAGTAAATACAAATAGTAGAAGTTATTTTCATAGAATTTTTCTTCTGTCAAACGAACAATGAAACCTAAGATGTGATCCAGCTTACCTGACACAGATGCCTATATTTAATCAGCTGAGCTTTGACTGTGCCCAGATACCTACAAGAGGAAGACTGTTATGATGAGAAGGCATTTTACTTATTTTATCTGATTTTTCTGTCTGTGATACCTCTAAGAATCTGCTGTTTTTTACAATTTCATCTTGCTATGCCCCTCAATCTGCTGCAGGCTTGTGGCCACACAGACTTTTCCACTGCTGCAGTATCAGTTTGCAAAGTAAAAAAATTAAATTGAGGCAAACTGAATTTACTGTAATTATTGGGTGGCAGTGACATGTAAGTCCTTGGTTAAAAAGCTTGCACAGCACTGCTACTATTATAGTGTGCTCATAACCTTCTTATAAAGGGAGTCCCATGCAGGAGGCTTTTCTTTAGTGTGTATTTGTTTTTACTGTAGGTAGCATTGGCAAATGAGTGTTTCTGAGAGTGTAAGGAATTCTTTATGCATAATTTTTCAGCCTCTGTATTTCTTTTCCAAGGGAAATGCCACAAACAGATCTACCTTCAAGAGCTGCTGCCCCTGTGAGCCTTGCCAGCTAACATTAGTCGTGGCTAGCAGCACTCGAGTGGTTTGCAGAACACAATTACAGTTGGAAAAATAAATCTGCATTTCTAATAATTGTTTATATGGGATTGAAATGGAACAGCAGAGAAAAGTGTTTGTAAATAGAACAGACTCTGGTGAAAAGAGCCTCATTACTCTTCATCCTTTTTCCTCAGGAAAGGGATGAAGCTGTGATAATTTATTTTCTTTCCTGTCAGACTGTCCTGAGTTGAAATAGTTCAGGATTCCCTGGAGTGAACCATGTCCCATGAGGGAGGTGGCAGCAGTCAGACAGTGTCTCCTCACAGGAGCTGGGGTTTCATGGTGTCACAGTCTCAGCCATGGTGGGGTTTTGCAAACTCCTGCCACTGACATCTGACCCTGCTTTCTGCAGGGCCATTGGAGCATAAGCAGATGCAGAAAAAATGAAAATACAGAGGGAAGGAGGGAAGGAAAGGAGGAAGGGAGAAAAATTAGCCATGTTCAAATAATCTTGTATTCTGAATTACCTGAAACATCACACTTCCCTCTCCAGTGGTGTGCAAGGAGCAGGATCCAGCCCGTGGAGCACCTTGGTTCACTTGTCATTTCTGAGGGAAGGAGAATTAAGTCTGTGTGGGACCCCATTGCAGACAACCTGGATGTACAATGCTTACTTCAGGAGTGGACATGGATAAAATTACTTAGAATTTCATGATATTAAGGGATACAGTTTACTTTTGTCCCTTAATATTGACTTTTTCTAGGACATGGATCAAAACTGAGATAATTCTACAATCTCAGTGATAAAAACCCACTCAGGTGGAAAGTTTTTTGTTTGGTCTTCTTCATTTGTTTGTTTGTGTGTGTGTTGTTAATAAAAATGGTGGTGGAATTCACATTCTCTATTGAAAAATACTAAATCCACTAAGATATCTCTACATCACATAAAATGCCAATAAGTGGAGTTCATGTGGTCAAACTCTTTCCTCCAATGATTTTCAATTCCTGAAGTTAATTAAATACAGCTTGTAGAATGATTACTGACAATGCAATGATCACATTTCAGCATCACATTTCATGAATATGCTGTTCATATTTTCTCCATTTCCATGATAAAGAAAGATGAACAGCTCAAAAATAGGTTTCTTGCAATACCACTTGTCTTTATTAGTTGTCCTAAATCACGTTAAATTCAGCATTTTTTTCATACAGTGGAAACTGTCTTTTCTGAAAACACTTTTCTTTACTTTACAGCAAGTGATTCTGAGACCTTTACTTGCAGATGTCTCTTTGCTTTATGGAGTTGCAGGATGTGCTCTGTGGCAAAACAAAAGTCAAAACTGGAACTCAAGCTGAGTGTGAAAGCTGTGTGTGCCTGGAGCTGTAGCTATAATGGGAGTCTCCTGATTTAGGAATGGCTGTGATTCCAGCTGTCCTGCCAAGAGCTGATGGGATTTCTGTGGGAAAGGGAATCCATCAAGTAGGTATGTTTCTATCTTACTCTGCTCTTTTTTATAGATTTCTATAACAACTTGGGAAACATCATTCAGTTATTTAATTCATTAATTTAATTCTAAATTTAGAAATGGATTGATTTGACCGTGCCCATTTCAGCATGGCTTTGTTTGCTTTCTTATTCTCAGCCTTCAGTAACACTTGTCATGAATGTTTTCCTTCAAATTTAAAGTACCATCATTCCACTGGAGATCTCCTATGAGAAGGAAGCTTCTTCTGTGTCACAGCACAAGGATCTGGTTGATGCTCTTCTCTACTGAAAACTGACTTTCTGCCAGCTGCAATGTAAGCTGCCTTCTGAAAGAGATGTGGAACAGTTAGACAAACAATGATTCATTTTTTACTTATTTCAGTCCATTTCTCACAGAGACAATAATTTTCAACCTTCTGCAGTCTGAGGACCCTTAAAACAAGATCTTTGTAGCTCTGGACCTCTGGTGATAGTGACAATAGGTTTGTCACCATTTGTGGGTTATTTTTAAGTAATACAGTGGGCAGGAGATGAGATCAGTTGAATCCATGAACACACACTTGTATGAAACTTGCTCCTATGGTGCTGTATTTTCTTTCCCTGATTTTTGAAGTGCACGTGATGCTTTCCAGTTCCATTTTTTCCTGAAAATTTTTGCTGTTTATTTAGCTGGAGACATGAGGTCCACATTTCTTTGATTAAATCAGGGATTTAGATTTCAATAAAATTTGCACTCAGTCAGTCGGGAGAAGTAATACAACTTCTCTGGAGGTGCACATTAATCTGCCTCAGACTAGAGAGTGTCCCCCACTGCAGTGTAGAGTAGAGATTTTGGGGACAGAAAACCTTTTATGCCTGTTGTCAGGAGTGCCTTTTAGTGGCTTCTAAGCTGTGTGCTGCAGCAGTGATGCTGTTGCTCTGCAGTTCCCAGAGAAGAAAATATATCAGCATGAAAATGAGCTGGACCAGTTGCTCCCCTGTGGATATGGTCTTCAGCTGAAATAAATCTCTTATTATGGAAGAAAGCTCTGAATGTTTGCTGGAACGTGGAGGGCAATGCATTTAACTGGAATCTTTCTCATTCTGCTGGGAGGGGAAGGACTATTTTGCTTGACAACAGAGCATGTACCAGGAAAGGAGAGAAAAGAAAAGCTCTGAATTAAATGTGCTTCTGGAGAGAGTTTAAATTTGTTCCACTGTTACAGAGGGGAATTTTAAGAAGGGCCAGATGCCAAATTGGAAAGGAGTGAAAGGTAAGAGTGAGTCTGCTACAAGCTCAGAAAGAAGCTATTTAACTGGTACATTATGTTCTCTCGTGTTCAAACCTGTCCTTTGCTGTACTTCTTGAACAGCTGTAACCAGGGTTCAGTGTTCCAGCAGGCAGGTCTTCTCTCCCTCTCTTTAAATCTTCCAAGTGAGCTACTGAATTAATCTGCCTATCATTTGCATATAAAGAGCCTCACTCAGAGCCAGATAGTTAAAGATGTTTAAGAACCTGAAACTCAGAGAGAACAAAAATACCCTTAAAATCTGGCTCCAGTGACATTCCAAATTGAAGGTTCCTCTGCATTCCTACTCAGGTCATACTTTGTCATGTGTCTAAATTAAAATTTCAAACATAACATGTTAGTCCTTTAAATTTTAATATGTGTGGAAGTTGCATCAGAGAAGAAAAACACACATCAGACCCAGAAAGATTTGAGTTTCTCTGAGTTAAGGAGGATCTGAACTGGATATTCTGGGTTTTTTTGACAGTGTTATTTGCTGGAATTTGCCCATCTCTTCTCAGCTTACCTGTAAGGAGTTGTGTTAGATGTTCTAGCTAGAATTAACTCAAATTATTTAATGGTCAGTAATTTTGTTTTTATTGTTCTATTCAGGAAGTCACAATAATTTGGAACATGTTGTAGTTATAGGCATTATTTAAATAGCATGAAGTGACTTCTTGTTGGTCCATAAGTATTCCTTTTCTTCCACAAAGTTTATAATCACAATGTAAACAAAGGTGGAGGCCACCCTTGGACAACCTACTACCATTTCCATGGAGAGAAATGAAATCTGAAGATCCAGTCCATCTCCCTTGGATCCCTCACTTGCACATGACTATGAAGTATTCAATAAAGCAACTTTCTAACGCTGCTGTCTGTGCTCCCTGCCAGGCCAGTGGAGTGAGACACACAGCTCTAAAGGCTTCTCAGTCTAAGGGTCTGCTGAGAAGTGAAGTGGGAGGAATTGGGAGTCTGTGGAAGAAAATGCCTGTCAGCCAAGGGTGTGTCTGGCTGTTCTCCACAGCTGCCTGCCCCTGGTGCCTCGGCTCTCCCTCTGCTGGCTGAACCCCAGCTGCACACAGGGGCGAGCCATGCACTGCTCCCTTGCTCCAGATGCCTCAATTATTGCTTCCTTACAGGCAGCTTCAGTAGCTGGACCAGAATGGACATTTAGTGCAAAACTGCACATTTTTCTCCACCATTGATGCAAAGGTCTTAGCAACATTCAAAGACAGTTACTTAATTCCTGTAGATGGCAGAATATTGTTCTAATAGTTACTACTTGTAATTGTAAGTAATCAGTGTTTTCTAATGAAAAAGGAGATCAAGGAATGTTGAAACACATTCTTCATCTTACAAATTTCAGCAGAGGACTAAAGACCTCAACTGATGCTTATTCAAAGTGCTGCACAGTTTCCTGCATTTCTCTCATTCCATTGTGTCCCAGGAAGAAGAATGTCCTATATATTTTCTCTCTTTCTGTGGAAGCTTTTACTTTGCTCTGCTTCTCTTACTCCTCTATTCCTTTGGAGACAGGGGAATCAGGACAGCATATCATATGCAATCTGTGCATGCACCATCCATTTACTGAGCTGTATAATAACATTGGCTATTTTTTTATCTTCCTTCTGAGGCAGTTCCTGACCTCTTACCTGCCCTACAAAGCACGGATGTAATATTTGCATTGAACTGGTGCTGATGATTTTGATGATTTGTGAAACCCAGCTCTAATCAAACAGGATGGAGATGCTCATCATGGGTAAGGATAAGGGATTTTAGCTGTTAACAAGGGCATATTGTGACAGGACAGTAAGGGAATGGCTTCAAACTGAATGAGAGTAGGTTTAGATTAAATATTAGGAAAAAAATTTTTTTACTTTGAAGGTGGTGAGACCCTGAAACAGGTTGACCAGAGAAGCAGTGGCTGCCCCATCCCTGGAAGTGTTCAAAGCCAGGCTGGATGGACCTCTGAGCAACCTGGCATAGTGGAAAATGTCCCTTTCCAAAGCAGATGGGTTGAAAGGAGACCTTTAAGGTCCAATCCAGGCCATTCTACAATTCTGTGTCTCTATGATTCTGTGATTTTAATTGAGTCTCAATGGACCTTTTCATCCCCCTACATTTGTTATGTCATAACATCTCCCTTGCCATGTGGCTGCCTGGATAACTTGCATTCCATATGCCTTAAGGTGAGAGCCAGAGCCAGCAATAGCTGTAATCCTGTCATTCTGTGTTGCAACCTACTGAGATTTTCCTTTCTCTTTCTTCCTTGAAAAGAGGTATCAGAGAATCCCTGGTGGGGGGAAAAAAATTGTTTGAAAACACACTTGGAAACCCCAACTTTCTGAATGCCTGAGCTGAAAAAGAAGCACCTAGAAGATATGAATATATGATGCAAGAGAAACATTCTTGCTGAAAGAAACAGGAGAATGCCAACAACTGTCAGAAGTGAAAGCATTCTGACATTGAAGGAATACCAGGGAATGGGAAGATCCAGGATCCAGTTAGAAGTCAGAATACATTAATTAGTTATATGGCTTTTCCTGAGGTTATTTTTTCTCATTCATAAACCCCTAAAACATATGAAATCTAGAATCTTTACATGCTACAAGGTTACACTTGCAAAAGAATTAATAACCTGCTTGTGTTCCAGTGGAAGGGATAAATGTTGCTCTTAACTGTGATGGTAGAAATCAGGGTCATCTTCTTCTGAGTCAGTGAAAAAGCAGCACTGAAACACCTGAGCAGGTGAGATCAGTACCAAGGCCAAGGTATATTATGAAATGTTCAACTCTCCAGAGTCTCAGCAACTGCTTTGCTCATTGTTACATGGACCATTTTCCTGAGTCTTTCTGCAGTTCCTTTTCTTTATTTAATGCCATTTTCCTCAATTCTCCCACTTCCCAGACCCTGAGCCCCTAAGAGCTGTGTGTTGTGTGCAGGATATGAATAACATTTTACAATATTGGCTGACAACCAGACTTTACCTGAGCCTTATTTCTTCTTCCATGGGATTCTCCTTTGCACTGCTATTTTAGACTCAGAGTAACTCAGCAACATATAATCAGAAAGAAATATGTGTTCTTTAAAATGGATGTAAAACCCTGGGAAAATCTACTTAAGTCTCAAATAGAATCAGCTTAAACTTTTTGTATTTTCACTGCTGTAAAGCAAATGCAGTGTCACAAAGGAGCTGAGGAATACACAGAGGTCACAGTTTTAGAGAAAAGTGCACTAGTGCTGTATTTTAGTAGAGGGACAGAATAAGCTGAAATTAACTATTCACTTCTTGTCTTTAACCTGCTATTTTCAGCTTTACAGGTTTTACAAGCTAAATCAGGAAAGGCAGTGGAGAATATACAGTAAAGAACAATACAATTGTATGACAAGGAGAGGGATCAGATAAGCCTAATATACCTCTTCCAGCTCTAAAATCTGTGATTGTAGAAAATCGTGCAACTGAGCACAGTTGGGGTCTATTGATTTCTGTCTCCAGTGACTTCAAATGGCAGAGAAATTTTTCCTTGAGCTCAAACAATTCTCTGCTTCTATATCCTCTTTTCTATTATAAAAATGCAGGTGTCTTCATAGGTATGGACCATCTTTTCTAAATCTAATGCTCATTTTTTGATGCAATGATGCAAATTTTTTTGGGGGGGTTTTTTTCCCCCTATTTTTTGATATTTTTGAATAAACACGGTGCCTGGGGTCTGTAGCACTTGAATGACCAGGTTGTGAAGTTATAGACTGACTGAAATAAAATATATATGCAGCTGAGTTCACAATGATAGCACAAACAACCAAACCACTGTCTGGGATCCATGTTCCAACAGAGGGGGAGAAAGCCCAAAGCTTCATCTGCATTGCCAAGACATCAACATCCTGTATTGACCATTGGTAATGGGGCAGCAGGTTAGAACTAAAGGCTGAAGTTTTGTGTGATCCATGCACTTGCAAAAGGAATTAAAAAGACCAAAGCACTTGCACTCACACAGGAAAGAAAAGCCTATTCAGAAGCAACCAAAGCATGTGGGTTGGAGGAAATACATAAAATAAGGAATAGGTGAAGAGTTTGCTGTGCACAAAACACAGGGCAGAGCAGCTGTGTTTGCTGACAGGTGTCCGTGGGCTCAGAGACTACAGAGAAAAATTATTCAAGTCAACTGAAAGTCAAATAAGAGACAAACAGACCTAGATTCAACTAATTAAATGACTAATACTTGGATGACTACATATTTTCCAGAAGAAGATGTCCTGAATTGGACAGAATAATTTGGAGGAATCAAGAATTAAGGTTGTATATTTGGGAAATTTTTGGTGAGCTGAAAATTCTGGAGGTTGCTGTGTACATACTGGTTATCTAAAATTTACGTTGGATGAATCACAGTGCCTGGTTTTATCTGCCCTCTATACAGGACCTCTGACAAAAAAGAATTGTTTTATAGCTCATATGGGTATATAATAATCAGAAGAGTACTGTAGACTCTGTTGTGTGAGTAGGGAGGAGAGGAGAGGAGAGAAGAGGAACTAATTCACAGTAAAATTGAAAGTCTCAATAGAAAACTCAGCAACACACAAAAATATTTGGCATCTGCCTACACATGCAGGACAGACGTTATACATTAGTAGAAGAACGCTTAAGTAATAATTAAGGTTTCTCCCTAAAGAATGTTCAGTTTCTCCTGACAAAATTTATTTTGAAGACACAAAAGAGCTGCAGCTAACTGCAGAAATACCTGGAAATTTTCTATTATGCTTCTATGGTATTTTGGATCACTAATAAATAATCTGAAAACAGGATGGCAGTGCTGACATTGGAATTCAGATTCAAAATAAGTAGACATTTAGGTAGTCTAATATTCTGATGAGAATAATTTGCCTGCCTTCAGCCAGAAACCCAAATCTTCATTCTAAAAATGTTCACTAGCACAGCAAACAGCAGAAAACATCAATGAAATAAATATTTGCTCCCACATTACTGTGTGGAATCCAAGAGCTGTGGCAGTGACAAGCATGTTGATGTGGGGACCAAGATATGGGCAATGGTGTAGGTATATTTCCTTAGTCCAATTTATCAATGAATTTCCTGAGAAGAAACCAGTTTTTGAACTAACCCATACAATCAGCCAGCAGGTCCAGGCTGCAGGTATCCTAATCACTACAGCATTTTATTCTGGCAGAGTGATTTTTAAAATTGTATTTATTTTTCCTGTCATTACACCTGGCAAAACAAAGGTAGCAGGAGGTGAAGTATTTTGTTCTGATTCTATGCTCTGTTTCAAGAATTCTATAAAATTTGTTTTCTGAACAGACAGGAGCTTTTATGTTCATCAGACTATGATTTTGTTTTGTTGTTTTCCAGTCTTTGCTGTAGTTAAAATGAAATTGATTGAGTCCAGAGGAGGCCACCCAGATACTCAGAGGGTTGGAGCCCCCCTCCTGGGAAGACAGAATGAGAGAGCTGGGGTTGTGCAGCCTGGGGAAGAGAAGACCCTGGGGAGACCTTCAGTACCTGAAGGGAGCCCATAAGAAAGATGAGGACCAAGATTTTAACAGGGCCTATGGTTACTGGTTTTAAACTAAAAAATGTTTGATTTAGATTAGAGAATAAAGAAGTTTTTTTTGAGTGAAGGTGGTAAAACCCTGGCACAGGTTGCCCAGAGAGGTGGTAGAAGGCACATCCCTGGAGACACTCAGAATCAGGTTGGACAGGGCTCTGAGCAATCTGATCTACTTGAAGATGTCCCTATTCTTTGCAGGGATGTTGGACTAGATGACCATTTAAGGTCCCTTCTAATCCAAACTATTCTGATTCTATATTCTGTGTTTCTAGGATTCCATGAGCTATGTTTCTATGATTCCATGTTCTATATTCTATGATTGAGTCTGTGATTCTGTGACTGATTCTATGTTTCTCTGGCTCCATGGCCAGCTGTCCTGGAAGAGCTTTTCTCTAAGATATTGAACTTCTCAATCTGCAAGGAGAATGACCATGAACAAACTTGTTTTTAAGAGCAGTTTCTTGCTCATCCTAATTCCCAGCCATGCCCAGGGGTTTTTTTTTGGGTCAGTGCTCACTGAGGGGAGGCAAACACAGGATGCTGGAGGTCATTCTGGCCTGCAGAATGGTCATGGTCCTCGCTGGAGGTCTTCTGCAAGTGCCACCGGCTTCTTGGAGAGGTGCATTTGCAACGGGACAGGGTCAAGATGAGCAGAAATACAACTGAGCTCAGCAGGCAAGACAGGTCTGCTGATTTGTGAAGGGTGAGGGCAGTTAGTTCCTGCTGAGCTTGCAGCCAGGCTGGGAAGATGCTTTGTGGGAGCTGTAAGGATACCGTGAACTATGGAACACTCAGTAGTCACTATTTCTGCTGCTGGTGGAGTCTGATTTAGGGTAAAATTCCAAAGTAATTGGATCAGCCTCTGAAAGTCACTAATAAGGGAAGCAGAGTGCCCAGTCTCTTATTCCATTATATATTAGGCACAATGAGTGTCATGCAGCAAGTAAATTCCCATTTTTATCATGAAACAGGTGGTGAGGAGTCCCTTTTTTCAATCACCAGGGAACTTATTCAATGTCAGCTTTGTAAACTTCATTTACAGCCAAAGAGTATTTTAAAGATCTAGCAATGGCTAAGAAATACTTTTCAAAGAGAAATCCCCTGCAATACAGTGCCATTGTTGTGCTACATTTTCTTTTGAAGTGCCAGCAAGAAACAATTAAGGAGCAGCACTTGTAATGTATAATTGATGGTTTGCAGGTATCTAAAAACTTAGAGCAATTAGGCCCAGGGTGCAACATTACTTATTCATCACCATCTGGAACTTATAACTTTATAAGCCCTGCTATAGTTTATGTTTGTCTGGCAGAAATGGCAAGTTTAGTGTTTAAGTGCTGCATTATGCTGCAGAAGGTAAATATTTAATGGTGTCCCAACATAATGCAGCTGACTGGGGTAAGAGGAACATGTTCTGTGGCCAGAACACAGCAGCATGTGATTCTATTGCAAAATATGAGGAATAGAATGCCCTCTTGAGAGAGAGGACAGAGAACACTTAGAAATAAATCCAGAACATTTCTGTTGAATCAATGGAAGGATGTGTCATTGATCCTTGGGTCACAGCATGCATTATGTGGTAACACCTGGGATTCAACTTTAGATATGATTCAGAGGGGTGAAAGAGTATCACACCATCTTTTTTGATGCTAGAGTAGAAGTAGACTAAAGATGGGTAGGAAATCTTGGAGAAAATGTTTTCTCTAAAAAAAAAGGAAGTAATTTTATCAAGCATCAAACCTGTCCTAGTTGCTGTTTTGAAATATTTCCTACTGGAAAACCAAACAAAAACCAATAAAATCAAATCTCAACCAAAAATACAAACACAAAGGAAAAAAAAAGGCAAACCACCAATCCAGAAAATTTAACTTCATGAGTCTCAAAGTTTTCTAAAGTGTGTAGTCTCTCCTTGGACAGTGAATTAATTTTTCTTCATTGAATTACCCCTGCTAAAACCAAAGAGCAAACTCTGGGTGAAACATTCTGCCTGGATCTATTCCAACACTCTCAAGATCTTAAGTTCAAAGTAATGTTCGGGGATTGGCTTGATTTGTTACTAGAAGGATTCTTACATTATAGAAATTCTTATAGTTCTGGAGGATCAGATTCTACTCTTCTCTGGTCTGGCAACCCACCCTGGCTCAGCTGAGCAGAATGGCAGTGGATTGATCAGCTCCACCTCCAACCAGCACAGAAAAATGAATCTTGCAGCTAACAGCTACCTTTTAAAGAGGTAAGATTGGTAAGATTAATTGATTTTTCTGCACTGTCCCCTGCCTCACAGATCCTGACGAGTAAAGTCAAACAGCTTACAGTGTCTGGCAGATGATAATTTTCTGCCTTATTGGCTGCTCTCCATTTATTCAGTGCCCAGTGGGGTAAAGCACTGGTAGGGGTAAGATAAAGGCCCATTTTTAATTGTTCCCATTAAACAAGTCCATGTAGACACAATTGCAAAGAATGACGTTGTGCAGAAGATTGTATTGACTCACATTGTGATTCAGGGAGGTGCTGTGTTGTTCTGACCTTCACAGGCCAACAAGTATGACCTTGACCATCCTAGACTAGTGTTGTCTTATCTGCAATATCAAACTGAATGAAACCAGTGTTTTCTTTCCTGTCTTCATTTATTATTTCTGATTGACTCAGTTGCCATCTTCCATGCACTCTTATTCATCTATTTCATTGATTTACTTGATTTGTTTCGAATGCCCTCATATAAATCTAAAGTTGTGCAAACTGGACTTCTGCAACCAAGTTAATACACCAGCACTTTCACTCATTCAAATAGTTCTGGGTCTTGAGTCAGTCTACATGGGAATGAAATCATGGAATCATAGAGTGGTTTGTGTTGGAAGGGACCTTAAAGATAATTTTGTTCCAAATCTGCTGCCATGGACAGGGATGCCATTTACCAGACCAGGTTGCTCAGAGCCTCATCCAACCTGGCCTTGAACACTTGGAGGGATGGGGCAGCCACAACCTCTCTGGGCAACCTGAGTCAGTGTTTCACCACCCTCTGAGTAAAGAATTTCTTCATAATATCCAGTCAAAACCTGCCAGTTTTTTTAAAATCATTACCCCTTGAATAGAAAACGTTATTACCAGCGTGAGTTCCAAAACGTCTGTTTTGCAAACAGCTCCAGTTCCTGGAATCCAGTGGTGACAAAAATGCTTCCATTTTCATGTTTACATAGAAAAACCAAAAGATCTGACCTATAAATTCTCAAAACCTGAAAGTGAATAAAAGCAGCAGCTTTATTTGGATTGTTATTGCTATAATCTCCTCATTTATTGGGGAGCTTGGTGCATGATGTGTAACTGTTTGAGGATAATAATAATTAGACTCTTCCCTGTTCAACATTTTATCTAACAATATTACAACCCTAGCTGAAGCCCTGAGCAAAGAGAAACTTTGCTTTCTCATGTTCTGCTGTAGAAGAGATTAAAAGTATGCATTATTAGTATAACATCACAGATTGTTATTCTCTCCAAAGTGCCTTTAGCATCATTTATTAACATCAGTAAAACATCTAACAGCACTTTTAAACATTTGCAGGAAAGGAAAATCACTTTTATTTCAAGCACAATTTTCACCTGGTAGATGGTCCTGTTCTGGGCACGACTGATCTATATTGGTGCCTTATGCTTTCAAACATCTTGTGTACAATGGCTGAGCACTGAGACATACATCACATGAAACCAGAGAGTAGCAGTGTTTTTCACAGCAGGCTCAGGGGTTGATTAAGGTCTCTCCAGCCCTGAGACCTAGGTAGCAGCTGCCAAGGTCTCTATTATAATCCTTTTTATTTATTTTTTTTAGGTCTGCGTATAGAGTGTTTGTGCAGGAGGATTCACTGTCATGAATCAGATGCAGTGCTGCACTGATGTCCAGACTCAGTCTTCTCAGAGACTGAAACAGTCTGATATGAACTGACACTGGTAAGAGTGAAAGTCACAGAGAATTTCTATGTTAATGTTGCTACCACAGATGTTATAACGCTGTTACCTTGTTGTACATCCCTGTTCCTATGTAGCCCTAATTACAATCCTAGTTAAAATCCCCTTGAAGCTCGTTGGGTGCCGTGCACGCAGCTCCCCCCATAGGAAGGACACAGCGCATGTTCCCAGGCTACGAACCTTCCAGACCCTTCTATGGATGACGTCAGCAAAAGCATGTAAACGAGGCACCGACAGACTGCCCAACAGGGAGGCGTGAATTCACCAGAACCAATAAGGGAGCTGACTCTATGCAGATTAGAGGATCAAAAACGGTCCAATCATAAGAGGCCAGGAATGGTATAAAAGGAGGTGCCTGAGCAGCACTCGGGGTCTTTGGGGGACTCTCGCCAGGAGAAAAAGACCCAGATCCAGGAGCTGCGGCTGGCAGCACCTGGACACGACCGTCGGTTCTTCGCTTCATCCGAGAGGAGCTGTGGCACCCCGCGAGCCCCCACCCTAGGCCTGTTTCAATAAAGCTGAACCACTTAACCCTGAGGGTCTCCCCCTCATTTATAACAACATCAGCACCATCCCAGTAAAAAAAACAACATATTTGTGGAGGAGGAAAAGCACAACCCACCAGTTCTCTCCAAACACATTGGCTCCCTCTCCATTTTTGAGGAACCAGAGACATCCCATTGTGGTCCTTTCCAACCTTACCCATTCTCTGCTTCTGTGACCTGCCGTGGAGGTAAACACCCTTTAGGGAAGAGAAAATGGAGCTTTTCTTCCATCAGTCCAGTTTGGAAAAAGCAGGGTTGTGAAGTACAGCACAGCCCTGTGTCCCTGGCATCCAATGCTATATCCCAGCTGTGCTGTGTAGGATACTGCAGGTGTGCTTGAGTCCAGTGAGATCATTGCACTTCAGGGAAAGTCCAACACTTCCTAGACCTTCAGAAATCAAGGGATGAGCGTGTACAGTCGGATTGTCACAGGGGATTTATCCTTCTCCAGCTTTCACTCAGGATTCCCCTAGGATCAGGTGTATCTGAGGGGAACATGCATATTTCTGATGACTTCCCACCTCTCGTGGACATCTGCAGGGAAAATCTCCCTAAGAACTTCTTAGCACCTTGATTACCAGCCTAGACATAACAGAGGTGAGAAGGCAGCTCTGTGTTCCTGTTTTCCCACTTGGCCTCATGCCAGTTGGGATGGATCAGAGATTTGACACTGGGAACTGCAGCATGGGAAGCTGACAACAAACAAAAGAAATTGTGAGGCAGTTGCAGTTGCCAGGGAGAGCTGCAACAGGATTTCATTTACATTCCATTTCAAGAAAGGTCAAAATTATGGTAATCAAAAACTTTCAGTGTAGTCATAGAGCAGGCAGGCTGGAGACTCTCATGTCTTGGAATAGCCCTTGCCATAGATGGTGGGCAAAAAAAATGAAAAAGGAATCTGTAAACATCTTCCAAGCTTACATTATTTATGAAGAACTTGAAAGGAAACATCCAAATTTAAGTGGTTTTGTCCATGATGAGTATTTGTTTATATCACAGAGAAATGTAGGAATAATTTCCAGCCCATTCATGAGTTAAACTTCAGCAGGAATGAAACCTGGGAAAAAGGTGTGTGCTTATACCAGAGAGCTGCACCCCTTCCAAAAGGTAGCAACAGCCTCAGTGGATCACAATAAATGCACTGAAAATAGGGAACTGATTGAGAACAGAGAGCAGAAGTACTCCAAAGCAGGGACTTTTGATCTTTTTTGTTAGCAAACAATGACATTTACTGTCAAGAGCTGCAGAGGTCATCAGACATCCATCTCCTCCATTGGGTATCCCCTGGCTATTTTTGATTGGATTCCCTTTCATCAGGAACTACAGACCTGTGCTGTCCTCTAAAGTTTAGCTATTGCATCACTTTCCCTTGTGCAGCCTTCGTTACACAACTATTTTTCCAGCCTAGATTTATTTGTGAAGGTCACAGAGGACTGGCTGTGATAAGAGCCCAGAAGCCTTCACTTTGCTTCTGAATTGTTCTTGTTAATTCAGTGCTGATTGAAGATTGATACAGCCCTGGAGATCAAAGTCTCCTATTCCCCATGACAGCTCAAGCTTCTCCTCAGGGCACTTTTGGCTTGACCCAGAGGTAGTACAGGTTCCAAATCCATTAAGTCCTTCACCCTTTTCGGATGAATCTTGTTGCTGTAAGTTTTGGTAATGGTTTTGTGTTGTGAAAGTCTGTTCTCCTGAAATTAGACTGTAATCTAACTCCTTCTGGTCACTTGGCTGAACTCAAATCACAACTGAAAGTGCTCTGGAAGCCAGTTATATTATTTTTAACAATCATTCAGTTGCTGAACTACCATTTGAATCTTCAGGCACAGTCACTGCCAAATTTAACAACTATGAGAAAAGTGGCATCACCTTTCAGTTCATTTCTGTGCAAGTAATATCACTTGTTTAAAGCTACTCAGAGCCTGAAATACTTCAAAATCTATATACAGGAATTTAGATGAATAACATATTTGAAGTAGAAAGACCAGGCCACCTCAGATAAATTGCTTTTTCACATGTACAGATCAAGCACAGTAATAGAGCAGCAACACAGCCGTAGAAAGTCTTGTTGGGTCAGTTTACCAGAGAATCATCAGAAAAACAGGATTTCTAATTATGGAAGTTGTTTGGGGTTTTTTTGTTATTAAAATTTATTTCTTTTAAAAATATGCAGAAAGACACAGAAGTACATAACTTAATAAGAATATAGCCATCAGTTATAGACTTAGGCACACAATGAAATTTCTGTGAATTTAAGCCCTCCTTCTACTTCTGCATAGGTGACCAAAAGCTATTTGTCTAACTTTCCTGTGCTTTTGTTTTGAAAGAATAATACTACTTTTATTATTAGTCCCAGATCTCTAATTTTTTTTATGAAATATACATTTATTCATGGAGAGATTTGTTATTTTACAATGTGAAGCAAATTTCTTCCAGTCTTTGCCTGATGCTCAAAAACCTGAAAAAGAACTTTAGTGTCGCTGTTTTTCAATTGGCGTTGGATGTTGGAAAAGGTAACATTTCCTTGGTTTTGATGGAATCCTGGGACTGCAGGGCTACTTGACACTTGTGAAAGAAGTGTCAAGGAAAATAGCTCCCCACACCTTTCCATGTAGGCAGGGAGCCATCATCCTAAGATGGCTGTGAGGAGCACAAGCACAGTTTGTGGGGTTTGCAGTGTGCACACATTTAATGGATTTGTCATCTTCACAGAATCATGTAATTATAGAATCACAGGTTGGAATGGAACTTGAAGGTCATGCTGTCCCATGCAATGCCATGGGCAGGGACAGCGTCCACTGGGCCAAATCATTCAAAGCCCCATCCAGCCTGGCCTCGAACATTTCCGGGGATGGGGCAGCCACAGCTTCTCTGGGCAACCTGTGTTGGGGCCTCACCACCCTCACAGAAATTGATTTTTTTCTTATTACCTAATCTAAACCTGCTCTCTTTCAGTATGAAGCTACTGCCTCTTGTCCTGTCACTCAAGGCTCCTGTAAAAAGTCCCTCTCCATCTTTCTTTCTGGCTCTCTTCAGGCTCTGGAAGGCTGCAGTTTGGTCGCCTGAACCTTTTCTTCTCCAGGTTGAACAATCCCAACTCTCCCAGCCTTTCCTCATGGGAGAGGTTCTCCCTTCTCTGATCATCTGGGTGGCCTTCCCTGGCCTCACTCCAAGGGGTCCATGTCCTCCCCTTGCTGGGCACTCCAGAGCTGGGTGCAGAGCTCAGGGTGGAGCCTCACAAGTCCTGGAGGACACATGGACAGCACAAATGATGACAAGAGGCTGAAGGTTAAATCTGAGAACAGAATTGGGAGCTCACCTGGACCTTGCTACTGATACAGCAGAGGAACAGGGCCAGGTGAGTTACACAAATGTTCCCTCAGGGACTGCCCTCTCTTTTTGATTTACAAGTAATAGTGATACAATTATCAGATAAACATCTAATGATTAAGAATATTAATACTTTGCTTATTTTTGGACCCAGTCTCGTGGCAACTTTTCTGTCCTTCAAAGTTGTTGAATTGTTCCTATGACCAGAATGGACACTCTCATCACATTTAAAAAAAATGTTCCCGTCAGCCAGCTCTGATTCTTGAGATATCCGTTATGGAAATTTACAACAAAGAAAAAGGATGCATTTTATATTTGTAGTCATAGCAAAAGCACATATTTTTCTTGTTTCCTAAGTTGTCATGAGCCTGCTTATGCAGCTGTGAAGAGACTTTGCTTGTCACTTTTGCTCTTAATTCTTAGAACAGAAGTAAATAAGAAATCATTGGGCTGAGGCTGGGGTGGTGCAGGAGATACAGCACCTGATAACTCCCAAGAGAGGATCAAACCCAGGGGCAGAGCAGCCAGAAATAAAACCCTGTGCACATTATTGCTCTTGTTCCCAGTTTGTCTTTTCCATCACTGACAGAGAATTTCTCCTAATTTTCTGTGGTTTTAGATTAATCTCTGCAACACAAGTTTAGAATGAAGGCTGGGAGGAGATCACAGCAGAAAAAAACTTCTGCAAGAACATCCTTAATTGAAAGAATGTGCCTATGCCTTTTCAGCTGT
The DNA here is from genome assembly GCA_013400775.1 of Chaetops frenatus. Classification (NCBI taxonomy): domain Eukaryota; kingdom Metazoa; phylum Chordata; class Aves; order Passeriformes; family Picathartidae; genus Chaetops; species Chaetops frenatus. Next base: position 294,203 of record VZTR01002634.1, on the reverse strand, counting down.
GTGAGGTGCCTGCTCATGTTCAGCTGTCTCGAGGCCTTATTAACAAATGTACAGTCTTAGATGAAGGCTTTTAAATGAATTGCATGCACTTGGATTTCTGCAATCCTATCCAACACACCAACTGAGCTTTTTGTGTGGTGAGGAGTAAAAGGCTTTCTAGTAATTCCTTACCTGAATTAGCATTGCTCCAGGTTTCAATAGAGTATGTGGCTTCATGACTGTTCCAAGTTCATAGTTTTTCCTGACTTCTGCTTTTTGATTGCTTTTCTGAAAATACAGTATAATTTACTTCTTAAAAAAAAAAAAAAGAAGAAAATTGAGGAGTGTCCTGACATCATGATATTGCCTTCTGATTATAGAGACATGGTTTCTGTTAAGGAGGAATATTAAGATACTTGCATGCAAAGTTGAAACATAAAAACATGTTGGAACTGTCCAGTAACAACACTTAGTTTCCTGCCCACACAGCATTTTCCTATTTTATCTATCTATGAAGATACTACAGGGACAAGTTCTTCACAAGGACTAGAAGTTGTCATTGTGTTTTTCAGTCTATCTGCAGTGTCAGCTGGGAGTGCTGAAAGGTAAATTTTACTTTTTATGGTTAACTGGTGCCCAAGCTGCACCAGTGGAAGCTGTCTATTAGAGGTGTATTTGCATCCTTGTGTACACCTAGATATGAACATTAGCAGTCTGACACCTCCTTTGTTGCAAACCTAATGCTATTTCACACTTAGCAGGATTTGAAAATTGAAATGAGAACAGTTTAAGTAAAGAGTTTGCTGCCAGGCTCTGTTCAGTGGCAGGTGGACATCCAGACACTTGGTGGCAGGTAGAGAGCCAGACCTGCTGCTGACCACTCTCCAGATCCTGCCATCAGAGGTCCCTCCTTCACCTGGAGGCTTTCTCAGGCAATGAATTGGGTTTTTTGCCCTGACTGTAACCAATTTCCCTCTCTCCAGAAAACAAAAGTGGCTCCTTATCAGGGCAGAGATGCCTCACTGTATGGTATCAGTTCTGTATCTGTACATACTGTAAACATTCCTGAACAATTAGAAGCATGGCAATTCCAAAGACAAGCCTGGAGAAGCACAATGTTCTTTTCTGACTGCTTTTCTCAGCTACCTTTATTGAATATAGGCTGTTGTAACAGATGCAGGCATTCAGATTGGCATTTAATTTATCCTCTGAATTAAAATAGGATGATAGAGTTTAGTTCCAGTTAAAAAATTGCCAGCACTCTGTCACTAAGCCTTACTTCTATCAAAGTCATATTAGAATTCAGCTGTTTACAATTAGTTGAGCTTCCCATGCACACTACCTCAATAAACAGTTTAATAGTAATGAAAAAACCATGTGGCAAGAAGGATCTATCCGTCTTGGAGAAGAATAATTAATTATGTAGAGAAATTAAGCTGCAAACACTTTACTTGAAGATTATATTTCTCCTGATTTTAAGTAATGAGCTGTAAAATCTAATCAATGTGCCTCCAAGGGAGCAGTACCCTTGGGCTAGAGCTGATACCACTTGATCCATCTACCTGGGAGATTTCTGGCTGATATGGCATTGGCTTTGCTTAATTAGAGACAATATAGCTATGCAGAGTCTACTGAGCTCAGAGGACACACAGAAATAAGGACCTTGCAATAAAGGCTTGTCAATCATGAAAAGGAGGAAGAAGTAGATATTAAGTTAAATTGTTTATATTGCTGATTCACAATCTGTTTCTGGCTTCATATTTTGCTTCATTAAGAAACAAACCAAAAAACCAACACATGGAAAAACCCAACACCAGAAACTCAGGCAAACAACAAAAAAGCACATCCCAGAGTTAATAGGAAGTTTGTAGAATTTCGAGGGGAAAAACATGTAGTGTTTGGTTATCTGGTATGTGGGTTGTTATAGAGGGCTGTTTGCTGAAATGCTAAAAATATTATTCATTATCTGAAGTTATTGGAGCATTTTTTTTGTCAGAATTTGTGAGTGTATGTACTATGAAGAGAATAAAACTAATTTTCATCTGAGATTCTCAGTTACAAGAGATATCAAAAAAGCACGAAAGATAAGGAGTTTTCTGTGAACCATGACATAACATAGCTGGTGTTAGGTGAAGTCCTGGGAATCCATGTGATGACAGTGAAGCAAGAAGGACATAAGATATTTTCATATTTTAATCAATAGGAAACTGCCTATTGCAATGATGATGGTGATATACTCATTAAATAAATTGTCCTCTGGTTCCTCAGGGGATTCTCACAGGACACTGCATGGTTCACATTAAACTCTTAAGCACTCAGACTCAAAATAGGAATGAGGCAATGATTGATGTATGAGTTGGGGATCAAAATTTGACCTAGTCACTAAAATGGAGAATATCTAAATTGAAGTACATTACATTTTCTCTGTATTTCACATCTATGTTTCAAACTGCTGTCCAAAGAAAGCTTATTTATTGGTCAGGAAATTCTCTTGTCAGGAGCAAGTCCAGTGGTGGCTGAGAAGGCAGAAGAAGAATGTGCCAAAGGATATCTATTCCTTGGTGCTGCAAATTGTAAAGGAGTTAATAGAGGGAAATGAAATGAGGAAGTCCAAGGGAAAAATCCTAACTATTGCTCTCTCCATGAATATTAAATATGTACAGTGAAGACAGATTGCTCATAGCAGTGTTCTGCTACTAGAATATTTCCATAAAATGTGTCCAAATGAAAACATGTAACTCAAAGCTGCAGTTTCATAATAAAATTTCTCCTTGTTTATTCTTCCTCCTCCCCCAAGAACACTTTATTTTTCATAGTGCCCATCTGAAAGACATTCAGGAGCTCAGGCTTTCAGACAAACTCCCCTCTCTTTGCAGCTGTCCTTAATAAACTGGAAATAATGACATTTGTGGCAGCATCAATGCACTGAGGTTAGAGCACATATTAATTAAGGGAGGTTCCCAGAGCAGCAGTTTTTGCTGAAGCTGGCCATTTTTGTATGCTTTTATCCCTTATAACTGCCTGTTTTCCCAGGAGACATCTTATCAGGCAAACATTGTTCTGGCATCCCAGAACATGACAGACTGTCATTAGATAAAGGAGAAGGTTAATAAAATAGAAATCCAGGTTACAAGCAATGTTTTAGCCAGAGGCATCCCATGGGTTGTGGGGAAGCAAACAGCAGAGTAGTCAAATGCAGCAAATTACAGTAAGCAGAAGAGTGCCAAGCATCCAGGTCCTATTCTATAATTTGAACATGCCATCAGGATCTGAAATAATTATTTTTGTCAAAATATTTGGACTGAGTTTCCATTGGTCTGCATATTCCTCTTTCAATACTCTGATAGTCTGGGAGCAGAGTGCATTAGGAATGGCTCCCTCAGAAGTTATTATGGGAGGATAGAATAAGCAGGGAGGGCTTTTTTCCTATTTCTTTTGTTTATTTTCTTAAAGCATTTCTGAAAAATGCCTGGTAGGGCCTGTGGATGCCAAGGGGAATCAGAGCACAGACTGGGGCAGAGCAGAATTGCTTCTCTGGCTCATGCCTGATTGAAGAGTTTTCTATTTTATTAGGTTGAAAAGTGATGCTGGCAACTGCAAAAAGTACTGCAAAGGAAATACGGTTTTTTGCTAAACAGAGATGAGACATACAGAAACTACCATTGATTCCAGGCTTTTGTGTAAGATGGAAATTAAGCATTTCAATTAATCAATATGATGAGGAAAAGACACTGCTTAACTAGTGGGTTGGAAGGTAAGATCCACTTTTTTTTTTTTTTTTTTTTTCTCCTTAGGGATAACAGAGAAAGACCAGGAGAGAGGCAGAGAAGTAATTTCATCTGTGTGACCTGAGCAGTGTACTGTGTTTTCTGGTCTTTAGAGCAACATCAAATCTTCAAATTTTACTTGAGGAAGGAAGTAGCCATTGCTTAAGATTTTATAAAACTGTTTGGTCTTGTTCTGAGAAAGAAAGAGGAATTAATGTCATGAGCATTTCCAGCTGAAGTTCCCTAAGGGAAAAGCATGGGAAGTTTATTGCAGAAGTGGAGGAAGATACTGGAGTAGATCTTTAATGTGTTTAGTGACAATGCTGATTTTCATTTACTTGGAATTTACCTTACATCTCCATCCTGGCAGTTTTAACTCTTCTGAAGAAGATTTTGTGTTTCTCTACCTTGGCTGTTGCAATTGTGGGTGTGACTTCAAAAGAGGTAATACAGCTTAGCTTTGACCCCTTCAAACTCCTTGACTAAACTTGCCTTGAGTTTTCTAAAAGCAGAGTTAACTTCATCTGGGCTTTTCCTGAGGTGCACAGGTCAGAAGAAAAAGTAAAAAGCAGCCAAAAGAGATGCTGGAAAAAACTACCCTACATACAAGGCATGCCTTTATTTCTTAAAATAAGGAGTATAGGTGTGATTCTAGTTTAGGAGGTAAATGGTTACAAGGAGGAGAGAAACTGAAATGACAAAGAAACAACAAGGTTTTAAAAATTCCTGTTGCGTCTGTCAGAAAATTTTCTAGTTTCCCCAAGATGGCAAAGAAAAAAAACAAAACAAAACCCTTCTCCTATCACTGTCACCTAACTCTGATACAAATATTCCATAGAGGAACACAAGCAACACTTCTCTCTCAGGATACTGTTCCTGAAGACTTTCTGCCAAAATTTATAGACTGTATGCATGTTTTAACTCACCCTTTCTCAAATTTTACACCTGTATTCAAGGTCATTGTACCTCAGTAAAAATTGGAACATTTGGTGTCTAAACTTTTCAAATGTATGGACTTCTCCCTCTTACCTTTCACTATAATTAATTCTTTTGATCAACCCAAACCATTCTACAATTCTAAGAGACAGAAAAACGGGCATTCCTTCCAAGTTTACCTTTTGTAACAGTATCGTTTCTCTGCAAGTTAAAGTTTTCATAGCAATCTCTTCAGCAGTGTTCAGGGAAGCATTAGCCTTCTGGGTATACTTACAGCTCTTGATTAAACCCCTTTATCTAAAAAAGGAATCAAGTAAAGCTTAAGTGTTTCTCTTCATCAGCATTTCAGCACATTGTGGAAGGTCTGTGAAAAGACTTTGTTGTTTTGCCATAGTTTACCTTATTCCCCCAATTATTTCCTGGCATTTATTCTTTTCAGAAGAAAGAAAAAATCCTCTGTATTTTCCCACTGTAAAATCATTTCGATCAGATATGCTGGTAGGAACTGGATATAAACAATGAGATATATACAATCTTTCATAAAGGCAGTGAGGATCCATGTATATGGGATTTTCTGCTCTCAGTGGAAGTGCTAATTGACATTTCCTCACTGCTGCTGCATTATCAGCACTCTGCAAGAAAAAAGAATTTCCATCACACAGATTTGCTGTGGGATGTGGACGCTGCCCAGTCATTTTTGCTTTATTTTTATTTTATAATTGATCGTGTATTAGAAATGGAATAGCTCCTGGACAAGGTAAGTATTTTCTCCTAATAAAAGCCCAGTGCTTTCACTAGAGACTTACAGAACCTCCTGTTATGTGTGTGCAGAGGAACATGTTACTGGATGGGGAACTTGTAGTTCAGCACTTGCTCCACCCAGTGTAGAGGGGAAGGAACTTAGTCTGCATGCATAATTCTACTTGGTTCCTAGCTTGAAGTAGAAGAAGTCACTATGGTAGCTATCACAGTGGAGGTTCATGCCATAGCTTGTGTTTTTATCTGCCTGCATCTCAGGTGTGATACTTAAATTGAAGAAGCTCTTTCTTAAATTAAAAACAATAAACAAACTTTGAATCATATGCATCAGAGAATTAAAAAACCCACCCAATAAAAAAAGCTACTGAATGCTACAGATGTGTGAGCTTGACCTCTCTCTGGGAGAAACACAAGCTTTTTTATTAGCTAATTTCAAAGGAGTCAGTGATTAGATCACTGTCTCTTATTCCTACAAATAAAGAATGTTTTTCATGGCTGTATGCCTCGGCCAGGGCTGCCTGGATCCCCTCCAAGGCCGGTGGAAGCTGTCCCTGGAGAGGGCAAAGCCATGCACTCAAAAGGCTCAAAACCCCACAGCAGGCAATGGCAGAGACAAGCAGAGAGGAGACTTTCTGGTGCGAGTGCCAAGAGCTTGAAATCTTGAAAGGGTCAGAGACCAAAAGGCACAGACAGGGGGTTTGCAGCAACTTATAAAGGGAGGTGGAACCAGGGGAGGGAACACTGTAAGAACCAATGAGGGAGGGGAAGGGGAGGGGAGGAGCTCAGGTGGAGCCCCCATCAAAGTGACACAAACGATATCCATTGGGGAAGCAGCGGGGAGGAACAGAGTGTAAACTGTCCATTGGGGCGTGGAGTATTAGGGGATTTCCAAGGAGGGGCAAAGGGACTGACAGCCCTTACAGGACAGGAGTTAAGGGGACTGACACTCAGGGGGGACGGCAATGGGGAGGAGATCCACTGGAATTACTCAATGAGGGACTGGGGAGAGGGGAACTTTCCAGAGGGGAGGCTGCAGAGGGAAAGATTGACTCTGACAGGGGAGGGGAATCATGGGCTGACAAGCAGGGGGAGCAGACTAACTGGCAAGGGGGAAACTTGGAACAAACCCTCAGGGAGGATAACACAGGGTACAAAAGAGCATAAAACAGGCCACAACAGCTATAGATAAATCATTACACTGGAAAAATGTACACTTAGAAAAATGCAACACTTAGAACTGAAGCTAGACATGTAGAGATAACAGAATTTACTCCCATTAGGGAGAAAAGCCCAGAGCATTCTTTTTGAGTGAAAATCTTTCACAAACCAAAGGCTTTGAATGGCTGAAATACAAGCATTAGTCCCAACCAAATAATAGAATTACAGGAGAGTGTGGGTTGGAAGGGACCTTAAAGATCATTTAGTTCCAAACCTCCTGACAGGGGCAAGAACATCTTCCACTAGAACAGGTTGTCAAATATAAGACTTCATGCAGAAAATATAATCAGATCCTAAGATCCTGTATCCAATGCTATATGAGAAGCCAGAGATCACAATTGTGATTATTATTTTTGTCCTCTCCTCTCTTTGACATATGTTTTAGTGAAATTACTCCATTAACATGGTTTAGAAATATTTTATATTGTTAGTAACTGTTTCTGCATAATTCCTCAAATACTGAATGACTTTCACTTGGAGTTCAAGCCCCTTAACTTAAGGACATGGTTTGCTGAGCAGATGTATTTGCCCAGTATGAAACAGATGTCCTTTAAAGACATTTTATTTTAACATGAATAATTTAGATTTAAAAATAAGATTCTAGTCTTAAGGTTTTAGCCATTTTCCATCTGTCTCTTGTACCAGTATGTTCCCTTTAATTGCTCCCAAATCCTTTTCAACTCCAGTTTAAGGAAATTCATTTAATCTTCTGAGACTATTGGGGCATATTTACTATTTTACACATAATAATTTGACAAATGAAAGACTTCTTAAGTTCTGAAATGTCTTCTAACACTATTTTGGAAAATTAGATCTTAAAATTTATGTCATCTAGAAAGATCCAGAAGAACAAAATGTCCTGACTGCACTGCTTGCCAAATCAGCCTGTATTGTCTGGAGAGATGGACATTAGACATTATTTTCTCCAAGTTAAGTGTTGCTACAAAATGCAGTGCTATGCAGATATATTCAAACCAGCCCCAAGTAAATTAACTTGTGAGGCAGCAAGGCCACCTTAGACAAGTAGGATGTTTTAGCACAGCAGAGAACTGTGCAAAACATGTGTTGTTTAATTCCTCTGGTACCCAGTCTAGTCCACTGACAGTTTTTAAGACTGCTCAAGAATCCTATCATTTGAATAATATATCACCTAGCAAGTGTTGTACAACCTGTTCCAACTTAGATCACCCATTTCTGTTCCACAGTTATAGCTGTCAGAGGCTCAATAACCACAAGTACAGCATATTGTGAAATCTGGGCTTTGTGCAGAGAGCCAACAAAACCTTGATGGAGACCATCAGTCATTGTATTCCCTTCTGGGGCAAAATGTACTATACTTTGTGTTTCTAAAGAAGAAAACATGGCAATGCAAATTAGTAAACAGTTGAATGAATGAGAGTTTCATCAATATTTTTTTTGTTCATGCTCTTTGCCAGATAGTTTTCCATTGGAAAATGTCATTTGAATTAAACCTTATTTTTTTGCTGATATGTAATTTAAGAAGATCATGAATTTATAAATATTTGTTCACAAAGTTCCCATAAAAATGAGAAATCTTTTAAAACAATGTTATTAGGATGAAATAAAGGGATACTTCGGATTAGATGCTACTTATTTCCAAGATTCTCTTTTATCTGTAAGTGCAGCCTGCAGGCTTTAAACCCTTGCAGAAAAGAACTCACAATGGAATAGCTTTCTGGGTGAATCTTATCACAGGCTACACTATTCCATGTGCCTAAACTGTTTTGGCAAGAAGCCTTTTGAAAATCCTCAACATTGGCATGACACTGATATAAATGAATGATTTACAAAATCATATTAACATTCATAAGGAGGAAATGAAGAAAGTTCTTGATTAAAAACCTGGTTTTAATTAACTAGGATCTAAATATTAGCTTAAAACATGCTGATATATTTGTGAACTTTATCAGAGTACTAATGTAGATAAAACTGACATTTAGGGTGGGAATCAACTTCAGAGAAATAGGGCTTAATTCAGTTCCCTAAATAGAAGAATCTCGTGTCATGTGAGACCTCCTGGAATGGCAGTGTCTCCATATGGATGTCCTGAACATGGTAGGACATAGTAGGTGGTTTTATGTTTAGACAAATGAGCTGCTTTCCTAAATGCAGTGGCCAGATTCAGCTGATAGAACATGGGTGTGGTGTTATTGCCTGAATGGAGGTGCTGACTGGTGGAGGCCAACACCTGAGGCAAGCTAAGAGCTTCTGCTCTAGTCAGTGAAATCAGGTTCAGCTCAGTTGTCCACACGAAATCATTGACCAGTGTTCAAGAGGACCAAGGGGTAGCAGTGGCTGACACAGGACCTACAGAAGGTCTGTGTCCTTCTGAAGGGGCAGCTGGAGAGCTGCTGTAGTGACCATGATGCCTGAAGTCACACTAGACCTCTAATTAATGCACCTGTGGGGCCTTAATGGACATTCAGCTTTCCTGGAGTAAAATGCCTTAAGTGTGGGTAAAATTCACCTACACAAGCATAGACTTCTCGTTCCCCTGAGATGCCTTGAAGTGTCCTACTCACCTTCACAGGCTGCTTCATTAGGGCATGAGCTTTCCAGAAGACCTCTTCACATCTGCTTTTTGGAAAAAAATTTGCATCTCTTGAGGCTCTTCCAGTCCTGGTACTTTTTATGCCCCTATGATAATTAACAAGTTCCTGCAGCTGATACACAGCTCTAACTTTCCTTGCATGTAGCTAAAAACATTTCCCAACTTTTCCTGAAGTCTTGTGGCAAAATGTCTGTCTGGAAAAAATATATGCCCCCACAGACAAGGTTGCCACTTCCAGAACTGGCAGGTTTGTTTCCTTGGTAGGATTAGTGCCACATTACAGCTCAAAGCAGAGCAGGTAAATGGGCCAGGAGCTCCCTGAGGAGCTGCTATATGAGGCACATCCTTAGGATATCTCTAAAGGTGCATTTCTTTAGTTCAACAAGACTGAGGCTGACTTGGACTATTCTGACATATATTGTTACTTACGGCTGATGTTACTAAAACAAAACAATTTCATTTAAATGTTGTCATCCTTCAGTCTGTCATATTAAAGCTCTAAATCAGCATCCTCAGCATATGCAATTCTGGATGTAAGATGTACTTTCTCAGTGCAGGCTCTTTCAGAACACAGGTCTGTATTTTGCTGAGTTGTATAAACACAGACTATTTCCATAGAAGACCTCAGCAAATAGTTGTTTCCTTTCCTGTTCTACTAAGAAGTTTTATGCATAAAGCAAAGATTCAATGAAGTCAAACTAAGCATTTATTTAAATGCTCTATTGAACTGTAGCCCATTTTAATTTCTCAGACTCTGTTGATGGTGTCTCATGATGCACTGGCCTTTTGATCCGTAACAAAGGCTCTTATATAAAAGACATTATATACAAGAATGCATACACATTAATGCCTAGGAAAGATTAGAGGAACAGACTAAAAAAGGAATATGCTTTCTTAATATATTTCCAGGCTTTAATACTTCCCAAGAATTGTACAGTTTATGTGCACTTAGTAACTTTGGTGTAATATTGTTTTGCCCAGTTTTCACTTAAGCATGTGCAAAACTTGTGTGATTCACAGCATCCACTGTGATGGTCAAGCTCTCCATAGCTAATTGAGTTTGCTGAGAAAAATCACTTTTGTCTTTGATTTGAGCTTGTCTCCCAACAGCTTCAATAGTTCAATGACCCTTATTTCTTCCTATGCTGGAGGATGTAGGAAGCAATAATCTTGTATTGACTCTATCCTTGTCTTTCATTAATTTTTATTTCCTTCAGGAGTAACCTTTTCCAGGCTGAAAAATCAAAGCAAACTTAGTCCTAAATATCTTAGTTGTTTTTGGTAGGAAAGCCAGTCCACACTAGGAATCATCCATTTCAGACTTCTCTGTAGTTTTCTAGCTTTACTATATCCTTTTTGAGGTACTACACAAAAAATATCTCTCTGACAGTCAGTTAAAGACAAAATATAAATCTCTTACCTTCTCTTCCTGATTATTTTTCAGCACTTCACCAAAATAAAGCCAAGAAAAAAAAAAATCTAAATCCATCCTGTAAAGATGTTTTCAAGGTCATGAAAAACCTAATGGTTAAGGATACTGTTCCTTGCTAGATTTCTTCCAGACCACAGTATTACAGGATTTAGTAGGATATTGAGTAGCTATCACACAAAGAAAGAAGGAACTGCATCCTAGGGAAAGACAAAGACTGGAAAGTATGTAGGGTCACAAGAGAGGAGTGATAGAATCTGACCTCCCATTATAGTTATGTGGAAAAACTAGTCAGAGAATCTTTTAAATGTGTTGGCAAAGTAAGGGCAGAAAGGTCATTTTTACCAGTCATGGCACTGGTGAGACTAGCAATGGAATATAACATAAAGTGCTAATATAAAATGAGTTTTAAACTGACACTGAAACCCTCTGCAACATGAAGCAGAGCCACAATTTTTTTTTTTCCAGGCTGAAAAATTATATTTTATGGTAAAATTTGTTTCTCTGATGAACATAAAATACCGTGGTTGCATCTAATTTATCTGCAGGGAGAAGATGCCCTGGAATGGAGATTTTTGGTAGTCCTGACCCATGGTTTCCATGCTGCTTGGAAGTCAGTATTTTGTTCACAAAGAAGTCAGAGGGTGGGTGATGGGAGGGGAATGACATATGCCTTAGTCTCACTCTGATAAGGAGCTGGGATGGTGCCAGAGTGCCATACAGACAGAGCTTAAACACTGGCTTCGTTGCAGAATACATAAACCTCTGCTGGGAGGAAATGCCAGATATAAAATGGGTCTTTAATCTTGCAGACAAATTCCAATTAGGAAAGCACCACACACTTTTTACACCAGGCATGATTAATCACTGGAACAAACTACCAGTAGAATTGATGAATTCACCCTTTCTTGACGCTTTTGAGTCAAGACTACACGCACTCCTGGAATTTATGTGATAGCTAAACACATGTTATAGTCAAGTACAATACTTGTTATTGAGGTTAATATTGTGGGTAATATTTCGTCGGTTTTTTTTTTTGTTTGTTTGTTTTTTAATACAGTGGAGGTAAAGTTAGAGGTCTTTTCAGCCTTGGAACTCTTTAAGGCTGACAAAATCTCTTATTATGGACAACACTGCTCTGTTCGATACGTGATCATCCTCCCTGTATTCTTATCTTGCACTTTCTCTGTGTTGTCTGTGACAGAGTTTCCATTTAAAATTTGAGCTTCTTAAATCTTTTAAAGTGCCTTCATTCCCACATAAATGAATTATTGAATCTAGTAGGAACTTAAAAGATTAATAAGAAACCCTAAACACTTAAATGGGATTTGAGTTCAAACACATTCCAACAAACAACAAACAAGCAAAAGTAAGATAAAACAGCTAATATTCACCAGCAAGGCTCCTTCTATGTAAACTTTGTTTTGTAACAGCTAGCTACCCATGAGAGCACAAAACTGAGAAGTTCCTGGGTCACCAAATCAGAGTTTCCTAAGCCAAACTCTTTTACTTACTCCACTTAAAGAGACGTTCTCCATTCATAACATCTCTGTGTTGGCCTTCATTATTCTTTCAGTTAAAATTTGTCTTTCTTAATTGTGGATGACAACGATGCTCTAACTGAGGTCTCAGGAGGACTGCAGATAATAGCAGGATCTCTCTACATCTCCTGAAAGCAGACAAGCTTTGCATTAGCCTTTTTCACAGCTACATCACATCAGTGGCTTGCAGCCATCCAGTAACTGTGTAAGACATTCAAATCCCTTTACTTTTCATTAGTTGTGACTGATAAATTTCTGCCTAAAAGTAGAAATTCTTGTTATCGGTCCCTGAGGGCACAAGCCTGTACGTAGTGCTATTGGATTCTATTCCTTTTTCGCTACTCCAGCTCTCACAATCAGACACTTCTCCCAATAGTATATCTGGCTTCTCCTTGGCATGTCCAGCACTGCCTATCTAGTTTGTATTGACAAATGGACTTTTCTTTGTTCTAAACTTATGAGTTCTCCCTGCTCTGTGTTATTTGTTCTGAGTCTTCATTGGAGGGAATGAATGGAGATCAGTGTCAATGAAAGTATTGCCTGAAAGAAAGCTCTTGTAACGATCTCTGCTGTAACAGTAACTGCTGGCTGATAGAGTTTGAGCCACACTTACAGAAGGATTTCTGCTTGGTCCTTAAAAGGGGTGAGAAATGAGGACAAGGGGCTTCTATTCCTGTTCTGGTAGGGACAGTGAATGTGGCCCATCCCCGTGGGGAACACACAGGGGATGTCTGGGCACACAGAGGCTGGCCAGGAGTTAGCACATCCTCCAGGACAGCTGGCTGGCACTCCACCTTAACAAAAAAAAAACCAAACTTTCTGCAAAGAAATTGCAATCTCCTCAAAAAAAAACATGTCTGCAAAAGGAGGTAATTTACTCATAAACATGCATAGGGATTTGCAGATTACCTTCCAGCCCCACCTGTGGTTAGCTCTCATCATGCTGATTGCATGTCTGCTTGGGGGGTTATTTTCAGGTTAAATTTCCTCTTTATAGTCTGGTAATATATGTTGATTTTATGTTTAATCTTAGAACTTATTTGGATAATTATTAAAATATTGAGTAAATATTGTTGACAGAGGACAATGCATATAAATTACAATATGGTTGTGTCTTCATTGGAAATAAATACCGGGGGTTCAGTCATCTTGGGCAGTTAATATGAAGTACAACAATACTCACTAAAAAGCAAAGGTTATATAATCCCCATTTATCACAAAGAGGATGCCTTTTTGGTGTCCATTTGCAGCCAGATTCTGCCTACGTTCCATCTCAGAGCATATAGATAAGTGCATTCCTCCAATTCTTTGGAGACTATAGAACTTAAATATGAAGACACACTACTGGTTTCATTAGAAACACTAAAACATTTGATTTCAGAGACTGGATCTTTGTCATGAGGAAAATTATTAATGTTATTTGGCATCTAATTATTTCCAAATGTTTTTATTGCTATATATTAAATTAGGGGACACTAGAAAGGAAAGAGTACAGTTTGAAATTGACTGCCAACTTTTAAATGAGATCGTTTCTCCTGAGACTATGGTGATTGGAACCTGCATTAGCAGCTCATTGAAGCACATATATTTCTTCTGACATATGCCATAGTTAGATCTTTTTCTTGATGCCAAAATGCTTTTCTGTTTTAAAGAATCACCACACAAGACTACTTCCTAGAAATTGTTTATATTGTAATTATGCATTTTGCAACACTCCAAATATATATTACTGTTGCATTTCATGGATATAACACCAGCTAGTAATATTGTGGGGGTTTTTTTTCCATTGCTATTTGTTCTGCAAATATAGAACTGTATTATTTGTGATTTTATTTCCACTTTCAAAACGTTTCATTATTTATCAGAATAATGAATAATAATCTATTTCAGTATTTCTGTTGTGATACAGAACTGTACTCTCATGGTAATATTTGCTTCTTGTCCTCCACAGTATGAAGCTGCAAATATTTGACCTTGACTTACAGATTTGGGTGGAATAAATACAAACTACTGCCTGAATAAAATCTAGATTATATCTAAAAACGCTGAGGTCCAAATCTTCAAAGGCTTTAAAATACCTCATTAACATTTGGATTTGTGTTTTCAAGAAAGAAAACAAAAACAAAAACAAAACAAACAAACAAACAAACAAATCCCCAATGGATATTGTTACATCCTTATTTGTGTTGATAGTACCTCTAAAAATTAAAAGTTAGAAGGATCAAGAGAAGACCTTAGGTTCTAAGACTATAACCTTGAGAAGAACTTTATCCAGTATTTTTGGGTCAAACCTAGGGTTGGAGTTTGAACACATTCCTTTAGGTTTTTTCAGTAAATCTAGACAATCTGTGTTTTAATCTGAAGTGAACAGACAAAGGACTTGGGTGCAAATCACCTCAAAAAGCAAGTCCTGAGGAGTCTTTAACACCATGATACATCCTCCTTCCTTGCTAATCAGCAGAGATTATTAGTCTTAAATTAATGCTGCAGCAAAAAAGGTTTGCTCAGTTTCTGGTTTGAAGCTGGTTTAGACCAGCCTATCCTGAAGCAAAAGAGTGAGTTTCTAACTGCCTGGAAAACATGTGGCTTTTTGTCTTTACAACATAACCTGGGTGCATAGGATGGCTTGAAAACAAGATACAGATCAACATGACTCAAACTGTGGTATTCATTTCACCTGACCCCAGTCAGGCATTCTGTAATTCTATGACTTTGAGGTATTCTTACAGACTCTAGATATGGACAAGGATAACAAAAGACATTTCTAGGCTCAAACAATCATATCCAAAAATAGTCATCTGAAATAGGTTAGATGAATTCTAGATTACCGATTTTTCTTCATTGACTATAAAAGGAGGAAGGAGAACATCCCTCTGAGGAATATTTTATGATACCCAGTATTTGTTGGCAAATGTCCAGATTGAACACCACTTAACTATACAGCTGAATTGTTCTTTAGGTTCCACAAAATATTGACAAGATCTTTTCTTTTGATAGATGTTTATGCTCTTATTGTTCATAAATGAAACTAGTTTAGTCACTTAGGTATTTAGGTATCTATATCTTGAACTCAGCTGAGTTGAAGGGTTTGACACAGTTGCTTGTAAAACAGGCACCTAATACCATTTGAGATATGCTGGAATATCCCAAAAATCACAGAATCATAGAACATCCCAAGTTGGAAGGGACCCACAAAAATCATTGATCCCAACCCCTGGCTGTGTAAAATACAGCCCCAAAAAAATCACACCATGTGTCTGAATCTGTGTGGGGCTAGCAGGAGAGGTAAGAGACCTAAAGATGGACCTGTGTCCTCTATCCCATCAGACTGTGGGACCTGACACAACATTTCAAATGACAGTAGATGCCTCAGCTTGAGGCACACTCTGGGTGTTAGAATCTCACGTACTTGTGCCTGGTGAGTCACTGCAGGGGCAGTCTTTAAATAAAAGGATAGAAAGTTTCTAAGATTGGGAAAGAAAGAGTGAAAGAACAAATTCTGGAGTACAACTGAACTGCCAGTCTGTTGTGGAGTCACCTCAGATGATTCGGTTGGGAGGGGAGATTTGGGAGAAGTTTCTGTGGAGGGATGGCTCAATGTTAAAGTACAGCAATTCAGAAAAGAAAACTTTAATGATAAACGACTGGACAAGAAAAGGCACTGTCATAACAGCCTTGACAATTTGCAAGTCATGGTTCAGGTCCCAGCAGTCATAACATTTAAGAAACAATATTGTTATAGGGTTGGTCATATATGGGTGCTGCTTGTTTTTAATGTCTTTACTGGTCCCAGGTTGTTCATCCTTTATTTCTCACCTGTAAGCTTAGAAGCATGTATCTTGAATGAAACAACAACTAATGGCATGCCTCCAGAAAATGGCACTTTGGGAAAAATACACTCTGGAGTTTCCTAAAAAAATCAAAACATCAAGATTAATTTGTGCTTCACAAGTTTAATGTCCATTGCAATTACTCCAATGGCTGTTCCCAATTGGTCAAGTCACACACGCACAGGAGTCTTTCCAAGATGCCGCCTCTCAGTTTGCACACATCTGATTTTGCAGAAGAGCTCTGTGTTTTCTGGTGTGTCATGGGTTTGTTCGAAACCGGGCAGAAACACCATTTAATGTAGCGGTTTCACATTCACCTGCTCGCCTGCTCACACCAGGCGAGAGTGCAGTGTAGTGGTTTAATGAGAATAAGGATTAAGAGAAATGCAAAACAGGCCTAAACTTCAAAGATAAAAATAGTTTATTAACAAAAAACAGCAAAATCAAAATCAAGCCCCAGGTGGTTTCTTCTTCCTCCCCAGCCCCCCACCCAAGATGGTTCCTTTCTCCCACCTCATTTATCTTCCTTTACCACCATCTTTCTCATCAACAACACAGAGAAACAAGCTTAGAAAATCTTTGGTCAATTTACCACTCTTAAAATAGGCTTTCATCAGTTCAATTGGAAGAAGATTCTCTCTTGTTTTACTATGGAGATTTTCCCACAAGAAGCACCAGTCTCTCGTGGAGTTCAT
>VZTR01002634.1:265557-276924 GCA_013400775.1 Chaetops frenatus | reverse complement strand
AGGGGGGGGAGGGGGAAAAAACCGGCAGGGTCCCGGCCGCAGCCCCGGCACGGCCCCCAGGCCCTGGGGCCAGGGCCATGCCGGAGTTACCTTCCCCGCGGACGGAAGTCGAAGAGCGCTTCTGGACTTCCCGCTCCTAAAAATGTAAGCTTCGCAAAGACACCCCTAATGTTTAAGTGGCTACATGAAGTGCCCATCTTAAAATTAGCCAATCCATGGGCTTCTCACCTCTGCTGGAAACTGTACCCCGGCGGAAGTAGAAGAACAAAGAACCCCCCCCAGGAAGGAGAAAAAAAAATTGTTGTTCTTTAAACCACAACATGGTGTCAGCCCAGGACAGCCTGCCCTGCTGTCAGCAATGCTCCCCCTCAGAAGAGGCAATCAATAGCTGCCGACTCTTTCCGGGTGGAGCTTTCACTGCCTCTCTCCTTGCACAGACTGTATTAAGTTCTGCTGGGGATGTGCAGCCTGATATAAAACTTCCTATTCAGATGAGCAGATTTGACAGATTTTTCTACTTATTAATAGACTAAGTTCAGCAGAATATAAGATGCAAATTTATTCTTGGCCTATTTTCCTTTTTGCACTTCCCATCTCTCTTTTCTCCCCTGTGCTTTTTTCCTGGCTGTTTACATTCCCTCATCTCCTTTGGTCCATATCAATAACATTAAGAATTGTAACCTTTTAATCTCCCATAGCTCACTAGATTACCTTTGCGGTGAGGGAAGGTGCCAGGGAGGCTGGGAGCCTGTGACCTTCCCTTCTCACATTGTCCTTGTGGGAGGATTATTAATGGTGCCCTGAAGGGAAGCGCCGGGCCCGCCTCCACTTCAGCAGGCAGAGACCACATTTGTAACAGCAGAGAGAATAAACTCCTGGCATGGCGAGGGGCAAAGTTGTAAGAAGTCAGCTGAACTTTTGGGGTGTCTGTACTGGCAGTGATTTTGCAGTGAGGGCAGGTCACCATGGTGGACATTTTGTGAGGAGCAATGGCCACACCAGTGGCCATCTTGTCCTTGCTGAGGGGAGGATGACTCTGTGCTTGGTGCCTCCAGAGCTTCTTTTCTACTACAGATGAGCACAGCAAATACACCAGTTCTGTCTAAATTCAGTCATCTTTTTGGATATGGTGAGAGAGCGTGAGGGATAGAGGAATGTACTTCAGCCTGCCGAGGGAGTGACTTGAGCTGCTGCTGTCCTCCAAGGGCAGCGAGAGATTCACAGAACTGTAGAATCATTAAGGCTGGAAAGGACCTCAAAGACCACCAAGTCCAACCTTCAACCTAGGACCACCATGCTCACTAAACAACATTGTGAAGTGGTTTTTATCTTTGTTTCAATATCCACCCATTTATTTAATGCTTCCAGGGATGGCGACTCCACTACTTCCCTGGGACCCTGTTTTGATGCTTAACCACTCTTTCAATCAGGAAATTATTCCTAGTACCCAGCCTGAACCTCCCCTGGTGCAACTTGAGGCCACCTCCCCTTATACCATCACCAGTTGCCAGGGAGAAGAGGCTGATCCCCAAAGGTGCATCCTGCCAGTCCCTCCTGCTCCCTGAAGTCCAGTGCAGGAGTCTGGCAGCTTCTTTCTCCCATGCCAAAAGATCTGAGGGCCGATGGGTGCTGCAGGCATCTGCTGTGTGGAACCCTCTGCTGCTGGAGCCCTCCAGATACAGCAGCTGGATCGTTGCTTTGGCAGGGCACAGGAGCTGAGCCCTTCCCCTGCCTTTGTCTCCTAAGCTGTAGGAAGAACAAAGCAGGCGGAGCCTGGCCTCCCCTCTCAGCAGGGCAGGTGCTGCTGAGCTGATCAGGATGAACCTCACAGGTCTGAGTCTGAGCCAGTTGGGTTGGTTTTGCTGATACACAGATGAGAAGGACACAGGGAGCTCTCATGGACAGTCAGCCTTGCCTACAAAGGAGCACTGACTGAGGCACTTCCCGTCTCCTCATCGGCTTTTAAATGAGACGGAACATAGATAGTTTTAGGGAATAATAAAACACCCAAGCTCAGTTAAATAAAACTAATTACTGCTTGGGAAGTGATGGGAAATTGCTGATGCCACAAGGACTGGACAGTGTGCTGGCAGGGAGCTGCCAGGATGCTTGGTGCACCTAAGTATATGCACTGCTGGGAGCCAGGAGGATTCCCCACCCACAGTTCTCCAAGCCCAGAAGCAGGATTGAGTCCTGTGGTACAGTCAGGAGGAGGGATTTTGTTTATCACCATCACAAATTTTGGCATATTAAGAAAAAGCAACACTGAAACTGGGCTGTAGACTGAAATATTACAACAGAATTTTCTTCTGAGGAAGAGGGGTCTTTGCCATCAACCTTCTACTAAAGACTTTATATTTGTCTGTTTTCTTCCTTCCTGTGACTCAGACACTTTTGTTTTCAGCACTCAGTATACAATAACAGCAATAGGCTGTGGTGCAGCAAATACGTTATTGTAATTCAGAATTGTGATGTTTTCCTTTGTTTCCCTTTTTAGGTACTTTCATTCTCCTACTGAATTTACAAGGACATGTTGACTCTTGTAAGGGCCTTTGAGACAAATAAAACTCTTGTGGCAAAACATCCTCAAAATATCTAGAGATGTATATGTTCTCCACTACCATGATATGGTAACAACATGATATGAAGTTTGTTTCTATTTTTGTCAGGGAGTTGATAATTACAGGTTCACTTCTACGGTTCCGTTTGAGTTGCAATTTTACATCAACTTCTCCAGTCTTTCTTTGAAAGTTTTCTGATGCCCTAATGTGCTTCAACTGCTTACATGACACAGAGCCAGCCAGGTTCTGTTATGGCATTTGTCCCCTCCTGGCCACCTGAATGGAGAACCCAGCTTGACTGGGTGTAGTTTCCATGGTGGTAGCAGGACCCTGGTATAGAAGCTGCCACTCTAGTATGCAGCTAAATTAATTTTCAAAAGGTTTTTCCACACTTTCAAGCTATTTCTTGCAGAATAGGGAAAAATAATGGTTGGGAGAAGACAAATAAACCAGCATTTCCTGAAATTCTGCAAGTCAGGGTAATTGCCTGCCAATGCTTTGGATGTCAGGATTACCCATTGACCCACTATGACTATTGTAAGATCTGAGGGTCACCTAAACTACTCCTCAAAGGTTTTTCACCACCCAGAGTTCTTGAACAATGCAAATGTTTCCTAATAAATAGCATATTTTAGCTTCAAAGTACTTTCCTTGCCAGATAATGAGATCATGGAAGCTTTTTTCTTAATGGACAAATTCTTTATGCTTCTTTTATGCTTTGAGATGGATCAACCAAAACAGAGCATAAATATTGTGACTGTCCTTTGTTCACTTGTTTGTAATCACTCTTTAGCTCTCCTAAGGGCTTGAGGTATATTTTGGAAAAGGGGTTTAATTGCTCACACTTTATTTGATGCATTTTGGGTCATGAAATTACTGTTAAGTAGGAATGCATGTGTAGGCACTCGTATAAATTAATAGTACTTTTCAAAATCTCCCAACTCTCAATTTTTTTAAATCAACCATTGAGGAACATTAGAGCTTGAGAGGCTTTTAAAATATTTCTTAATTTTGTATTTTAAATTTTGTCTGTAAAAATGTTACCTTTTTGAAGAATTACATTGAAAAGAAATGCAGCATCCTCTTACAGTTCCCAAGATCTTGCTTTTACTCATCAAACCTATGGACCATTATTTTTTTCTTGTGCAAGTCAAAGAGAGTAGACAAAGCAAAAGTAAAATGACTGAGTTTTGAAAATGTCTTAGGTTTTGGAATTTCTTAAAATTATTTTTCACTTTCCATAAGAATCCTTTTTTTTTTCTCCCTGAAACTGTTATGTAAACATGATCACAGACATTTTTTTTCCAACTGTCTTTTTGATGCAACCCAAGGTATTGGCATAAGAAGGCAATTCTGCGTTTTCTCTTTAAGTAGCTACAAATCCTATAAAATTTTTCTTTAATTTTAATCTTTAGGTCTGCATTACCTCCCATTTTTTAATATTCTGAGGAAAATAAAGCATATTTCTGGAATTCAAATCTTGATCTACCAGAGGAAGGAACTTGCCTTCAGGTAAGTAGAAATGTTATGGTGGCTTGTAGTTCTCATTTTTATGTTATGGTTCGTGGTAAAATACAAATGAATCAAAGCAAGATTTCTTTGTTTTTGACAGAGCACTTTAACTCAAGCAAAGTGGGAACAGTCAAAAGATAAATTTAAGTACCATTTACAGGTTGACAAAGAATTTCTTTTCCATGCAATAACTGGAGTTCTCCTTTTCTAAGTGGGAAGTCCAATAACAGAGGGGGAGCTCCTTGTCTCACTGGAACAGACTGATGCCCTGCCTCTGGAAGGGAATTTCCTAAGCTTCTTTGGGATGAGGTGTAGGAAGGGCTGAAAGAAAGACTGAAACTGAGTCTGCTTTTTAGGTACCTTGGGGGACTTTTTTACTCACAGAAATGGTTCAAGGAGAAAAGTACTATACTTCCTCCTCAGACTCCATCTCTGACTTATTAATTCTTTTGAGTGAAATTTTAAAATATTTTTTAATGAAGTTTGACAATAAGTCAGGACAATAAAACTAGTATTCATTTGCTGTGAATAATAAAAAATATTCCTTGGACAACTCTGTTCATTTTTTGTTTGTTTGTAGAGTCTCTTATTTTCTCCATCCTGACAATTTGGAGGAACTTAATTTTGTATCATGCTAAGATATTTAGGGAGAAATATAAGCTTGAAAATTCACCTTGGTCCCTAGTCTTGCAAGTAAGCAGCTGAAATAGCCTGACTAGAAAGCTGTGGTGTTCTCACTATCAGCTGAATAGAACTATGATGTGGCAACTTTGTACTCAGTCAGACAGTGAAAACAGACAAGCTTTTGTAAAGAGAATGGAAAGATTTTGACTAACTTGTCTCCTTTGCTAAAAAAAAAATGAAAGCACTGAGACAAGGAATTTGGACTGCTGAGACTAAGAAGAAAGGAAGACAGGGACTCTACAGTGTGCCATGAGCTCCAAACCCACAATGACCTTAATGCCTATCTCAAAGATCCTTCCTAAGGGCCAGTCTGTAAAATGGAAGGTGTCATTTGCAGGGAAAATAAATTTTTTAATTTAAAAACCCCCACAACTGTTGTTCATTAATTGCATGAGCAGAGCACACACAAGAGAAAATAAATG
This sequence comes from Chaetops frenatus, assembly GCA_013400775.1. Classification (NCBI taxonomy): domain Eukaryota; kingdom Metazoa; phylum Chordata; class Aves; order Passeriformes; family Picathartidae; genus Chaetops; species Chaetops frenatus. The sequence goes on along the minus strand of VZTR01002634.1, from coordinate 271,745 downwards.
GATCCTGTCATACCTGGAATAAGAAAAGGGAGGAGGTGATGGTGGGATAGAAAAGCAAAGTGATATATAAGACATGACATGAAAGCCAAAGTCAGATAAAGTGAAAGACCAAAACAAGAAAGAACGGTTACACAAAGTCATGGTACAGTCTTAACAAGCCACTGTCAGGATAAAGGATCATGGATGTTTTCAAGCTGTCTGCAATTTCCTTCAATAAATTTGCTTTAAAGATTTGATAGCATTTCCCACAGGAAGGTCTGCAGCCCTGTTAAGATGTATGGTATTGGTTAACTACAGCTTCCAACTCCCAATGTAATGTCATTTCCAGTGCAGAGAAAAAGATCTCTTCTATTAGAAATTATCATTAATAATAAGATGCCTGTCAGTTGACCTTTCTCAGCAGAAGTATCACTTGTAAAATCTTTCTCTAAAATCTGACATACATCTCAAATATATAATTTGAATCTCCACTCTGGGGCCAAAACCTCATCTTCATTACATGTTCATAATTTTCGTTAACATCAGTGGGAGCTTTGTGCAAATCCAAGGGTAAAATCCCTAGTCTTCTAGTCCTCTAGTCTTCCAAGGGGTTTGAAGTAGTATGTGAAAGTTTAGAGCTTTTTAGATCATACAATCACAGAGATATTTGAAAGCCTAGTCCAGCTTTTGACTCAGGGTAGGAGTGTTGCTGACACTGGATCTGATCATAGGTTGGCTTTGTTTCAGTAAGTCTTGAAAACTTCCAAGTTTGGAGACTGCACAAACTCTCTGAATACTGGACAATCCTTTTAAGTGTTGCACTGGTGAAAAAAATTCTTTTCTTCCTTCTCCTTCTCCTTCTCCTTCTCCTTCTCCTTCTCCTTCTCCTTCTCCTTCTCCTTCTCCTTCTCCTTCTCCTCCTTCTCCTTCTCATTCTCATCTTTCTCCCAACACTTAATGGAGGTAAGAAAAAGATTACAATTTAACTACTTATTTATATAGTGTAGTAGTGTAATTTTCCTTTGCTAATAATATAAACAAATGTTTATTTTGAAGACCACAAATTTGAACTGAGTTGGGCTCTTGGTACTGTGAAAGTCAGTGAAAATGTAAGGCATAATGCTTTAAAATCTGCTCTGTGAAGCATTTGAAAGACTTGATTTGTAGTTTTAGCTTTGACCTCAAAGGTGTAACTCTCTTTGAGATAAAAGGTCTGAATTTAGTTCTCAACATGCAGTTGTTTATAGGTGCTCTAGGAATGGGATTTGGCTGCCTGAGCATAGATGTTTCGTGCCACTTGTGATGTCTAGGGTTACTCAAGGCATCTGCACATTACAAATAAGACACTGGAGGGGACCTACAGAGTGATTCAGCACAGTTTAAGCAAAGTTCAGGTGTCCATAGGTGTCTACAGGTACAACAGAGATCTAAATCCTTGCTTTAGTAAAGAGAACTTCTAGGGATAATTTCTGGTGCAGGCCTGTAGTTACCCAGTTTATTTGGGATGCCCAGGAGATGCCTGAGCTGTTTGCATAGGGTTGGAAGGTATTGATACCCACATCCTTCTGATCTGACAGATGGAAACCAGGTGCAATATCCGAGGGTATCTAATATAAGCAGAAGCCTTCTGATTTTGGCGAGGTGTGGGAAGTGAGGAGGAAGATGCTGGTGTTAGACAGACCTGCTGAAAGCCTGTCAGTAGCCAGCTCTTGTCACTGCCTCTACATCATATAAACAGTTGACAGAACATATTGACACTTTCCAGTGTAAAAATTGTCTCAGCGTTGCTGTTTCCCAACAGTTTAAAGTGTTGATACCCTAAACGGTGGATCTCAAAGAGAGGGAGGGAGAAAGAGAGAAAGACGATGCTGTGAAGGAAGGGGGGTCAGAATGAATATGGGAATGAGAATTTGTGGGCATAGCCTCTGGCACATCTGGAAATGGAAGGTAATCCCATCAGAATGAACTCTGGATGGCAGAGGACAGGGACAGGGTTGGGAAGGTGGCTCTCTGAGTCCAGAGGGTGTGTTGATATGTGGATCACAGTGGGATTATGGGAGAGCCCTGAGGAAAATCCATACAGGAGATGGTGGGAATTGAGGCTGGAGGAGAGGGGTCTGCACTGGCTGTACTTATGCTAGGCAGCACCAGGGCCTGTTCACTGGCCCCAAAGCCAGTTGGCAGCTTTTGGACACAACCTTGTTGTTAAACACTGACTCTAAATGAGATAAAATACATTCAGGATTCCTACTGGGAGTATTTCTGGCCAGAGCTAGTCCCTGTGTCCAGGCAGCACTGGAACAATGCTAACACCAAGAGGGTCTATTTCAGTGACAGCCATGTGCCACGGCTCAGATCTATGCCCTGATATACTTGATTTACTAAATGATGTTTGTATTATCAATTTCTAAGGCTTTTCCCAATGGCCACTTTGGATGTGTGTGGGCTTAAAAACCAGATCATGAAAACAGTTGGGCACTTTCCTTCTGCAATGAACCCAGCTGGGTCAGATAAGGGATTTTCAGCCTCTCAGCTGATTGAACTTTATCTTGTTCTGTCCTGAGGAGGACAGATTCCTTATATAAGCAGCAACCCTGGAGGTGATTAGGACATTTGTAAGGGCGTATCATTTATAAAAGCCAAACCAAATTTTCTTTTCTTGCCTCAAGTGATGTGGGTACTTGTAATAGGTACATAGATTGTCTGTGGTCTGACTTTTTCTCAAGGTAGCTTTGAAGTTTCTTTCTTTTTTTCAAACCTGAAGAAATGTTTAAGTATTTGAAAGTTTCTCGATTTTGCTTCAGTTAATTGAATAGAAAACACAATCTTCCTGTACCATTTTAATCTCTTTTATTTTCACTAATAATTACTGGCATAATGTTTAAAAAAAGCCCCCCAAAAAACCCACAAAAAGCCACAATGCATTTTATCTTTTATCTATTTCAGAACTAAAGTTAGTCCTCATAATTTGACATAATTCCTTCTGGAGCTGTACCTTAATTCTTGGTACCCTTGTTCTCCTCTCACATGCTGAGGTTTCTGTTAGATTTCAAACCTATACTAAAACTAGTTTTTCCAGTCTTAGCCAAAGGTCTTCTTACTGGTTATCACATAACTATGTTTTTGAGAGATAATCCAAGGCTGAAGCACCACCAAAAGGAGAAAGCTGGTGGCACCCTGACTACTGGTCCAAAAAAGCATATAATTGTTGATGGGATTACTACATCAATGAGGCACTGCTTGAACTTAGTTCAATAAGCTGAAGAGAAATATTTGAACAAGATCTCCTATTTTCCAGAAGCTTCAATAGGATGGAAATGTCAGTATTGTGTCTGAATGAGAATATCAAAGGGTGGGGCTGAGAATTTGTGCACAATCAAATCTCCAAATATCTTAACTATTTTATAGTCATGAAGCTCACTTTGCTCCCCTGAAGTGCTCCCTTATGCAGATCAATAATTGTTGCCCTTTAGCAGTTTTTTCCCACTTTTTTTTTTTTGTTTCATTTCTGTAGCAAAACTGAAGTCCTGCAAGCATTTAATGTTTACATGAAAGCTTATTCTCATAATAAGTTGTACAAACTGTAACATGAGCAGCAAATTCACATGCCATATTTTTCCAAGGAAATTGACTTTACATTACGTGTATTCATCACTTCCTGTATCAAAACCAACTCAAGCCCCCTCACTTCCATTTTGCTGCACTGACTTTAGAAGCAGTCTTGGAAAAATATTCAGATTGCACTAATTGTCTTCTTATTTCTATCTTTTTAAATGCATAAGAACCTTGAAGAATAGCTAAGTAGATCAGATTACTAATTCCTGTGAGCTAAAAAATGAATTATTTTCTCCTGTATTTTCTAATTTGACCTCCTTGTTGGCCTACATAAAATTTTTGCCTAATTTTTTTTTATAGTAAACAAGGTCAGGGATAACTGAAGCCAATAAAAAAAAGGAAGCAAACAATAGTCCAACTATAATAGTTAGAAAGATTAATGCTAGCTCGAAAGTGCTCCCAGCAAGATTAATTTTCCTGAAAACATTAATTATTCCTTTTCTTAGGTCCATTGCAAGTTGAGTAAATGCTGTGTTGATCAACCTTGAAGGTTACAGAGGTTGATGCAGCTCTCTGCTAAGTTTGTGTGTGTCTGAGACTGTAAGAAGATCACACAGGGCCTGCAGTCTCCTCACTAGAGGCTCTTGCTTTTGTGGTTCCTGGGATCATACAAACACAGAATCCCTAATGCTGTACAAGATTTCTTACATTGTGTTCACAACCCTCTGGATGGTGTCCGCTGCTCCCCATGGGTTTATTCTTCCCCAAAAGATGGACTTCCCTCATCTAATGTGGGATGACTACCACAGAGCTGCCCATACCTGAGATTTACACTGGATATCAGGAGAAAATTCTTTACTGTGGGGCACTGGCACAGGCTGCCCAGAGAAGCTGAGGCTGCCCCATCCCTGGCAGTGTCCAAGGCCAGGTTGGACGGGGCTTGGAGCATCCTGGGATAGTGGAAGGTGTCCCTGCCCCTGGCAGGGGTGGAGTGAGGTGGTCATTAAAGTCCCTTCCAAACCCAACCACTCTGTGATTCTGTGATTCTGTGAGCTCTGCTGGAACCCTCTTTGCAGGCACTAAGCAGCACGTCCCTTGGGAATGCTGTCCATCTGACCTGCCTTACGAGGAGCTGCATGGCCAGGAGCATTGCCCAGAATGCAAAGAGGGCTGCAGCAGCTGCCTCAGACAGAGAAATCTGCCCTGAGCCAGGGCAGTTTGGGCACTGTGCAGGACCAGAAGGGTGGGCAGCAGAGTTCTCACAGGCTGACAGAGCCAGCTGGGGCTGTCAGCAGGGTAATTCTGCACAGAGAGCAGAGGTGCAGCCTAGACACAGATCTGATCTGGCCAGGCCACACCGTGCTGCATCATCTGCAAACTTAATGGTTCAGAGACTGCTTTGAACAGCTCTTCACTCTGCTGCAGGTTGGCTGGTGTCTATTTAGACCCAGTACACCAGCACTTGGAACACTCACTACATGCAAACGCTCTCCTATTTTGCCATTGCTATCAGTTTCTGTGACTTTATGACAAACTTCCTGATATTTACTGTTTCCCTTTGGTTCCCCTGAAGGTCCCATTTTTTAATGTCCTGCTGCATAAATAACTGAACTTTCATTTTGAGATGAAATGCAGTCTTCTGACATGGGGAAATATTTGAAAATTGAGTTCCACAGAGCATCAGTCAAGTTAAAACAAACAAACAAACAGACAAGCCACACAAAAACACAGTAAATATTTTTTTTTTTAGGGTGAGCTAGATCATGATATTGTTTCTTCCTCAGCAGTCTTGGGTTTTGCCAGTGATATGGTGCTCTTTTGATCTTTATATTTTCTCTAGCAATTACAGGAAAAAAGAAAAAAATACTTTTCCTTCAGTGACAGACCACAAGTTGTGATGTAGTGTTCCTTTCCAAGGTTAAATTCATCAATTCTTCTCACTGTGATTTTTCTCACAAGAGCCAAGGACACAGAATTTCCCAGAGATGGACCTGGCTGCCCTTCACTTCCCTGCACTGCTCTTCTCCACGGCTCTTCCCTATTTATCCCTCCTGCCCTTCTGTCCTCTGCTGGTTCCAAGAGATGTTTCTGGCAGCTGCAGGAGGTTTGCTGCCCTGCAGTATGCAGGGACAGGATGAAAATAAAAAAGACCATCTGCTTTCAGCAGCTTTGGTCACTTAGCAATGGTAAACATCCCTCCCTCCTGGTTCATGGGAAAAGGAAAGCGTGGGAGCTGGAATGGGTGGGGGATGCTATTTCTGCCTGTGTTGGGTACTGAATGTGTGATCACCTACCAGGACATATGGCAGTTACTTCCTGCAGCTCATAATATCTCACATGAATCTTTTCTTATCTAGAACTACTGATCTTTTGACTCCTTCCATCAAGGGAAACAAAGGAGAAGACCACTTAGCAGCTGCTGTTGTCAATCTCTATTCAAACACTGATTGTAACTATGTAAGTTTGCCATGTCAAAATGCTTTTGAGCATGGAAGAAGGTGATGTCAGTATTTTCCAGGCAGAATCTGAGCCTTGCCCTACCTGTGCTGGGGATTTTAGACTTCTTTCATGGTAACCTGAACAAAAGGAGCACCAGTTGAAAGAAAAATTCCTTCCTTCCTTCCTTCCTTCCTTCCTTCCTTCCTTCCTTCCTT
>VZTR01002634.1:252090-265188 GCA_013400775.1 Chaetops frenatus | reverse complement strand
TCCTCCCTTCCTCCCTTCCCTCCTTCCTCCCTTCCTCCCTTCCTTCCTCCCTTCCTGATAAACCTCTCAAACAGCAGAAATCTATCTGTTTACAACAAGCAGCCTGTAAGTTCATAATTTCACACAGATATCATGGCTCTTCCTTCTGTAATGTCCCAAAATTAAAGGACTTTAAAACTGATGGAAAGGACCAAGGCTTTACTCCATGTGACACCTTTTGAAATGTTAATTTGAAAGGGACAAAAACTCTCAATTAGAAAAAAAGTGCCAAGCCCTATGGGTATGATCTCCTAATTAAAGTTTGCTCTGATGACATTGTTTCGCATATTTTGTGATTGGATTTGATGCTGATAGATTTGGGATAGGGTGGAGTTTCTGATGAATAGGGCAGAAGTGAAATTATTTCCTTCCTGCATTTGCAATTTAAATAAATCTCAGCAGAATTAATTGCTCGTGGTACAAATACTTTTTTCCTAAGTCGTAACTGGTCTCATGAAGGTTGATTTCCACTTCAGCTGCCCACTTTCTCCAGCAGATGAGTCTCTATGAGAACAAATTATTTGCAAACCTCATTGTTTGTACCAATGAAATGAGCAAAATAGATATTTTTCTCTATTTAAAAAAAATCTTTGCATCTTTGGGAACTTTGAAACTTTTATTCACATATTTTAGTGTTGTCTCACTTGCTAAATGGAATCCTATAGGGAGCTTGGAGCATTCCCATCTGAGTCCTTCTAACTGATGATTTAGCAGAGATAAAAATACAGGGTAATGAACCAATGTCCCATTAGTGACCAGCCAAGATCAGCAGCTTCTGTAAACAGTTTAATATCATTGTTAAAAGAAATAGGGATGCTGCTCTAATATGAGCAATTGATAGGTGCTTTAGTTCACATCAGAGCATGTTCACTGGAAGAACATTAATGGAAAGAGAACGGGGCTGTAAGCATTAAAAGCTGACTGGAGGCAAAAATAACTGTGAAAAGTAAAAAAACTATAGCTTTTTACAGGAATAGTTGCCCCTCAACAAATAATTCTTTTTTGTTCAGGTAGGTACTGAAGTTTTTTGCATGTCTTCCCAGTGCCTGTAGCCATGGACCTTTACAGACCTTCTCAGCTGCTCTCCTCCACTTCTCTCAGCTTCCCCATGCACCTCAACACACATTTACAAGTCTTCACTGTAGATGAACAGAGGAATTTCTCCTCTGAGGCTCCAATCTTTTGGGACACTCCTCCTCCTTCTCTGCCTCATTGACTTACACTGGCTCATCAAACATCCACTGAGAACAAGTATCTGTTTCCTTGTCTAAATCACCTCATTGTTTCCTTCCTCTCAGTGATGATTTATCTCTGCATTTGATTAATTATGTGTTTGGATTTTGAGGTACAGTTCTTCTGCAGGATGCCATGTAAAATGAAGCTTTTTAGTTGGTTTCCAAATGGAAAAAGAAGGATGGTAAAAGCTTCAATTTTTGTCTCTGCAAAATTCCAGCTGCATTTCTGTGGTGCAAGTGTACAGCTTTTCATCCTGTAGAAACTGGTGAAGAAGAGAACACAGTCTGGAAATGTTTTCTGGGAATTTTGCATGTTTCATCTCACTGAATGAAGACACCCACATTTATGACAAGTGCTGTCACCCTCGCTGCCTTTCTATTGAGACACTTTTAGAGTAATATCCTTCCCATTTTAAAGTGAAACAAGTCATCTTAAGTTTCCTAAAAGTACTTTTTCTTCCATTTAACTGTAAGAAAAAACTTAAGAGCTGATTTACTCCAATTTGCCTATCTGCCCTGTAGAACTCCAGACTTAAATTTCTTACCTGTGGCATGTTTTTGTGAACCATCTTCCTTTCCAGAGGCAAAAAAACCAACAAAAAACAACAACAACAACAACAACAACAACAAAAAACACAACAACCAAACCACCTAAAAAACCAAAAACAAACAAACAAACAAACAAACAAAACAAAAAACAAAACAAAACAAAACAAAACAAAACAAAACAAAACAAAAAAAAAACCACAAAAAAAACCCCATTACGTAGAATAGAAATAAGTACAAGCAACAGCTGTACTAAGGAATTATTAAAGTCAAAGCTGAGAAGAATCTGGGAGACTCACAGGTCAGACACACCAAACCAAGCACGAGGACAGTGACACTTTCATTGCCAAAGCTTCGTTTGCATAACACATCAAGGGTAGCATCTGCCTGAGTCCCATGTGAGAGGCACTCTGGACTGTGAATTTTGGCTCCTTGGTTTCATTTCTGAGGGATAATGAGGAAGAAAAGAAGCAACAAGGTTTCAAAAAAAAAAAAAAAAAAGGCAAGAAACCCATGTGGCCTGATTCATATTTTTAATACAGGGCATGCATGCTATTGTAGAACTCCTGATTAATTATGTGTTTTTATCTAACTAGCAACAAAAACTTCATGCTGGGGTGAAAAATAGGATGAACAATCTCATCAGTAAAGCTGTGGACATATTTAGCACATGCAGCTAAAGTCAAATCTGCATTCCATCAAACCCAGTGAAAGAAAAAATAACCTTTAAAGAAATCCCTTAAAGACTTTAGTAGGCCTTAGTCTTTCCACCCTCTGTTTAATTATGTTGCCCTCTGCTTAATTATGCCCTAGAAGTTTTATAATGCTTGGAAACTTCTTCGGCCCTCAAAATGAGTCTGCCCATATTGAATTCTCCTTTTTTATGTCTTCCTTGGATATAATTCTGAATCAGGGCATAAAAGCTGCAGCCACAGAGTCTCCTGGAGGATTTGACAGACCATTGTGAAAGAACACTTGGTTTTGTCTTTATTGCACCACACATGAGTGCCTCCATCTCGTTAATGCAGGAAATGCGTTATCTGAGGGAGAGAAGCTCAGAAGCTTGGAGCATCAGTGCTGTGCTTTAGAGACCCTTTTTTTTCTTCATTTTATCTATTAGATGGCAAGGCAAATTAAATGTCTCATCATGATGAAACAGCAGATTCTCCAAATGTGCCCATTTGGCAAGAAAATGGTGTATTTTTGTCAGTGCACTAGCCTCAGTCCCACAAGGGGACCAACTGGCTTCCAAGCTGTAATAAAGGAAGTGACAAGCTGGGTTAGTTGTTTCTGGGCTCTTCTTTTTGTGCTGAAAGCATTTATTTGCTTGCTTTCGCAGGAGATCTTTCCCTGAAAACTTTTCCATCTAGAAGCCCGCCCCATCCACAGTGTGAGCTGTGCAAGGAGGCAAAGGAGCATCTGTGCTGTTTCCTGCCCCTTCTACAAAACTGTTATTATTTGAGTCAGTGCTTTTCCCTCCTCATGGCTTTATTCTGTTTGCAGACTCCCTCACAGCTGAGCATTCTGCAATATCTAATCAGTGATTTTCTAACACTGCTACAAATTGCTTGTGCCTGTGCCAATACTTCAGTGCCTGGTAAACTCTTGAATCTGAAAACCTGTGAAATCCCAGAGCGAGCTCCTAATTCCACATCCACACTCTCCCTTCATCCCTTTCTTTCTTCCAAGATCATATTTGCCACTCCCATGTTTTAGATTGCCTCTTAAAGCAGGAGTACCAAACCTGCCAATGTTTGGACAATGCTCTCAGGCATGTGGGGATCCTTGGGGGTGTCCTGTGCAGGGACAGGAGTTGGATTTTGATTCTCCTAGTGGGCCCCTTCCAGCTCAGGATATTCTGTGTTTCTGTGTTTCAATGTTTCACTAATTACAAGGCACATCCACTGAAGAAATAAGATGTGAAACTGAAGGATGGGTCCTTGTAAGTTTTCTTCCGGTTGAGGAAGTCTATTTTTCTGAGAGTTCTAGGCTGAGGAACTGACATAAAAGCCATTATTTTGTCCTTTACTCTCTCTTCCCCACTCTAGACATTACATTTTAACAGCAGCCTTGTCATGTCTTGGCTGGAAGAGAACAACAGCCTGTGCCCCAAGGCCTGGGGCCCCATTACAGTCCATCTCCACCAGGATCCTGCAGCAAAAACAGGGGTTTAACAGACCTGATTTCAGCTGGCTGCTGTGTCCTGCAGGGACTGGGGTATCAAATCTGAACATCCTGCTCTTTATCACTGAGATAATCAGGGCAGGCCTGCCCCATGGGTGTGCAGAAACTTGGGCACCTCTGCAGGTGGAAATGCTGTGCATTTGCTGAATGCTTAGATCTTCAACAATACTGCCACCTCTGCACCTTGTTCCAAAGCATGGTGTACTTCAGAATTTAATGAGAGGGAAGAAGCACATTTGAAGGACTAAAGAGGAATCTTAACAAAGTTTTTCAACCCTGCTTCTCTGACATAGGCTCTCCATGGCACCTGTAGGTTCTTGAGAATAAATATAACACTGTGGACATCATAAAGATCCAGTACAGTTAGCTCTGGCTGAACTCAGAGAGAGATGCTGGTTTGTTTTGAAATTCACAAAAGCAAACTACACCTGTTCTGGAACAAGAACTCAGGCTCCCATTCCCCCTCCACCTCAGGAGAGGAGAGCAGTGCATTCAGGCTCCCTGTGATCAGAGCTGTCACAGGAGGATGGAAATCTCTAATTGGAGAGACAGGAATGGACTTGAGCAAGGCATCACTCAGAAAGGCACCATAAAAAGACTGGGAGAACAAGGTCAAGGTGAGGTTTGAGCTTTGGTGAAAAAAGGAAATATTCTAATGTGCACCTTTTCTTCTCAAAGTGTAGTTTGCTCTCTCTTAAGTGCATCTGAAGATTATGTTGTAGGAAAACAGATCCAGGAATAGCTGACATCCTCATCCTTAACACCCTTGTACCATGTCAAATTCATCTGAACAGTTTTTTTTCTGTGGTGGCTAATAAATTATTTAAATATAAAACATTAAATAAGCTGGGTTTTTTTTCACCTTTATGAAAAAAAGGGCCCAGAAAATCTGAAAAGAACAATGAATGGTTTTATTTTTCCCCACTGGATTTTTTTTATGTTCTCCTGGGCAGGTCCACTCCTGGCTTCTCTCAAAAAATTAAATACAGTCTCACAATTATATTTTCAAATTAAAACAATTTTTGTACTTTTATTTTCAATTTAAGTGTGCCTCATGGTATAGAAAGCAGCAAAGTATTAGAGGTGAGAAGGATGGATAACAGCTATAGGTTCAAAGTATCATTTGGTGGAAACTTAGCTGCATCCAGAGGTACTCAGATAGGAAAGGATATACCTACAAGAGTGGTATGTACTGACTGCCTTTTGCATTGTAAAGTGCTGAATTCTGTCCTCTGGCTTATCAATTTACAATCAAGATGTTGGATGGATATAATTTAGAGCTTAGGTTGGACTGTTCCTACTCGTAATATGAAATACACATTATGTCTCTCTCCTGAAAGCCAAAGTTATTAGACCTGATTTCACTTGGATTAACTTGTTAAAACAAATTTTGTTGTTCATTTTTCCTTAGATAACATCCAGTTTCATTTGATATGTATCTAATTAATGTCTATAAAGTTAGCTGAGTTCTGTTCTTCAAAAGATTTTAATTTAGATTAATTTGTTTCAATAGAATTGCTAATTAATAGCTTATGTGGAAGATGATACTTTGTTTTTTCCATAGGCAAGGAGAAAATGTTCATGTCATGGAAAAAACTTTTATTAGATATGAAAAAACACTGAAAAACATTTAGAATATGGCATTTCACTAAGAAATGTCACTAAGTGTTTGGCTATTTAAACCAGGCCATCTCTGTTTAATATAACTCCATTAGATTCTATAATGTCTTTCTAAGATCAGTCTTATAATATTTACACAAAATCTCATTTGTTAGAAAAGGACATAAATCTTCAGAGGCTGCTGAAACTTGGTGAATGGACTTAAACATTTGAGTTGCTTTGATCAAATGAAATGGAAGTCCTTGCTTTTCTGTCCTCTAAAAGAGTAGTAAAGTGGTCAGGAGAAATGGTGCATGTGAAATATTTACTAGTTTATAATGCCCTTCCTTATTTATTGTGATGCCAAGTTTTTAATTTTGAGAGAACTATCATCTTTTATGATGCTATTGGCCATCATTTTTTCAAAACTTGGCCTTATAAATCCTGGTGAAGCTTTTATATAAATCTATTTAGAAATTTTAATGACATATAAAGCTTCAATGATGAAAAAAGCATTCCCTGCATTTAATATTACTGAACACAAGGGTGCAACCATTAATCCATTCTCTTGAGCTGTCTTCTGCAATGCTTTTTTGAAAGAGGGGGAATTAAGTTATTTCTTTAACAAGATACTGTTGATGGGCAGAATGAATCACAGTTACAGTCGTGTATGATGACTCCAGAACCCTCCTCTCCTCCCAGTCCTTTTGTCCTCCAACTTACCTTGACACACAGGCCATTTGCCATAGACTTAACTGCATTTTAGGGTTAAGTAACATATATCAATTTAAAAACTANGCTGTACTGGGCACTGACTTTACTGGAATGTTGGCCCAACAATGTATTGAACACTCTAATTTTTCTGACTTCATCTTGTTAAGGTTCTTAATTACTGGACAACTATTTTTACTCATAAGGAAGTAAAATAACTTCTGTTATGATATGGACTCAAACTGGAAAAATATGTTTAAAAGTCTTTAGTTAAAAAGTGGAAATTTTTAAGTGAGATTAAAAATAACATTTTAAGGAGATGAGGCTGGTTTTTCTTGTATTTTTGGGGGTGGAGGTAGAGTGTTTTTGTTTTGTTTCATTTTGTTTTGTTTTTTTTTAAGAGAAAACACTAGGGCAAAGCAATGGCTCCCTTGGTCACTGTTTTTGTCATTCCAAGAGTCAAGCATGTACTCTCCATTTACAGAATTTTCATTCCATACTGAAGACCAGAAGATAAATTGGAATAAAGCATAGGATAAATTTCTTCCCCATGGATCAGATTCCGATCCTTTACTTCTGCAGAGCCCTGCATCATCTTCTACTCAAAACCACCAAATTGTCATTGCCACACAATTATATTGTTCAAAAGCATGTTTATAAACACACAGAGAAGACAAACAAAAATACAAATGAATGTAACATTTTTCTCTCAGAGATTTTTTTTTAAATGTATCTAAGAAATTTGAAATTGCAAGTCTCACTTGTCCTTGTTAGAATTTGTTTTTCTTGTTCACGGAGGCTGGTTCCCCCATGTGTATCTTTACAAGAGATTTCCATAAGTCTAAGTATACTTCAGGAAATGACAGATCCAGCATAAAGTATCCTGTGATGACAGGGGGAATTTAATTTTGCCACACCAGTTATGTCAAGTGATGTTTTTTCTTAATTTCTTCTATAGATGAAGTGACATGGAATTAAATGATGGCTAAAAGGGAAGGGACTGGGTAAAAATTGTTTGGAGGAAACATTTTGAAGAAGTGAGGTAGGAGGATGAGTGAGGTCTGTATTGTGTGGAGGAGATAAGATGGAAGACAGAGACTAAGCATATCTAGATTTCTGATGAATGCTAAACCTTATAGTTCAGGAGTCACTGAACAAGACTTCTTGTGCTAAAGGAACCATAGTCCAATGAAATGGGTATTTTTTTTTTTCTTGGGCATTACTCCAGCACAGATCATTGTGAGCTCTAATTAATAAGTAAACAGTGCATTCCTCCTATTCCACCCAGGCTTATGGTAAAAGGAACACAGCAGAAGGCATTTTTCCTAATCTAAAACTTATGTTGCCATGTTAACTATATTTAAGCAATGAAATATTGATTGAAGAGAGTTTTGAGTTAAGAGCAAGAGGTATATAATGGTGTGTTTAAATAAAAGGCAAGTTTCATGAGCACTTTTCAAGTATGACTTTCTACTGTGAAAATGTTGCAAAATATTTAAATAATGAAACTGGAGCAAGAATTGCAAGTTTATTTTCTCACATTCTCCCCATATCCCAAGGCGATACAGATGTCACATCTTCACTCTTTCCCTGCTCCCTAAAAATTACATCGGCATTAAAAGGCAAACGTCTACTTAATATTTATACAAAGAAAGACACTGCTGGGTAACATTTCATCTGAAATGCTTTCTCGTTAGAGAAATTGCATTAGGAACATAACGCCTCACAAGTCTATCTAGGCCAGAAGTCTAATCAAATTAACACCACTTCAGTGCTAATGAAGACTGGTAGTCATTCACCTTAATTAGCCATTCTGAATAAATATATTTTTAGCACTGTGCCATTTAGGTAGCTCAGTTTTGCAATCCTGTCCAACTTCTCGTGACCTCAGTGAACTTACAGAGGAGAAGGAACATCAGCAGAGGAAGAAGATTTGATGTCCCTCTTTCACTCCTATCAGAAACCAGGCCATGTCCTTGGTGAGTGTGTTCCCAATATAAAATGCAGATGATCACAGTTATAAGCTGTTATATTTGAAACGCTGAATGGGACTTGCAGATTGGGGTCTGCACATTCTCAGTGGGATCTGTAGCTGCTGGGAGCTGCAAATCCAATTGTACAACAGCAAGAGAGATGGCTGGGGAGTGTGCACAGGGACTGGACTGACCTGCCAGTCTCTTACTCATTCTGAACTTTCCTTCGGAAAGGGGAAGTTTCCTGTATGTTATAAAGCTGTAAACGGACACCTTTTATAAAAATAAATATCATGGATATGTACGTGGATATTTGTTTTACAGCGAGCACAGTCCAGGGGGCTCCAGACCATGGTTGTTATAAAAGTGTCTGAAAATTCATAGTATTTTAACCTTGGTGGCGTTTATCTTTTGTTTGATTATATTACTTATATTTGGATTTTTTTTTTTCTCATGGATTCACAGAATGATTTGGGTTGGAATGGACCTCAAAGACCATCTAGTCCCAACAACTCTGCCGTGGGCAGGGGACCTTCCACTAGAAGACAAGACACACTACCTGTTCCTTTTGAATAAAGCACAAACCATGCAGGTTCATTGCAATCAATTACAGGAGCATTTCAGTTTGCTTAACAACTGCGAGTTCCATTTTAGCTGCAGAATTCAATCCATACAATTAAGATGAAATGAGGTGTTCAACATTGCTCAGATTCAAATGCAAATAAATCCCTTTAGATTTACTAAGAACTTGACAGGCATTACATGAAGAAAATAAGCTTGAAACAGTTGGGGAAAGACTTGTTTCACTTCCATGGTTTTTCCTTGATCTGCTCTCAATTTTTGAAATAGGAAGAAGACAGGCTGGGGATCTTCCTGTTTATATGTTCCAGAGGGAAACCCTTTCAAGCCGTCATTTAAAGCAAATGCTCTGCTGAATATGGATTTTCTTTTTTTTTCAGATAGTGGTTTGACATTATTATGAATTAATGTCACAAACCCAGTCTCTCATTCCTCCTTCTTTATAGGGAATATTCATTCTTTTGGAAGAAAAGTCTTTCAGCATTTTTAACTCAAATAATGGTTCCATAAATCATTTTCTCACTGACCTATATGAATAATTTCATGCAGATGCAGTGATAATCCTCGATGTACAGATATCTTCAGATATATGGACAAGATTTGTTAAAATAAAAGAAAAAAATATCTTATTTAATGATTTGGGTTCAGAAAAGGAGAAACTTCCTTTATAAATTTTCTCTGGCAGTAAAGCAGATTATGATTTTCCTTACCAAAAATCTTCCCATGGCAGTCTTTGGCAGCTATTGCAAGATATATGGATTCAGATTGCAGGTCCAACATGAATTCAGACACTTGAAATGACTTAAGGAAAAAGAAATGCCTGAGGAACGGGATAGAGATGGTAGAGGTGCTGCCATTTCTGTGCAGAATCACAGAGCTTTTGACAATAATATCTTTATTCCTTCCTCCCACAGTGATGAAGCAGCAGAGCAAATGGAGGAAGCTCTCCTGTCAGACTGGCTTTCAAATTAAGGAGTGAAGGAAATCAGTGTTTTCTGACATTAAACTGGGTGCTACTGACTGCTTAAGCAATTGTCTTGGTTTGTCCCTACTCTGGTGCTGACTCATTCTTGTCCCTTGAGTCCATCATTGTAAACTTCCCAGGAATATTCAGTTCCTTCTGACATTTCCATGAATAAAATTTGACTAAAGTTTGCAGATAATTCATTGTCAGATCTTTTACTTGATGGTCCAGAAAACAAGTCATTTTAAGTAACATCTTGTGCCTCTAAAAATTGAGATCTTCAGGTATCTTATTATATTTGTCCCATGGCTTTTGTCCCCACACTTTTGGGAATTGTCACACTGAAACCTGTATGGCCTCCACTATGTTGGAGTGCAAAAAGGTAGAAGATGCCAGGTAAAATGCCTATCTTTATCCACAAATATCTTTCTGTATAATTCCTAACACACTGTATGGTTTCTTTATTTTTGCAATTGTTTTGAGGAGGAAGGTTAATATACATATTTTAGTTCCTACAAAGAGCACAGAGATGAGAATCAGCTAATGCCTGTTTAAAAAGACTCGAGGATTTTCATATAGTCACAGTTTTTGGGTAAAGAGTGAGTCAAATCTAGCAGAGAGGAACTACAATTTCTTAGACATTCTTACTGACAGCTGGAAAAATAGACAAGCTTTTGCTTTCACTGGAACTTTGGTTCTGAAGCAGAACCAGAGAGCCTCAAGCTAAGCAGAGTTTGGAAACAGCTCTGGATATAACTTAATTATGTTAGCTGATTAGACAATTTCAAAGAAAAAAGGCAGTTGGTATCTGAGCAGAGCAGGGTACTTAATCAGAACAGAAGTAATAACATTTGTAGCCCCTGTGGTTAGTAGAGATAGAAAAGCAGGTAATTATAGCACAAAAGCTGGTGACTAGCTGGAATGAGTTTTGAGGGAGATAACTATGTGTCAGATCGCTGTGTCTCTATTGATACAATTATTTTTGACATCCAATAGAGTTATGAGTGTGTTTCCAGGCATAGTTTTGAAGATCATTTCTAAGTCTTTCATAAACAGGACAGAGAAATTATACACATAGAAAATACCTGGAGGTAACATGGTGTTCTTCACTGGATCATTTGCACTGACCAGTTCCGTGATGGTGCACAGCCACAGCTTGGACTGACCTGTGTCATTTCCATGAGTACCATCGTGCCATGAATGAGTTATTTCTCATTTGGGGAGTCACTACTTGTTCAGAAGAGGTATTCAAGGCCTTACTTCATCATCTCAAAGGTCTTTTACAACCTGGTTGATTCTGTGGTTCTGGGATAAACAGTTTGTATTGCCCTGCTTTTTTAGAAACCAGTCCTCCAGGAAATGTGTCCACATTTGTCTCAAGCAACAAGAACATTTGATTGATAAATAAGCAATCCTTCCAGCTGGGAGTGCATAGCACATCTACTTTAAAATAGAGCTTTCCTGTAATTTTAGTATGTTCTGGTTGTTTCATATACATATGGATAGTACAGACAGAATCTGTGCAGATAGTACAAGCTTTCTGAGACCAGCAAAACTTATGAAGCTTAGTTTACTAAAATTTTGGGCATTGTGCTCTCTCTGCTGTTTAATAAGATTCAAGCATATCCTCAGTCTTTTCCACTGTCCAAGGTCTTTGTATCTAAACTGTATGAAAAATTTATCTTGTACTGCAGTCTTCCCCATGAAGTGTCACTGACAGAGTCATTCTCTTAGTGCTTTTTTCCTGAAGATTCCAGAAGATTGCTGTAACAGAAGCTTTTGCTCCTCTGTCAAATTTGTATGAAACTGGTCCTGAAGACCAATTAAGGTTAAAAAGATGGGACAAGTTGCGACACAAACACTGGCAGCATGGCTGCCTTAACTTTCTCCCTCTAAGAAAGCAAACTAACCAATCAAACCACAAGATTTTATCCCTGCTTCATAAAAAAAGCCTCCAGCTACAGGGGAGAATGTGATCTTCCTTGGCAGTGCTGGCAACTGAAGGAAAACTTACTCCAGCTCCCACTGACACAGTGTCATAGATTGTAAAATGGGGATGTCAATAACCTAAAATGCTTGCATGGATTTGCTTTAGAACTTGCTGAGTGGCAGATCTTGGATGTTAATTGAGGGCTCCTGGAGCACAGACACAAAATTGTTAGGACAGAACAAGGATGCCCTTCAAGTTTAAAGGAGAGGTGAGTGGTTTAACTTGCACAAGGGAAGGTTTAGATTTGATATCAGGAAAAAGGCATTTACCAAAACATTGGAACAGTCTTCCTGGGGAAGTGATGAAGTCACCAGCCCTGGAGGTATTTAAAGATGTGTAGGTGTGACATGGTTTAGTGTTGGCCTTGGCAGCGCTGGGTTAACGGCTGGAAATTATAGCATGGAGATATTTTCCAACCCAAATGATTCTACTCTATAGAAATGCTGGGTCCTAGAAGTGATAAAAGAAACCAATCTCTTGCTATTTCAAGAGTCTGTGTAAGTCAGAAGTCTGTACAATTCAGGAAGTGGAAGGCTCGTCAGTGCTCCCAGGGACTGATCTGGAGCTGAGGATGCAAAGAGAAAAGGCAGTTATGAGCTCCCTTGAAAGAGAAACCAGCTTCATCCTGAAGACCCAAGAGAAAATCTCTCAGATCAGTCAGGACCAAGCTGTGTTTGGTAGATCAGAACTAGAAGAAAATACTGAGAACCTTCTAGTTATGCTCCTGAGTCCATCTGCTTTTGCAGAAGTCAAAAATAGAATTCAGCCAAATGCTGGCTATTTTTCACACTGCTGTATCACAAAGGAATCTCATTTGGGGCCTTCCACTGTGCTGTGTTATAACATGCTGGAAGCAAACACACAGAAACCCCCTGTTCTTACCCAGAGAACCTGCAGATGAGGACAAAGGTGGCAAAGATTTAAGGCACAGATATTTGGGGAAGGTAGAAATAAGAGCACTGATCTGCAGACAGAAATAAAGTTGTTGTGGTTTAAAGGACAACAACTTTTTTTTCTCCTTCCTGGGGGGGGGGGTTTCTTTGTTTTCCTACTTCCGCCGGGACAGTTTCCAGCAGAGGTGAGGAGCCCACGGATTGGCTAATTTTAAGATGGGCACTTCATGTAGCCACTTGAAATTAGAGGCGTCTTTGCGAAGCTTACATTTTTTTTAGGAGCGGGAAGTTGGAAGCCTTCTTCTACTTCCGTCCGTCCGCGTGGAAGGTAACTCCGGCATGGCCCCGGCCGGCCGCTCCCCAGGCCGTGCCGGGGCTGCGGCCG
>VZTR01002634.1:238650-252000 GCA_013400775.1 Chaetops frenatus | reverse complement strand
TTCTTGTGGAAAAATCTCCATAGTGAGACAAGAGAGACTCTTCTTCCAATTGAACTGATGAAAGCCTATTTTAAGAGTGGTAAATTGACCAGGGATTTTCTAAGTTTGTTTCTCTGTGTTGTTAGTGAGAAGGATGGTGGTAAAAGAAGATAAATGAGGTGGGAGAAAGGAACCATCATGGGTGAGGGGCTGGGGGGAGGAAGAAGAAACCACTTGGGGGTTGATTTTGATTCTGTTGTTTTTTGTTAATAAACTATTTTTATCTCTGAAGTTTAGGCCTGTTTTGCATTTCTCTTAATCCTTATTCTCATAAAACCACTACACTACACTCTCGCCTGGTGTGAGCAGGCGAGCAGGTGAATGTGAAACCGCTACATTAAATGGTGTTTCCGCCCGGTTTCGAACAAACCCATGACAAAAGTTTACAAAGATATGAGTGTCTGGATGTGGGAAATTATATGAGTCTTATGGTGAAAGAAATTAAAGACATCAATGAAGCAAAGTGAACACTTACAGATAAATCCTCCTGAAAGGGACTGTCACGACCTAGGACATGAGAAATCACAAAAGTATTTTCTAAAAACATATGGCATAGCTTTGTTTTGCTCCCTATCAGAGAACAGTCAGGTTGAATGTGTTAGTTATGGAGATATTAAGCTCTTTGTTTATAATTTGTTTATAATACAAGCTCCAGGGAGTCTGACAGATACTCAGATTTATGTATTTATATAGGCATAAAAATACAGTAACAGCAGCATGATTTGGAAATCCTAGAGAAAAACATGCACAAAGAGCAAAGGAACAACAACAGGTGTAGAAAGAGCACCAAAAAAATGCATTGCCTCATGGTGTTTAAATTCCTCTTAGCACTCTGCATGCCACTAAACTCTCTTCTCAAATTTTTCAGGCATTGACACTCTTGAGGCAGAGAAACAACTCACATTTCATAGAAGGAGGTCATTTCTTTAAGATATTTTCCAGAAAAACTGGATAATGTATGGATATGTACAGCATTCTGCAGGGTCTTCCTCACAGCCCAAGCAGCTTCATGTTCCTTTAGTATAAAATGTGAAGGATTGCAAATACTACAGGAAGGAGCAAAGACTGCAAGGAACACACAGACCATGTCTGAATTTGGCAAAGACCTTTTGTATAAGGTTGCTTCCAGTCTAACACTTTTGAGAAAGGAAAGGCAGCATATACTTCAAATAATTGCTCTTTCATGAGTACCATTATCAGAAATCTTTGTGCAGCCATCTAGAAAATTCCTGTGAGGATTAAGAATTCGTCCACTGAGCAGCAAAACTATTGTGTGTTGGGATAAGGAACCAACAGCATATTATTTAGAATGAAGGTTTGTAACAGTACTTACATCAGCCAACTTTCAAGTGGTCCCTGGGGGTGAAAAATGTTGTCACAGGTGCTCTCCGAGTAACAAAATATGAAAATCAGTCTGCATAATTTATGAAGGAGAAAGGGACCCAGTTCATTAAGTGGTTTAATGGCAATGACCTGCTCAGCCCTGCCCCTCAATGAGCTGCTCAGCCAAGAACTGGGCAGTCCTGCTCTGCTGCAGTGATGGGTCATGAAGGGAGGTGGTCACCAGGGGAAGCAGCTTTTCATTCTCCACACCTCTCTCAATCCAAACCCCATTACTCCTGTCCTATTTCATCATCTGCAGGCACTTGTCCAGTGTCAGAGCCCTGGGTGCACCCCCTCCTCTCTGGGGGTTTGGGTGCTGGGACGCAGGGCCCTGAGAGCAGAGCAGGGATGTGGAGATCTCCTTCAGAGAATTTTGTGGGGGGACATCACAAGGGCTGAGCCCAGCTGGGGGTTTCTGCTGGCCAGAGTTACTGAGCTTGGGTCCTGGTGGACAGAACAAGAAGGCAACCGTGGGGGCAACGTAGGAGGCACGAGAAAGGCAGATGGGTACAACCAACCTGATTCCAAGCGCCGTCAGACCAACAACCAGCAGAACTGGGGCTCCCAACCCCTCGCTCAGCAGCCGCTCCAGCAAGGTGGTGACTATGCCGGTAGCTATGGTTACAACAATGACAACCAGGAATTTTATCAGGATACTTATGGGCAACAGTGGAAGTAGACAAGTGAGGAGGGATTGAGAATATTGGAAATATAGAATTGGCTATAGCTCTACATCTTTCAAAAAAAAACCAAAAAAAACAAAACAAAACAAAACAAAAAAACGGCTTAATGTTTCATCCTTTAGTAGTGATTGGCTGCCATTTGTATTGGGCTGAAGAATCACTCTATTGTGTATATACTTGAGTCTCTTAGTTTTCTTTTTTCATAAACGCACTTGGACATTACTGGGCTTGCAGAATTCCTGAACTCCATATGGGGTTTCAGTGCTTTTATCATTTTAGGCTTCATTTTAGATGTTTAAAAGCAGGAATGGCACACTGTTCAATCATGATTTTGCAGAACCTCTGGTTTTGGACAGTTTCTTCTTTTTGGGAGCAGCTGAAACCTAATCAGAGTGTTCAGCATTAAAAAAGGAGGAATGCAAAAGCCATTCCACACAAATCATCTACCCACAGTAGTTCCTCCAGGCACATCCATGTAAAACCCTCCTGCCTCAGATGCAAGCCCAGCACAGTCACTGCTTCAGACTAACTTAAGCACTTCTGAAATTGGTTAGCTATAAAATAATTGTATTTCAAGGTACAGAGCAAAGGCATGATTAAACTACCTTTGGGACTGTAGCATCTTAGCATTACCTGTTGCAATAACTGTCCTTGCAGCTGCTTGTCACAGCTGACTGAGCACCTGTCAGGTCAGTCACAAATTCACAACATATTCTCCCCCTCCAATTCCATTACATACATGTGCAAAGATGATTTTGCAGAGGGAATTCAAAATGAGACCACTATCTCACACTGCAGGCTGGCAGGTGAGCTTTCTAATATCCACTTTGGAAAAAAAAAGTATAAAAAGAAAACCCAAATGGAGAATTACTTCAGTAGGTAAAATCAAATTATTAAGCACAAACGAGGAACAAAAATTGTATTTAAATGTCAAAAACAGTGAACTTCTATGGGGCCTGAGTCTCACAGCTGAATCAATTGCTATCTTCATATGCTAAGCTCCAGTAAAGTTACTTGAAAGACAAGATAGATTTAAAAACCCCAAAACCCACAAACATAAATCACCAATTTGATCCTTTGGGGGAAAAATAACATAACTAATTACTCCATCATGGGTCACATAGCCTGTATTTCTTTAGATTCAGAATCTCCAGGAGCTGTTTCACCACAGTTTGCAACAAGCTCTGAGCAGCCCAGCACCCTGAGCAGCCTCAGGTGCAAGGCAGCCCATTTATCTCATGGCTGATGTGACATCCAGTGTGGGTTATCATCCATTTCTCGTTCTTGGGAAAGATCTGGGGGCAAAAAAAGTCTAATTAGAGCAATCTAAGTATCTAATTGATGTGTATAGAGGCATAAAAGTCAAACAACTGGATTTTGCCTGTCCTAGTATTTTGAGCAGTGCAAAGACTGCTCAAAACACCAAAAGTGTGGGGACAGACTCCACACCTCAACAGGGGCATGAAGTGGTCAGAGCAGCCCCTGCCAGTGTCTTCACTGAACAAACCAGAATTATTTTAGGCAATTCCCAGAAAATTCCTGAGACTTGAGCTCATTTCAGAAAGACCAGCTGGGTGATGTTGCAGATGCTAAGGAAGTTTAGCTCTAAGGATGAGGACAGGACATACCAGTTAGGACCAGAGGATGTCCCCCAACATTGCTTATTTTTTTCTAGTTCCATTCTGCCAACTTCACTTGCATAAGTTTTATTTTGGCAAAACTTCCCTGCTCCTCACTGCAAAATCCCAACCTAAATCTGTATGGAATATTTTTTAAAAATATGCCAAGATATTGTATGAATATATAATTATATAGACTATCAATATATACTACATAGACTGTTATATAATAGTTTATCTTAATGACTATCAATATTCACTGACCTTGGGGGTAATATCACCTGAGGAAAAGCCAAGGTCATTATTTATTTAGTGGCACAATCACTCTTCATATTCTTGAATGTGAGTGAGTCAGTGAATTCTGTGTCATCTGAGACTGCTACAATTACTCAGTTAATCCAACCAATCACACAATTTGCTAGTAAAATTTTAATTCTTGAATTAATTCCTGAAAAGTGAAAGTACATTAATGGCCCCAGGGATAGCAAGGATTTAAAAATTGAGAGGTGAAATACCACTTATTCACCAAACTGAAGCCAGGAAATGCTTATTTGCCTACATGGCTCCCCAATTATCAGCCTGCAAATCACTGGTTTTGACAGCCCCCAGGAACAGAAACTCACTGAGTCAAAAAACAGGCTTCACTTAAAGTATAAATTAAATATATATAAAATTTATATCTGTGCATGAAATTATGTGCTGAATTTTACAATGTGCTCTTATGCTGTACAAGAATTAATTGCAAATTGCAGGGAAAATGCCAAGGAGGTGGACTGAAATGAGTTTGAGGTCTGCTTCTGATCAGGCAATGTTTATCAGTGTATCTTTTCATGAAGGTCTACATTTTCTCTTTTCTTCTATCTTTGCCCATCATATCTAACTGGTAAGTTAATTTGGGATTCTTCTCACCTATCTTGCTGCCTATAATGCTGACATTTATATCTGATCTAACCCCTCAGGCTTCCTCTTTAATCAATGGAGAAAGATGGGTCCTTTTAGTTTGCATTTCATTTGAGCTATTTTAGACATCAGCAAAAGCTGATGAGATAAATTCCCTCCTAAATATGCTTATTTCTCTCATTTGAATGTGAAGGAATCCTGGGGTAACTGCTGTGGATGGAAGTGTCCACATTTAATCCAGTAAAATGAATGCCTTTGGAGCCAGCACTGTGCAGGATCAGCAGGTAGAAAAGGATGATGGAGCACCTTTCCTATGAGGAAAGGCTGGGAGAACTGGGATTGTTCAGCCTGGAGAAGAGAAGACTCCAGGGGGACCTTAGAGCACTTTCCAGTGCCTGATGAGAGACTACAAGACAGATGGAGAGAAACTTTTCATAAAGGCATGAAGTGACAGGGCAAGGGGTAATGGATCTAAAGTGTGAAACTGTTTCTTTGTGTTCTTTATTTTTTCAAGTCAGACATTGATGAGGGGTCCCCCTCAGCGAGGCATTGGATGTGATGCACACCAGTCCTTGCCTGGAAGCTAAAGAGGGAGATTGCTCTAAGCACAAGCATCTGAAACCTGCTGGAAAACCTGTGCTCCTGGCAGTGCTCTGGAGTGCAGGTTCTGTGTTCTGCCATCAGCCTCACTCCCAGCGGTCTCATTTCTGTGGCAGTGCTTTTAGAGATGCTGTATATGAGCAAAAAAACTGAGTGTGAGTGGCATAAATTTAGAACACCTCTATTTTTCAGTGGTGGCTTCCCAAAAAACTGTGCATTGCAGCACATGAAATGAAGGAATGGGACTGGACCACGAGGTGCTGTAGGCTGTGGAGCTCAGCCTGGGTTTCTGCTCTCCTCCCCCACATCCCTTTCTTCCTCTCAAGTACACTTCAGAGGGTAGATTGATAGCACAGCTACCTGTGGGATTTGATTCCAGACACACAAAAGGCTTTGGGTGTGTGAATGAGGTGATAGAGTCTGCATCCCCAGGCTGCAGGTTCCACCTGTGCTCCACAGGCAGCAAGCAGTATTTGCTCACAAACTCAGGATTTTAATGCACTGATTTCCCTGCTGTGATTTGTAATGATGCATTGTTCTGATTTTGGCTTGTCTGGTAACCAGAAAGGCCTTGGAAAAGAGGGAGTAGAAAGGCTAAAGTTGGATTCCTTTTAGGTATGAGAGAGGCTCCCTTCTGTTCATGAGGAGGACTGCACTGGTATGATGTTTGTTGTTAGGAAAAGGAAGAGGTTCCTGTTGAACTGAGGAAGGAAGACGAGATGTCATTTTTACCCCATGAAATATGGGGTAAAAAAAATTCCCATTCCAAATAATAATGGAGATAGATGAACTCTTAAAACACAAGGTTTGTGAGACTCCAAAGCTCTATTTCTAATTTTACCATTAGCTGGTAATGAGCAACCACACTTTCACTGCTCTAGTTTTCTCATTTTAAAATGAGTATTATGAAACTGTCTGCATGGAGGTTGCTTAATTAACTGACATTTGTAGAGCAATTTCAAATCCTTGGAGAAAAAGGTCTGGAGAAGAGCTAAGTCTTAGAGTAACAAATAGCTTGCAAAACTCAAGATGGTTCCCAAAAAACTCTATGCTAATGGAGTCACAAAAAAAAGCCACAGTGAATTTGTCTGATCATTGCAACATGTTCTCCCCCTGTCCTTCAACACTACTATAGTAAAATAGACAAAAGATGCAACCAAAACTGGGTAGACTGTAGACTCTTGGGTGAGGGTAGGCTGTGGGGTCTTGGGTGAGGCAGAGAAAGAAAAAGCTCTTTCCACAAGGGACTAGGTTTAGAAAAAGGAAAAAATCAACCAATGAAGGCAGAGGAGGAAATATAGAGGTTGTGAACTGAATTCAAGGTGGCCTTGTAGTGGGCCTGTGCTCTGTACTTCACCAAGAAACCAGCCAAAGTATTGATTCCCAATCATGGGGAACAGAACAGGCGGTGGGAAACTAAAAGTGATTCACTATTTCCCCAGAATCATGTCCCTTTCTGTTTTATCACAAGGGGAGCTTCTGAAAAGAGGGAGATGAAAACAAATATAACTGTTACTTGCACTTTGTAAATCATTGACTCCCTCTTTCCACATAACAGGGATGTTTCAGATGTTTTAGGTAACAGCAAGAGGAAGAAGCTGCAGTGATGATGAAGATGGAAAATTCACCATCTTGATAGGGTCAGGTTTGCTTGGCTTGATGAGCCAGATGTTCTGTCTTTGGCTGAGCTGCAACAACACAGTTTCTTTTTTACCAAATGAGCTGTGACATCAGATGCAGCTGGTCAGCATGACACAAAATTTGCTAAATGACTGATCTGATGGGTAATCAAGGAAGCTGCTGAATTGTGCTGGAAGGCAGGTGGGAGATGGCTTTTCTGTAGTACCATATGTAGTGGGCTCAGATTCTGAAAAACTCTCACACCATTCAGGAGTTGATAAAAGCATCCCAGAGCAGTCAAGGACAGCACTCTTCTGCCCCCTTCCTTCTGAGCTCTTGAGGAAGTCTGCACAGCCAGTGGACAAAATGTTTTTTTCCTGGAGCTTCTGGATCTACACCAGGAAACACTGTGACATGAAGTCGTTCAGAAAATTGAGTGTGGACTCCTTTCCATCCTCCAAATCTGCTCATCTGATGAACTGCTGTCTTTTAAAAGCTTTGTCTAATACTGTTGTGGGGAAAAACAGGCAGAACTGGACTAGAAGAAAATTTGAAATTAACTGGGAAGGTGTGAACCATGGTTTCCTCCTGCTGCAGGGACAACTGTTGCTGCTCAGTGTTGCAGAGAAATCCTTTTCCTCCCACTCTCTAGGAAGGCAGGATCAGGAACAGTGAACATGCTTTGCATCTCTGCCAGGGATGAGGAAACAAAGGGGAATAACAATAAATCCCTCCAGCACTGCAGCTTCTGGTCTCTGTTTATGAAGGCTGTGGTATCAGATGAGATGTCACTTACCTGCCTTTGAGTCCAACACAGTCTCAGGAACACACATTCCTTGTCCCTCTAAGCTTCAACGGCCTCACTGCTTTAAGGGTTAATGATTACAGCTGCCCTTTCTTGGCTCCATGGCAGTGCAGATTATTGTGATACCCTGTTCATAGTTCCCAACACTCCTTTCCCCTGCAGCTGTGAAATCCAGAACCCTTCCTCACACTGGCTTTCACTTCAGTCTATCCTGACCCTAGTCTCTCAGAATTTCTTAGTATTTCTCTATTCCATCTTCTCTCCATTGCCATCTTTCTGCTCAGGTTTTGTGCTCCCTGCAGAACTCCAGCTGTTTCTCCTGGCAGAACACAGAATCACAGAATATTCTGAGCTGGAAAGGATCCACAGGGATCATTGAGTCCATCTCCTGGCCCTGCTCAGAACCATCCCCAAGAGTCACACCCTGTGCCTGAGCATTTTCCAAATGCTCCTTTATTCTGTCAGGCTGGTGCCGTGACCACTTCCCTGTTCCAGTGCCCAGCCACCATCTGGGGGAAGAACCTTTCCCTGATATCCAACCTAAACCTGCCCTGACACAACTTCAGGCCATTCTTTTCAGTCCCATCACTGGCCACCACAGAGAAGAGATCAGTGCCTGCCCCTCTGCTTCTTCTCACCAGGAAGTTGTAACTGCAGTGAGGTCTCCCCCCTCAGTCTCCTCTTTTCCAGACAGGACAGACCAAGTGACCTCAGCTGCTCCCCTTAGAGCTTCCCCTCAAGGCCCTTCACCATCCCCCTTGCCCTCCTTTGGAAACTCTCTAATAGCTTAAAATCCTTTTAGTATTGTGGTGTCCAAACTGCACACATCATGACATTGATTGTGTTCCATTGTTCCTTTTCTCATCTTTCTGTTTCTTTCTATATTACTTAGATCAGAAGTTCCTTGCAGCAAGGACTTTTTTTCGTCTGTTCTGAGCATGGCAGGCGTGGATCCCCTTTCATCTCTTCTCACTTCTGTAGTAAAACTCCTTCATTCTTAGGTGAGATGTTTGGGCAAGGAAGGATTGGAGTCTGCAGTAGCAAGAACTGTCTTCTTGCATACGTGGGTGCTTTCAGGGCCAGCTTCCAGAGTCAGAGCAAAATTTATTTTTCTCCAAATTGCCTTCACCTAGTTTAAATGCAGCACATTCACATGACACTCTTCATCCCAAGAGCATTTGTAGCATTTCTTCAGAGGCCTGTCTGTTATACCAGTATATCTCTGAAATTGTCCTGCTAATATCAGCTGAGGTAAAATTCAACAAAACTAGATCAGGGACTGTGCATGCAAAAACAGTTTGCCACAACTTTGCAGTTGGATATTTACAGTTCTCTGGAAACCTCATCCTGATTCTTGGCAGCAGTCAAAAAAGCAAATAAAATGTTAGGATGCATTAGAAAAGTAATGAAGAAAGAATCAGAATAGATCATTATGCCACTGTATAAATATATGCCTCACCCACATCCAGAATACCAATGAGCCCATCCAGAGAATGAGGTGTTTAGATCTGGAAATAGTAGAAAAATGGGGCATGAAGATGCCTAGAAACAAAGAAACAAACAAACAAAAAAATGTTATGCAAGGAGAATGAAAAAGAGTGAAAATACATGAAGAAGAAATGGCTGAAAGAATAATAGGATTAAGTAATCTGCAATAATGAGTGCTTTAAAAAAGTTGAATTGAAAAGAAAAAACAAATTATTTTTATTTCAGAGCAGTTAAGGAAACCCTACTAAAGTAATAGTGTTTTTTCACCTAATGCCTAATAAAACTACAGGCCTTACTGTTGGAGAATAATTGGGATGCCAAAAAATGGCCTTACATGGGTTAACAATTATTGGTTGAGGAGGAAAATCTAGCAAGGAGAAAGGACCACTTGTTGTGGTTTAAAGGACAACAACTTTTTTTTCTCCTTCCTGGGGGGGGTTCTTTGTTTTTCTACTTCCGCCGGGGCACAGTTTCCAGCAGAGGTGAGGAGCCCACGGATTGGCTAATTTTAAGATGGGCACTTCATGTAGCCACTTGAAAATTAGAGGCGTCTTTGCGAAGCTTACATTTTTAGGAGCGGGAAGTTTGAAGCTCTCTTTGACTTCCGCCCGCGGGGAAGGTAACACCGGCGTGGCCCTGGCCGGCCACTCCGGGCCCCAGGGCCTGGGGGCCGTGCCGGGGCTGGGGCCGGAACCCTGCCGGGTTTTCCCCCCCCCTGCCTCGGGCAGTGCTGCTGTTGCTCTGAGGTTGTTTTTGCTTCCCTCTCCCTGCCTGAGGGAGAGGAGAATGGAACTCCAGGAGGGGGCTCCCGGCCCTCCCCTCTCCCGGGCCGGGCTTCCCCCCCCCTCCCCCCCAACGGGGGGAGAGAGAGAGAGAGATCAGCCTGCGGTTACCGGGATTTGAGCCAGAGAAGAAGGCTTCAGAAGCTCCTAAGTCAATGAGAAAAAAGTTAAAGACTAAAGGAGGGGAGAAAGAAGAGATGCCTTTAAGCTGAAAATCTTTTGTAAAGCCATGGTGATGAACTGCTCCTTGTAACTCACGGAATACCTTGGGGGGATGCCGCGAATGTCCTGCTTGTAACCTGAGCAAAGGCACTTGGTGCTGAAGCAGTTGTGATTAATGAGGAACCTGACCAGAGGGAGAGAAAGATGGGGACTAGGCTACAGATATGAGCGATGAGAGTCCCTTGCCCTCGGGGATAGAAGAAGACCCCTTGTTCCAGGAATGAGAAACCTTGCTTCCAGAGAGAGAAGACCTTTGCTTTCCTACCAGGACAACTCATCCTTAAAACTCCACCCCATAGTATATGAGTGAGCCCTTGGATGACAGTTGTGGGAAAAGCTGTAACCAAGGGAAGACTTGTGTCACATGTGAACTAATATCCTTTCTGGGCGGGAGTTTGCGGTGACATGAACTCCACGAGAGACTGGTGCTTCTTGTGGGAAAAATCTCCATGGTGAGACAAGAGAAACTCTTCTTCCAATTGGACTGATGAAAGCCTATTTCAAGAGTGGTAAATTGACCAGGGGTTTTTCTAAGTTTGTTTCTCTGTGTTGTTGGTGAGAAGGATGGTGGTAAAGGAAGATAAATGAGGTGGGAGAAAGGAACCGTCTTGGGTGGGGGGCTGGGGGAGGAAGAAGAAACCACCTGGGGGTTGATTTTGATTTTGTTGTCTTTTGTTAATAAACTTTTTATCTTTGAAGTTTAGGCCTGTTTTGCATTTCTCTTAATCCTTATTCTCATGAAACCACTACACCACACTCTCGCCTGGTGTGAGCAGGCGAGCAGGTGAATGTGAAACCGCTACATTAAATGGTGTTTCTGCCCGGTTATGAACAAACCCATGACACCACTAAAATTATTAAATGTAATAACTTGAGTGCTGTTACACTGAAAGTCCCTAAATTAATCAGTTTTAGGTGGATCAACTAATCTGCCTATTCTATTTCACATGTTCACTAAGCATCTGTTATTGAACCTTATGAGAAACACTGGATTGTTCTAGAGGCAGTTTGGCCTTGCCTAATGTTGCTGTGCCTATGTTACTACAGCCTCCTTTTTTGCAGGTGTGAAGAGAAAGTTGTATTCCAAGAAGCAAAACCAGAGACTGACAGTTTCCCAGCCAGAACAGAGGTAAAATTAAGACAATTAATTTCAGCTGAAAAAATAGGTCCCAAGTCTTTCACTTTAATATTTAAATTTCAAGCTACAGCCAAATAAATGTGTTTATGGGGGAGTATGTCTAAGGTATACAATATTCCATTATTAATACATAATTTTTTTCATGCTAGGAGGAAAGAAGCCCAGAATACTTCTGAAATTTTTAATACATAATGGATGTGTCTCTTACATATTCATCTTCCTATACCTCCATGCATAGGTAGATTTATCTTGTCTTTCTCCTCCTTTCCTCAGCCCACACCATCCACTCTGAAAGGATCCACTTGAGAGGGCTCAGTCAGCTGTTACCCTCAAACCCCTCTCTATCAAGGGGATTCTTTCTCTTTCAAGAAAGAATCCCCTTCAGCTGAGCAGCAGGGAAGCACTGAATTTCTCCATGGATGAATGCAGAAGAGAGGGTTTGATTGCAGTGGAACGTATTTTGTTTCAGTACTAAATCTCTTCCAGAGCAGCTGCTCAGTCCTTGTCCAACCCTCAGCACTGTCCATGTCTGAGAGATTTCCCCCAGCCTCTGCCTCCTGAGGTTTGTTCCCTCAGGCATCCTCCATCAGGTTTTTTCTGGTGTGTGCCATGTTATGTTTTGTTAGGCAGAAATTGTCTTGGGGCAGGTGTAGATGATGTTTTTTTAGGTGATTTTCATGGCATCTAAGATGAACTCAGGCATTTATGATGTCAGATGTATTCAGAGGGGCAAGGAACAGTCCAGACCTACTCACCAGTGCTCTCAGACCCGGGCACCTGCATCAAATGGATGAAGGTCTTTTGGAACCTTTCAAATCCTTCCTTCATCCCTCTCTAATTCTTCTGGGAATCCAAAACATATTTAGGAGGAATAGTTGAAAAAACAATGCAAATCTATATGCAAACCACTTGAATCAAGGAGGGGAACCAGATGCCACATCCTGTCCCTGCACAGAGATGAGCTGAAGGTGTCCAGTTTAGGCCCCATATCTAATTTAAGGCTTAAGGTTTTGTGCTGCTCCTTGTTTTGAGACTTTTCACATCCTTAGGATGTAATACACAGGTGGTAATGGGAAAATCCCTTGCCTCTAATCAGGAAATAGAAAAGCTTGGAGCCAAGGGAAAGGGAGATCAGTGGGAGTTCTGACACAGATGTAGTAAAGGGAGTGGGTGGTGTTTGATTTTCTGTTCTTAGAGTCTTTATTTTTGAGATAAGGCACTAGCTAAGACACTAAAATTAAATTCTGAGGGGGACTCTGTGTTTCAGCATCTTCATTAGTGCATTGCTTTGGATCTAAAACAGGCTGTGAGTGTGGGTGTTTCTTTCCTATTTTAAGTTAGCCAATTCCTCAGGGCCTTCCCTGTTCCGTTTTAGAAATAGCTGATTATTTCTTAGCTGTGCAAATCCCCCTGGAATTTACCAGCTTCAGAGCCTTGCAGACCCCCAGGAAGGTTTGGGTATTTTCTCTGGGCTGGGGCCACGGTGTGGTAAAGGCCTTGTTTGGGATGCTGCTGCTCGGGACACACTGAACCTGCTGGTAGCAGCTGTCAGTAGGAGACTTGTGATTTCCTCTGCCCACTGACAGCAGAGTCAGAAAGGGACTCTGGATGAACTGAGCACTGTCTGAACCAGTGTCTTCAACTACAACATCCTAACATCCTGATGAGCTTAGGTTTATCAGTTCCAGGGGGTGTGAGAATGGAACTAGCCAGGGTCAGGTCAATATAAGTAAGAGTCTTTTGTGGTTTCAAGGACAACAACTTTTTTTTTTCTCCTTCCTGGGGGGGGTTCTTTGTTTTCCTACTTCCGCCGGGACACAGTTTCCAGCAGAGGTGAGGAGCCCACGGATTGGCTAATTTTAAGATGGGCACTTCATGTAGCCACTTGAAATTAGAGGCGTCTTTGCGAAGCTTACATTTTTAGGAGCGGGAAGTTGGAAGCTCTCTTCGACTTCCGCCCGCGGTGAAGGTAACTCCGGCATGGCCCTGGCCGGCCGCTCCGGGCCCCAGGGCCTGGGGGCCGTGCCGGGGCTGCGGCCGGGACCCTGGGACCCTGCCGGGTTTCCCCCCC
>VZTR01002634.1:223729-238386 GCA_013400775.1 Chaetops frenatus | reverse complement strand
AACTAATATCCTTTCTGGGCGGGAGTTCACGGTGACATGAACTCCACGAGAGACTGGTGCTTCTTGTGGGAAAAATCTCCATGGTGAGACAAGAGAAACTCTTCTTCCAATTGGACTGATGAAAGCCTATTTCAAGAGTGTTAAATTGACCAGGGGTTTTCTAAGTTTGTTTCTCTGTGTTGTTGGTGAGAAGGATGGTGGTAAAGGAAGATAAATGAGGTGGGAGAAAAGAACCATCATGGGTGGGGGACTGGGGGGGGAAGAAGAAACAACCTGGGGGTTGATTTTGATTTTGTTGTCTTTTGTTAATAAACTATTTTTATCTTTGAAGTTTAGGCCTGTTTTGCATTTCTCTTAATCCTTATTCTCATAAAACCACTACACCACACTCTCGCCTGGTGTGAGCAGGCGAGCAAGTGAATGTGAAACCGCTACATTAAATGGTGTTTCTGCCCGGTTTCGAACAAACCCATGACAGAGTCTTTGTGATTAATTTTGGTGTCTGGGCTGGTGCTTAGGTGGGAAAATGAGCATTAGCCCATAACTGTTTTTTCTGTAGTGCTCAACAGCTCAAGCTTTCCCAGTGCAGAGAAGGTGGGATGCTCCTAGAGGGAAGCCTGATGGTGCTGTCTGCTTTCCCTGTAGCATCTGTCTTTGAATTACTTGAGCAGCTGCACACAGAGTGTGTGAGACAAGAGATTCTGATTATGCACACTGGGTAGTGAAGATGAAAGGAGGAGACTGGTCAGCCTGCCTGGTTTCACTGATGGAAACAAGTCCTGGAGTCTCTTCTGTGGGATAAACAACATGCTACAGTGACACTGGCCATACTTCTGTTCCCATTCTTTGAGGAGCTGCCTCTCCCCCAAAGCATGGCTGAGAAGTTATCACTACAGCAGCATATGCAAATCAGCGATGATCAGATGCCTTCTGATTTCTCTCTTCCAAGGAGAATGACTTTTATTATCAATCCAGTAAAATAGGATGGGCTCATAGAAATCTCTGGATGGAGCATGTTGCTGGATTCCTGCACAGTTTATGGACAGGACAATCTATTGTGGAGACAGAGCTGCTGTTAGTGTTCATTAAATCCAAATACTGAGCACCTTCATGAATGAATAGGGGCAGCTATTGTTCCCATGCTGTGGTCTCTTTACAGCAGTAAATGGCTCAATTAGTTTACATCTTTTATTTCTCTGATCAAAAACAATGGTCCACAAAACACAATAATGGCCTTAAGCCTTTCAGCTTGAAAATCTGTCCACATTTGTATAATAGGAATGAGGAACGCATTTTTAAAAAATTTTAGTTTACATTCAGTGGCTGAAAAATTAAACAAATTCTCACACACCTGCAGTTGAGCTGAGTGCCTTGTAATCTGAGTCTAGCATTTGGGAGGATAGATACACCACAGGATCTGCACCTACTCTGGCATTAGTCCTTGGAGTCTTTTGAGAAGAACAACTTGAGCACTTTGCCAGGTGCTCTGCTACCTGAATGCTGCAGGAAGCTTGTGCCCACAGAATCATTTTTGGTTCTGGTTCTGCAAGCCCAGCCTGCCATCTGGTTTCAGTGGAGTTATTTGCTGCATAACTACTCAGAGAACACTGCTACTGAAACAATTACCATGTGAAAGCAAACACAGGCTTAGCTTCGTTTCATAATCCACAGCTATAGGAAATGCAGATCTACAGTGCACAAACCCCTCCCTCTTGAAAGGGGGAACACTGCTCCCCTCACACTTCTTTGGTATTTTCCCAGTTGTCACTATGAATTCCTGCTTTTTTGATCCCACTGCTGTCAGTAAAGTGATGACACGACCACTTTCTGCACTCTTTGCCCCTCTTTGGACCCTGTTGTGAGGGGACGATGCCTTTTCTCTGACTGCTCTTGCCATCCTCATGGGTGACAGGGAGGGATAAAAAGCCTGCTACATCGACACCTTCACTGTGTTAATCTTTCCCTTCCCATGACCCTGACCCATTTTTAGGATGGGTTGTAGCTATATCCATTTGAGAAAACCTCTCAAGACTGACATGCTTTGAGAGCAGAGCCCTTCTAATTACATTCCTCACAGGATAACCATCCTGAAGGAGTTGCATAATCCTCCCTTGCACTGTCCTGCTGATGAGCTGCAAATTGACACTATGTAAAAATAGTCGAAGCTTGGCCTCCTTTCTTCTTTTGAAACTGTTTTAGAGAGCTTCTCTCTCTTCAGAGCATCGCTTACAGATTTGGTTATTTGCATGTGGTGTGACTTCCTGTAAATTCTGTTTTATTCGTATCTCTCTCTCTTTTTCCTCTGCATGCCTGTGGGTGTTATGTCTAGGTTTTAGTGTTTTTTAATGTATAGAAAAAACCGTCTCACTACAAGTAAAAGATTCTTCGTTTGTGTAAGGTTCCTTCATTCAAAATCAGCTCCTATTTACTGCATTTTTATCTTATTAGTAAAAAAACTAAGAGGCCTGTAGAGGACCAGGTCAGGAAAAGAGGACTTGGCTTAAATGTACATTCAAGATTGTGATGAAGTCAAATAATAAGGATGGCTTTTCTCTCTGGAATCTCTGCCTAAATTAAAGTCTGTGATGTTCAGTGGACTAAAGAGGAAGAAAAAGGTAAATAGCAAAGCTAAAACTTTGAGAAAGAGTTGAATGAACAGAGATAGTATTTGACTGATACTCACTGTGATGAAAATCTTTTCTCTGGGTCAGGCTTCTTGGAGTGAGTGTTCAGAATGGGTGTTGAAAATACTCTGCAAAATGATGAGTTTCTGCCAGGAAATCCAACTGGTTATGACTGATAATAATGAAAATGTGAATCACTTTATAATTTCATATCACAGATTTCATTCATACAGTCTGAGTAAGAGGAATCTTTCTTTTTTTCATTCCTTTGCATGCTCACACTTTTTAGAATAACAAAGACCATAGAAATATCTGGATAAGTAGACACTGAGCTAATTAAATCTGTGAACGAGATCAGAAATGCATTTGTGAAAGATTCTGTGTAAGCACAGAGGATGAAAACGTCTTTGCCCTGACATGAAATCAACCTCCAATTAAATGGTTAAGATAAAGCAATAAGTGGGGAAGAGGTAAATTGCAGCTTTCACTTCTTACAAATTATGAATTAGAAGATTTATCTGAATGACTCAGATAAACAGTTGAGTCAGATTAGTCTAATAAATCCCCTTACATCAGCTGAGTCTAATTTATTCTTCTGCTCATTAAAGGCAATACTAAGAGGGCAGATTTGCCATTGTTTAGCCACGTGCATGGGGACACAATGCACCTCAGCAAAAGTGTCTGCTGATACCACCTGGGAGCAATGTTGGGATCGTGTTTGGTGATGTTGGGGTTTAGGTTTTCTTTCCTTTCGTTCCTTTTCACCCATAGAATTTTTTCCCATAATTTGCTAAGAAACACTAACAACTGGGTACTTAAGAAAAACAGAAGAACTGGCTGAGCCCCGTGGAGAAGGGCATTTGTTTCTTGTTCTACTATCTGAGAGTTTTCCCTGGGGGGGGGATGGGGCGTATCTCGAGAATTGGGCTGGTGAAAGGTGGGGCTGGAGCAGCTGCTGGCTCTCTCACTCTGGGCTTCTGGGGAGAGTGCTCGGAGTAGTGGCTTTGCTGCTTTCGGGAAGAGGAGTTGGCTGCTGCTGCTGCTGCTGCTGGACCCCTAGGGAGACCTGTTTGTTTCTTCTGCCGTGGGGTGAGCCCCTGCCCTGAGCTGGGACCTGTTACCATCTGCCTGGGTATCCAGGATCCCTGAGCCCACCTCTCCCTGCTCGGCTGGGAGCCGGGCTGCCGCTGCTGTCCCATCCTCCCCCGCCGCTGCTCCAGCGCTGCTCTGCGTTCCACTGCGCTGCAGCCCCCGCACCCCCTGCCTGCCGAGACACCCTGCCGTCCCGGCCTGCTGCTTTCCCGAGAGTCCTGCTGGGTCACCGGGATCGCCTGCCCAGGGGGTTTGTGAAAGTAAAACTTCTCTTCCATCCCTTCCCCTCCCAACTGAGCCGCCATTGCCACGTGGTCCCTGAGCTCGCGCCACAGCGCCCCCTGCAGCTGCAGGGGAATCATCACCCCTGCACTGCCCACTGAGCGACACCAGCGCCCCCTGCTGGCTGTGACCAGAACTGCACCAAAGGGGAAAGTGCCTGCAGGCCTGACGGCTGTGACCGGGCTCCTGGTTCTGTTTTTGTTAATGCCATAGTAGTGGTTGTTTGTTTGCTTTATTATAAATACTAGTAAAGAACGGTTATTCCTATTCCCACATCTTTGCCTGAGAGCCCCTTATTTTCAAAATTACAGTAATTCGGAGGGAAAGGGTTTACATTTTCCATTCCAAGGGAAGCTCCTGCCTTCCTTAGTAGATACCTGTCCTTCAAACCAGGACAGGTGACCATGATCAGGAGTGAATGAGCAAAAGCTGATCAGCTGAAACAAGTACAGAAAAGAATGAATATATCCCTTTTTTTTATTTTTTTTTCCTAGAGAACTTAAAATGACATTGAGATCAGGTGAATGAAATAGAAATGGAAAGGCTTTTTACTTCCTGAGGCTTATGCTATTCTGGGAGGCATTCTCACTGGACAGCATGAGGAAGAATTATCTGCTTTCTATCACGTGCCAAGCCTGAGAGGGATCACAGTCGTTGCTTGCAATGTGAAATTTGTGTTCTTTCTTCTTTTCCTGTTAGCTCTTATTTGCCTTTCCCCTCTCTTCCCTTTATTTATTATTTTCTCTTTCTTGCCAGTAACTGATTGAATTTTGTAGTAAACCATATCCCAAAAACAAGCAACATGCAGTGACATACCCAATCAGGTACAGATTTGATTCTTCTCAAAGACATAACTTCATGGTTAATGCTGAGCTGAAATAATCATTCAAATGTGAGATCTTGTTTATGGCATTGGAGATAATGGGATGTGGTTGTTCTCTGCAGTGGAGTAGGATGCAAACAAAATATTGCATACTCTTTTTACTTCTTTTTTTATTGTCTGTGACTATTTCATATTTTGCTGTCAGAAAACTAGGATGACTGACCTTGAGTAAACATGAAGGCGCCAGCCTGTCTTAACTAAGTTTTTCTGTATTTTTTGCCAAAGAGCAGCTTGAGTACTCTTGTGTCAGAGGGGGGAAGTGGTATTGGTTTAAGAACTATTCTTAATGATTTACATTTCTGCTTCTGTTTTCAGTGAAAGATGAGTGGTTTTTAATGGTAATTATTTATTGATGGATTCAAAATTTTCTATGACCAGAACTCCAAGGCAATTATTTGATCAACATTAATGTAGCAAGGATGGAAACTCGTATTTTGGAGGGATGTTTCAATTGTGCATATCTCCCACTGCCATTTTGTGCTTCTGTTGAGTATGTGGGAATACAAAGTCATTGATGTATTTGGGTTAATGCTCATTTTCATGAGTTGTAATCTATGTTTCCTATACTGCTGAAGCACTGTATATGTGGATAAGGGCACACTGTCCATGTAGAAATAACAGCCATGTCTGCTGGTGTTTGTCTTTAACCTTCCTGAAGGTTGCATTTAATGTTTAAATTTTCACCAATCTTCTCTGTATTGTTCAGGGGGAGGCATTTCTTCTCTAATCAACCATATGATCCTTCAAATTGTCTCTTTAAGGTTGAGAACAGAAAATGAGGGACTCATTTCTTTACTAAAGGGGAATTTTGGGTGCTGTGTCTCTGCTCCTGAAAGCAGAAGTCACAGGCATGTAGAGGCACATGCAACCTCTGTCCTTTGTGATGATCCCAAGCATAGGGGAGGTTTATTGATGGGAAAGCAGTTTGGAGGAAGAGATGGGATAAAATTGATCAGATATGAATGGTGCTGTAGGAGCTTTAGCACACAAGCAGGAACAGAAAGAATACAGAAATGAAAGAGGGAGCGAACTTCTTAAAGATCATATTTCACAGTTCTTTATAGCTGGCTGTTCCCTGTTCTATATGTATTGGGGAAGGAAAAATATAAAAACTGCAAGTACAGCAATAAATACTTCTCTGTGGTGCAAATGACTTCATAAATACTGAACTTTCACTTGTGTTTTATCATCCTTTCACCAGGCACCCATGGTGTGCTATTTATAGCTGTGTAATTCAGAGTAGGCTGTCAATTATCCTATAGGGAATTTCCTGACTGTTGGTTGGAGGGCAGTGGAATTCCCAGCTGAATGGCAGCATTTGCTGTAACATTGTGGCACACTAGAAAATGTGATTTCATTGCAGGCTGCCTACAGCTGGGATGGAAATGTTAAGATAAGAGGGCACCAACAGCTTTTTAGCTTTCCTCCTTGGTGCCAAAACACAGCTATAATGAGTGCAGGAAAAAGCCTTCACTGTCTCTTCACCAACATTTGCTTCAGTCACATTTTTGCTGTCCATTATTGCTGGAAATACAAAAATGTGAGACACAGCAAAGGTATAATACTGAGGAAAGATGAAGTTTTTCAGCTTGCACAGCATTACTAGCTCTGTTCTAACCAGTTCAGAAAATAAACTGATGAAGGCAAAATTTCTTCTGCCCCTCTCATTGTACATATATCATTTTTAAGACCATAGAATAATAGAACAGTTTGGGTTGGAAGGGACCTGAAAGATCATCTAGTTCCAACCCCTCAGCCTAAATCAGATTGCTCAGGGTCCCATCCAGCCTGGCCTTGAACACTTCCAGGGCTTCCACAACTTCTCTGGGCCACCAGTGACAGTCCCTTACCACTGTCACAGTAAAGAATTTCTTCCTAATATCAAATCCAACATGTCCTCTTTCACTTTAAAGCCATTCCCCCTTGTCCTGTCACTCCATGCCCTTGCCAAAGTCCCTTTCCAGCTCCCTTGTAACCCCTTTAGGTACTGGAAGGGGCTTCAAGGTTTCAACCTTCAAGGCTGAACAGCCCCAACTCCCTCAGCCTGTCTCCACAGGAGAGGTGCTCCAGCAAGGGCACACTGATGGGTCGTGCTCAGCTTTCTCATCAGCCATCACGCCCAAGTCCTTCTCCTCAGGGCAGCTCTCAGTCCATTCCCACCCAGCCTGTATTTGTGTTCAGGACTGCCCTGACAAAGGTGTGTCTTTTTAAAATCTGCCAGCACAAGGATTAGCAAGCTACCCATGACATCCATGAAACAAGGCTCTTTACCTGGTTCACTGTCTCTAGTAGGCC
The DNA here is from genome assembly GCA_013400775.1 of Chaetops frenatus. NCBI lineage: Eukaryota > Metazoa > Chordata > Aves > Passeriformes > Picathartidae > Chaetops > Chaetops frenatus. Next base: position 231,210 of record VZTR01002634.1, on the reverse strand, counting down.
ATTGGTTTCTAATGTTCTGCCTGTGTTGAGCTTCAAATCTTTGTTTAATTTTGCATTTTGCTGCACAGAACCTTGAAGGAAGACAGTTCTTCTTCATCTGGAGAGACAGAGTATAGGATTCTACCATCAGCCAAGAGCACAGTCCCTGGCTAAATACTCATTGTTGAATATTCACATTTGTTTTCCTTCCTGCTTTTCATCTGGTATTGTATGATAGCTTTCTCACATTTTTTGGCAGCGTGTATCCAGAGTACACCAATTCCCATCAACCTGTTCACCTGCATTTTACTACTCCTTATAAAATGTGAAAATCACAACTATACAGTAACATTCTGGTCTCGGTTTTGCCGATGACAAACGAACAATTAACTTTTCCTTCCCAGCTTTCCTTTTTGCTCCATGAACACCCATCCAGAGCTCCTAAATGCTTTTGTGGCTCCACAGGCCCTGGTATGCATACCTGCATTGCAGCCCTTGGTGGTGGAGATACATTGTGACAGTTCAAAAACAAAAACGAGAAACCAAACCAACCAGACAAAAGCTAAAAAAACTGGTAATCAAGATCCCTGTTTTTGCCTGCACTACAATGGAGATTTACAAATTTGCCTATTCTTATTGAATTTGCTAGCAGATATTTTTACTGGCTCAATGAATGTGTCATCCCAATCTCATAAAAAAAGGACAGCTAATGTCTCCATTTAATGATTTCATCACATTAGCAGCTACTTTTTGAGACTGGGTTGTTGTCTAATCTGTTTAAACTGGAATTTATTATTAATGTAATGTTCTAATATTTTCATCAGATTTTTCTGTACTCAGTCAAACGTATTGTAGAAATCTAAGCACATTATATCTCTACTCTCTCCTTTATCAGCTGAACTTGTAGTGTCCTGAAGTTTGTAATCAGGATTATGTGGCCTGATTTATTTTCAGGAGACACTGTTGAGAGGCAGTGCTTATATCCATGTTCCTTACTTCTCTCTTAGATAAATGAATGCTCAGTCATGTTTTCCATTAATTTATAGGGGGTTATAGAAGGGGTTGTTTTTATTTGGGTTATCTCTGCTCGCTTTCGGAAAATTAGGATGTTTAAGTTTCTCCATCATTCTGGACTGTACTTGTACCAGGTACATGGAAAATAAACAGCTCTGCACAATGCTCTGAGCCAATATTTTTTTAACTCAGGCTATTTTGCTTTGCTAGGGAATTTTTTTCTTATTGTCATGGTATAATACACTCCTGAGTAACTTATGGACTGGATAATACTTTGTCATGCTAAAGTGATAAGTGCTCTGCTTCTTTCAAAATACAGAATAGAATAAGTTTTTGAGTACATTTAACTTCTCTGAATCATTGCACAGCTGACTGCTTACCTACATTTTCTTTAGTATTTCTTCTCTTTCTAATACATTTGAGTATTTTTTAGCCCTGCAAGTCATTTTTTTAACCCAAATATAACTTTTTTCAACTTTCTGCATTTGAGAAACAGCAAAAATTAAATGTTACCCTTTCCTTTATACATGTACATGTCAAGTAGACAGATTGTAGCACCAGTACTTCTATTTCTGTCTCTATTTCCATCTAACTCACTTGCATTAAGAAATCCAACAGTTCCCTTTATTGTGTTCTAAAATCAATGATGGCCAAAGGTGTTTTTCAGAATCATGATATCAATCCTTTTTGGCCTTTTTGGCACCTATTTAGTAGTGTTTTTTTCCTGACTTTCACACTAATATTCTTCTTAAACATATGCATTCCAGCAGGTAACAGTGTTCCTTATTTTCTAGTCATGTGGTTTGAGGAAGGCTCCTGGTTGTGTGACTGGTTTCTTCCTGGTTTTTGTCCTTCTGGAATGCTGATTTTTCATGTCTCAGGTCTATTGCAGCATGAGGGAAACTGAATTTGCATCAGCTTCTATCAAACGTGATGTTCCCTCTCAGCCCCAGAATCCTGGCACTGGAAAGGATACTGCTGAGATATTTCCTTAGCAGCCTTTAATGTTTTGTTCCATTCACTTCTGAATGGGGTCTGGCTTTTCAAAATCTTTTGTTTTAACTGGCTGCTGCCTCCCTGTGTGCTCCAAGCAATGGTCAGACAACCACCAGCCCTCCCTGCTCCGACATTGTCATTCTGAGTTGCCCTTCTCACTTTTGGAGCACATGATAAAGCATTTCACAGAAATAATGCCCTGCCATATATTAAAGTTCAGTGCTTTGCCTACAGCATTTCCAGCTGTTGTTAGTTTTCAAAACAAGGAAAGTTCAAAGCCACCATATGAATTTTCCCTGCTCCATGGCAAGGTCCCAGAAGTCTCCAACCCTAGAGTTCCTCAGGGTACTATGACCCCATCTTAGATCAGTTCCAGATTTTCCCCTCCACCTTAATATTTAATGCCTCAATTGAGTGAAATAGAAGCTTACCCAGACTATTTTAGATATGATCTATTATATAGTATATGCATCAAATTATATGATTTAGATGTTATTATTAGACACTTGGAACTGTCCTCTTCCCATCTTCAAAACACTTGGCTGTACATCTCAAAGGAATATATTCACTATTGGCTGCTATGAGGCTTTGCTACTCCGAAGTTAAGTGTGTAAAAAAGCAACTAGAAGTAGTTGCTAGTAATTATAACCAGTAGTCAAGAAGTAAATTAAAAAGAAAAAGAAAAAAAACCCAACTAAAGAAACAAAGAGCAAAATTCACTTCAAACTGGACGAAATCAGCAGCAAAGATATGCTCAGGACACAGTAGAAATGTGGCTGTTGGTCTATTCAGTAATTTCATATTAAAATTTGCATTTGTGAATAAATTATCCACTTCCATTTTTTTCCTGCTTCTGCCTGTTTTCATTTTTTATTTATTTCCATCTCCTTTACAACTATTTTTTTACCTGTAAAACTTTACAGTAATAAAGTAACACCCAGAGCAGGCAAGTTTTATTAGTTCTTCTCTGTGTTCACTATTTGGGCATGTTATAACAGCATCCCAAACCCTCCATCTTTTTGTCCCCCTAGTCTTTCAGAATTCCCTCCATATCTGGTTGTATCCATCTTACAGAGAACTGAAAATACCTTCCAGATGGAGGACAGTAGATACTACAACTTCTTTAAGTTAAAAACCTCTCAGTCAGGCTGTGGACAGTGTTTAGTTTCCATATCCAAACCGTGGGGGCAGATATTTACCTTCTCTGGGTTTCCATGCCAAGATTTCTGTGTAAATGAAATACTGATTATATTTTTATAATTAGAATAACTTTAGTAGCAAGAAGGTTCTGGAAGTGGGCTCTGAAAGCTGTTTCTGTCAATAAAAAAAACTCCTTTCCTAATGGGAAGAATTAAATGCAAATTTAAAATAATGAAGAAAATTTTCACTCACAAAATGCAGGAAGCACCAATCTAATCACCTGAAAAGTAGAAAAAAGTTTATAAAGTGTACTTGATTAAATATTCTTGGGCTTTAGTGTGATAAATATCTGATGTTGTCCTTAAATGTGAAACCTGGTATTTGCAGGGAAGATTTTCTATGACCACTAAGTTTAAAATTATTCATAATGATATGCTGAATCTTTAAGATTTGATTAAGATCACAATCAAATATTGGTTTCAGAATTTCATGATTTCACTCTGTGATACCTAAGCTGAAGCCAGATCTCTTGAATATTTTGTCTGTCCTCTGTCCACCTCTTTTCTGATTCAGCTGAAATACACAGATCTGGTGTCATTCTGTCTTCCTTTGAGCTCCATAAATATAGCTGGAGGTGCCCCTTTTGCTCTGAGGATATGTGTCCTATGAATTTAAATCACGAATGCTACAGGCAGATCATCCAAAGGCACATTCACCTTGGACCACTCCTGTCCCACAGAGGACTGGGCATCAGTTGTGGCTGAAATTGGATGGAAGTGATCCAGAACTTGAGGTTACCCAACCCAGAGACGTAGAGAATTAGCAAGAGTGATTCTGGTCCTTGTTGTGTCAACGTGTTCTGAGGCAATTCCACCGGAGGAACATCTTGTTGGGATCTTCTGCCTTTGCACTGCTCTGGAATTTGATTTGATGGTGGTGCCTGTCCAGCTCCTCAAGCTCTATCAGTGGTTGTCTGTATTTACAGAGGTTGCCTCAGCTTTCCTTCATGACAAGGAGCAGCAGTCACACTGATCTGATTGCTGAAATAAGAATAATTCTCTCCATCTATGCAAAACCTGCAGGGGAAGGGCTTTGCTCTGTTAATGAGGATATTATTTATTTGCAGTCCAGCACAATAGAACCCCTGGCACAACCAGAGCTGAAGTCTCCATGTAAAAACCCATTCTATGGACATGCAAGGAAACACAGCCTGTGTTCTGAGGGATGGAGGAGATGGAAGGCACATGCATGTGCACATGTGAGGAGCTGGGAGAGTGAAAGAGTGAAAAGGAGAGATGAAAAATATGGGGAAAGCACTCTGGGAGTAACAGAACACCTGGCGTTTGTCCTTGCCTTGCATTCTGAGGGCAGCAACCGGGGTTGGGATCTGGCTGTGAGGGGCCAGCTAAGGCAAGTGAAAAGGCACAGATGATAGGAGGAAATTCAGATAAAAGAGAGCATTTTTGGGATGCTATGCAAGCAATTGAGTGGCAAGAAGAGGGGCTCGGCACATACGTGCTCTGGAGAAGTTTGTGCAGTGAAGCTATTTGTGAGGAGAGAGTAGAATCTAATTTGTTTGAACTCTACCATCTGTGGTGTAATTGCCTTATTGCCAGTGGGATTTATATGAGTAAATGAACACTAGAAAGAGCAAGAATACTAATAGTAGGGTTTAATTTTATATAGGACTGTCTCTGTTCATCTGTCTAAAGAATATGAAAATAAGTCAATTCAGAACTATTTTATATAGGGTTATCTCACTTCAGCTGTGAAAATTATATAGAAAATAGGTCAATTACTAAAAAATTCCACTAAGAAGGAATAAAAAACATGATCATAAAAGGAATCTGATTGCTCTCTAATTGCAAAGAATAAAAAATCATGTCAATTCTAAGATACATCTTCAGGAAAACAAAAATAAAATTGGAAGCTGACATCTTTCTTCCACAAATAATTTCCTGAAAACTGCTGGTTTGACAAGCTTCCAAACTGACATCTTCTATTTATACATAAACCCATTGCAAGTTTTTTTCCCGCAGCTGATATTTGGTAACAAGGCACTTAGCAGATGGTATGCCAAGTTGGATCACTTCTTTTGTGATACTGAAGTGTGCTTTTTAAGCCCCTTTCGCACTGAAACTGGTCTATAGCAGCTACCACTGTGGTTACAGAGACATTCCTTCACCTTCACAAACCATGCCAGCTAATGTGTCTGGCAGATGCTGATGGAAGGCACAGAGAGTTTCACGGTGTACAGAGAATTTGACCATTTCACATGGGTTGAAGCACTTGGAATGTGTGTGCATGAGGTCAGATCAGTTCTCCTGTGAGGACAGGCTGATACCCTGACACATTTCACCCACAAAAAAGGTCTAACTGTTCTCCCAAAGCTGGCCTTCAGCAAAGCAGCAGAGTAGACAGTGTAGAAATTACAGGCCCCCTTTTTATAACAACCCTGCTGCTGTGATTAGGACTGATAAAAGGAGACCAAGAGGTTGGAATAGAAAAACTTTATCAACTGGACTTGTTTATTAGACAATGTCCTACTCCTTCAGCTTCAGCCACTATCTGCATTTTATCTGGGCACTAGAATGAGTTGGGATGGGTGTGCTGTCACCATGGCACACTGAGAAACTTACTGGGCTCTGGGGTTGGCTCAAGGTCAGGTGAATTTTCTGCTGGAGGTTGTGGTGCAGTGGAAGTGAGGAATAGGAAGGATTTGTGCCCTCCTACTTGGACATGGAGACTGAGCAATGTGATTTAGTCAGGCTTATATACTTAACATTTACTAATCTGCTGTCATTACCTTAAATAATTGATGATTAACATCCACTTGAATGTTCCATTTTGATAGAACGTTTCACAGGTTTTGGGCTTGTATTGTTTCAGGCTCCTGATGAGATACAGAGTGCTACATGTCTGTGGTTGAGACAGGCAACAAAAAAGAAAAAGCAGAGACAACGATGAGTTGCTTGTGGAAACCACAGGATAAGGGCTCTCCTTCCATTTACTCCTGCTGACCAATTTATTTCACAAGGGAGTAAATGTTACAGTGTTTGCCCACAGGACTGGTACATAAACAAGGCTTGATCCACTTGCTTTCGTGCAGGAGTCTTTAGCTGTTCACATAGAGCCAGCAGAACCCATGAGAGACAAGCACTCCTCTGGAACAGATATGGGAGACCAGGAACACCCTAGGGCAGCTCAAATGTCTTTAAATTCTTCCTTATAGCTGCGGTGTCAGTGCAGTTTCTTACATATAAATTCTTAATGTACTAATATTATTGTGATCAAATCAAATATTTTTAGAGTTCCATTCCTGCAATACCCAAGTACTGGCATAATAGATGATGATTTTAAAGTCAAACCTACTGCCATTAAGTCAAATTATAAATTGAGATCCTAACTGACTCAAGTTCCTCCAAGAAAGGTTAATTCAAACTGACTGGCAATCATTAATATTCAGTTCTTACTGTTGCATTAGCAGGACCTGGTCATAAATCCATCTTAATCATAGTCTTCCTGGAAGATGGACAATAGGCTCTGATGACTAATATCCTGGCTGAAATTTCATGAGAGACTTTGCTAAGTATTTAGGGAATTAAGTTTTTTCATAGTCCTGCATTGAATGCTCGTCTACTCGCATTGCCATTAAAAAAAAAAATAAAATAGAGAATGAAATCTAATGAAACAATGGCTTCATTACATCATGCTTAGAGCAAAATATCACTTCTGAGGTTTTTTATGTGGGTATAACTTCTATGATGAAGGAAGGTTTGTTCTGAAGACTGACAATGCCCAGTGCAAACATAAAGGTTGGGGGAAAGCCAGTGACAATTCCCACAGAAACTTGTCATCTGTCTTTGAGCAGAAAAATACAGTAGAACATTTTGACATGGGACTAGTCTGGCATATTGTTCAGGCCACATGTCCAAGAATATAGGGCTGGTGTCTCAACAATTCCTCATTTTCTGGTTTCTGCTAAATCCTGTATTTGTGGAAAAAAAATAACAGTTTCTCCATAGTCTTAATTTTAGTGCTTAGCCCTGATGCAAATAGATACAGAAAGCCTTTTGTTACCATGAATGTTGACTCATTTGGATAGAAATTTCTTAACACAATTAAAGTAATTACTCTTAGTCTGAATGAATGTTAAACAGACTTCAGAAGGAACCTTGGTATGGGATACAACTGCCTGTTTCTGTCCAGATACCTCTCACATTAGGCCAACTCCCATTTGTGTGTCTTCCCACTATATGAGGTCATTGAGTCAGAACTAGAAATAATCTCAGTCCCTTCATCCTCTTAAATTTCAGTATTTCTCTTTCAGCACTGTTCCCTTCCCTTCCCTT
>VZTR01002634.1:209119-223583 GCA_013400775.1 Chaetops frenatus | reverse complement strand
GCTCCCCTCCCCTCCCCTCCCCTCCCTTTGGGGTAAAGAAATATTTTCTTGGTACCCAAGACAGAGTCCGAGGTCACTGTACTTACCCTAAGGAATGCCCCAGCATTCTGGTCAAGTCCTCTGTTTTCCCAATTCCTGTTTCCTTTCCAATCCTGCTGTTTTGTGTGTTATCCCTTTGCTCCAGCAATATTTGGCAGTGTCAGTAGTGGCTTCATATTAATCAGCAGATGAAGCTTGGGTGAAGATGAAGGTCTGTGGTTAACTAAGTTTCTGCATAATTCACATTAAAAGTATAAAAATAAATACAGCCACTACGTGCACTAGACAGGAATTCATCTTTCATTTATTTATTTACAAATACCAGGAGAGACTGAATATTAACTCTAAATATATGAAACTCTCCATCCCATGAGGATTTAAAGACTAGTTTTAAGACAAGAAAGAGAAAAAGTTTAAAATGTAGACATATACCTTTTCCCACAATCTTAACAATTTGAGGGAACATGTTTTTTGTACTGATAAACTGATGCAAAAGCTATTTGAAGAGATAGGAATTTCTGTATAACTATCACCAGTGTTTCCACTGAAATTCCTAGACTGTGAATCTGCTTGCATTTGTTCAACTGAAACATTCTCCTGGTGAGAATGGTGAAGCTTCATTTCCTTTAAAATTTTCCAGGGACAGGATGTCAGTCTAGGCAGAATGCCCTAAGGGATACCCAGACGAACTCCAAATAATGCATTTTAAAAGGTTTGTCATTATAACTGCAATTTTACAGATCTTACAGAAACATTTATTGAGGAAATTTTCTTTTTGCAAATGTGATTGATACTTTGAATTTTTTTTTTCTCTTTTGAGATGACAAAAAACTCCAAAACACTTGCAGTCAAGGGGTTTTTTTTCTCATTAAATGCCTCACTATCAGTATAATAAAAAGGTCAAGTTCTTGATTATATGCTACAGAGTGGATTTCAGGAGCAAAATACTACTTTTGCCCAGACTAGATGCTTATATCTTAGTGTTAAACACTGCTGTTGTCTGTTTTGTTACAAATTTGAGGGGAAAATGGTGACTATGCCATCTGAAATGGCTGACAGGTATTAGATGTGATGTCTCTGTATTTGCTACAGAGGAGTTTTCTGTTTACTGCAGGGTCAAGGATCCTCTTTTTTGGTGGATCTCTCAACCAGGATTATGGAAAACCTTGTTTAATCCTCAAATAAGCCAAGATGTGACAACTGGAGCAAATTATTTATGTGGGAATTCACCCCCACTTCATTTTAACATCTTCCTGACGTGCCCATGATGGAAGACTTGATATTCTATGTCATCCCTGTAGGCACCAGTGAGAGACAAAGGGCATTCAGGAGGAACCTGAACCCAGTTATGATCTGATTTTGGGATGTATCTGCAACTCTCTGTTGTCCCCTCTGTTCTCCACTTAAAAAGAGCAAATCTAGCCCTTTGTGTGTTGGTTTTCCATATGCAGAAGGAAAGCATTTCCATTCTTCCATGTGTTCTGGTACTATTGGCTGTTTCCCCAGGTTTTAATAAGTTAGTGCTCCTGTCTCTGAACTTAGGCAACAATTTGCCTTAAAGAAACACCTGAAAACAAGAAAAAGACATGTTCACACGAGTAACATTAACCTCTAGGTCCTGCCATTAGAATCACTAAGAGAAGCCTCAGAAATATTCAGTTGGAACCTCTGGCTGCCCAAGGAAAATCTAACACTCTCCATTCTTTTTAGTCTGGAAAGCCAACCCTTTGCATTTATTGACACGTCCATGTTAAACTGATTGCCCTTCCTCTGTGCAGCTCAGGAGTGATATTCATCATCTGATCCTGATGGTAGATCCGTGCACTGCCAGCAATGACATCGGTTACTTTAGTGCTTCTGTTAATGATAAATTTAGCCAGCTAAAAGGATGAGGTATTTGCCTTCAGGTTGATGCTAAATTGAAATTACCACTTAGCCTGCGATGAATTGCCTACGTTTTTATTAATAGGCTAAATTCCAGACCCGACCTTTCCAAAATTGCTGAATTACTAAATCCTGGGACAGACATCAGAGTTCCTCTTACAAGGAGAAGTGTATTATGCAGACATGTAAGGTCACCTAGAGAAGAGCCCAGCTCTGGGCAGCAGGTAACCTGTACACACAGGTGTTAGCCAAGGTGCTGTGTTGATCCATAGCTGTGGTTTATAGCTGCAGGATAATGCTCCTCCACTTCCCCACCCTTTTGGGAATATAGAATGTGCTCCTGCATTGTCTTTTCTAGCTTCATCACCTAAATTAGCACTACTTGCCATTTCTAGAATCCCCCACTGTAAGCTCTGTACTGTTACACTCAGAGCACAGAATACCCATCCTGGCTGGTCTCTGCTAAATGATGTTGCACTGTGGATGTATCCTCATTCAAATCAGAGGTCTTTGCTTGCTGCTTCCAGCCCCAGAAAACAAATTAAAGCACTAATTCTGTCCATTGTTTACATATTGTGTAGAATTCACACCACCACACAATGGTTGAGGTTGGAAAACACCTCTGGGGGTTGCCTGATCCAGCCCCTGCCCAGTGCATGGGCAGCTCCAAGCACTGCTTAGGGCTGTGTTCAGTGAGGTTTTGGGTGTCTCCAGGCATGGAGACTCCACAAGAGCTCTGAGTAACTTTGATTACCCTCACAGTAAAAATTTTTTTCCTTACATTTCAGTGAAAAGTGGGTGACTTTTAACATTTCTGTGTAAGAGAAGGCACCCTAAGCACAGCTTCCCGTGCTGGTGCTTCCCTGCAGAGATGCTGTATTCAAGGGCTGAATATTTTCTTACACAATAAATAAAAGACAAAGATTAAGAAATGGTCAATGAATTAATGGATTGTTAATCACTGTCATCAACTAGTGAGGCAGGTATGCCCTGTATGACTTCTGAATTCAGTTAAAAAGAGCTGGATTTTGCTTGTTTCTGATGTGCTCTGGAATTAAGGTATGTATATTTTTGTATAAATGACAAAACAACATAACTGGGTGAATTCTCTGATAAAAATAAACACCCATATCCCACGTGGCATCTTGCACTCATCCAGTTTTGGCCACAAGTGGAGAACTCTGGAGATAAACAAATATTGGATGACTACTTGCAATATTTGCTAAGTCTTAAGGAGGATGAATTGTGTTCACGGTGAAACTGAAAATGCAAGTGAAGGTAAATGCTTCTAATCCTGCTGGTGTGGGCTCAAAAAAGAAACTTTTTCCTAAAGAGGGGTGAAAGTCCCAAGAGAAATAAAAACTCCACCATCCATGGCATAGAGAAAGGGATTGCATAAAGCAACCAATGGACAAGGTTCAATTTTCATTTTTTACTTTACCAAAAATGGAGGAATTTATGTTAAAGAAATTAAAAATTTGTGTCATGAGTTGGAGTAAAAAATATGGCTGTAATAAATTTACAGGAAAGCCTGGGGTCCTCAGCTGTGGCTAAACATACTGGAGTGAGTTGGCTCCACGATGTGGAGCAATTGTTTGAGGCCTTGCTATGTGAAAATTTTAGGTAAAATACATGAAGATTATCTGAGAATTTTCTTCTGAGAAAAAAATCCATTCCTCTTTCAGAGTGGTGTGCTGTTGGCTGCAGAATACAGGGTGCCAAGACAAAAGGAAGAAAAGATGAACCAGAATAAATGTCAGGAGAGGAGGGAGGCTGCTGAGGAAGGAGAGGAGAGCTGCAGCATCGTACACTAAGGCAGGGGCAGCACCAGGATATTTATCCCAGTGTGGGATGGACCAGGCACCTGGGAGCATCCAGGCTCAGCAGAGTCCTGGGGTATCTGGGCTGGGAAACCTCCAGCTGCCTTCACAGTTCCTCTGTCCAAAAATGATGAGGGAAATGTGTTACCGTATTGTTGTATGGATAGGAATGGCTGGTTGGTTAATTTGTCATTTTTATATCCTTCTCTTAATTTTCTCTCTTCCCTCAGGATGATACTCTACTTTTAAGTGCCTGAAGGAAGGAAATATCACTCACTGTCTGTGCAGAGACTTTAGGTTTTCCACCTTTTTAAGTGCAGGCTCAGGGCAGTGTTTATTACCCACCTCTAGAAACTGAACCCATCCCTGATGCTGCCCTCAGTGCCTAGCGGATTGGCTACATCCCACCAAACAGATTCCTCATCAGTCAGTCTTTCAAATGCATGGGTCAATCAGGGATAGAGCTGGAACACCTGGTTTACCTATAAAGTTGTATTTTTTTTATTATTATTGCCAGAATGCATGAAGTGAGATTGACAAACACAGCTCATGAAATCATAGGCAATCCAAAAGAAATTTTTCTAAAAAGGAAAAATTTTTACCAAAAATCTCAATTTTCATTTCAGCATTTGCAAGAGTCTTCAGAAAAGTGGAAACAAGCATCAAAAAGCAAAAGCAAAAGTTTTGCTTTGTAGAACTTGATGCCAAGTCAGTGCTTCAGCAGGCGAGGCAGGATAAGATCGATTATTTCCATTTCACTGCACTCAGCTGACATCACTGGGGGTGCAATGCCAAACAATCCCAAACTACATTTTCATCAGCAATTCACTATGATTCATTGGTCACTACCTTTAGACACTCTGTTTTGTTCCTCAGATTTATTTTAGAAAAGATGATGCTAATTCTGGCTGGATAAGGACTCACTAAACAAAGCTGGGCTTTGCCATCACCTGTAGCCACGATTCTGGCTGTGCTTTTGACAGGAGAAACCAGCTCATGGTGAGTGTCCAGGAAAGTGCTGCTGAGCTCACTCTGCAAGCAGGATGGAAACAGACTGGAGAAACTGGGACCATCCTGGGTTTTTTGCAGCCTCATCTGCCCAGGCTTGGATTTGTTAAAATCAGTTGAGGATTCCCATGATTTTTGTGAATTCTGTATTTTCTGTCCAAAGTGCTCACCCCAAATGTCCGGTGTGCTTCAGACAATGTGTAAGCAGTTGATTTTCCTAAGTTCTACCATGTCAAATGTCAACATCTCCTCTCCTCCCACAGCTCCCAGACTCATTTTGGTGTCTGGCATGGCTGCAGCTTTAGATACAGTGTTGAGTTGCTCAGATACCTCCAGCCCTAAAGCCTTTTCCTGTAATTTTTCTTTGCTAGTCTCCTTTGCAGACACATCCCCACATCCCCTGTCCAGGAAATCTCCTTTTGGCCTTCCATGAGACCCCAGAGCTCCACCTGCCTCATCCCTGCCCTTACACTCCTGGGTTATGCCCTACATGAACAGGCAGTGCAGACCAACAGCAGCTGATCCATAGAGTGACACAGTTGGTGCTGAAGATTCAAGAACCTCCACATTTCAGAGGGTTTTGCTTTGGTCCCCGTCCAGCCTGGTCCAAAGGACTGCAAATGTTTGGAGCATGTTAGCAGTATCCTGGAATTGCATTTTCTTCTTCTGTCTCAGACATAAAAAATCCCGTTTTGGTTTTCTCGTTCTCCTTTTCAGTGCAGGATAACCAAGATGCTGGGGTAGATACTTCTACAGAAACCTTCCCAACACTCCTTCCTGAGAGAGGAACCAAGGCTGAAACAAAGCCTTGTTCCTCTATGCAAACACTGCAGTATTTGTGCTATTTTTTAACTGGAGGGAATCAAAATCTGTCAGTTTATTCCTCAGTAAGAAAAGACCTGAGTGTGCTGTCCAGAAGCTGTATTTGCTATTGAAAGCCCTGTATTTGTCATAAGGCTCTTATTCTCATTAAGGTAGGAGCTGCAGCTTATTGGAAAAGGCTCTTGATTCAAACACTCCAGACAGGGCTGTCCCCAGATCAAATGGTATTTGTCATGAGGACAGTTGTGCAAAGATTCAGAGTGAGGGGAAAAAAAGCATCAGAAGATAGATTACAAGGTCTCCTTTCAAGGGTAAATAATTAGGCAGAGTTGTGGGGTTTGGCTTTATGTAAGAATCATTCTCTATTCTTATTACAAATCAGAGGTCTTTGGGCAGGGGAAAGGGAATTTAGTAAGCAATTTCTGCAGTTCCTGCCATAGGAAGGAAACTTTGGCATGGGAAAGCATATAGTGTTCCTTCCATATTTTCATATCACATACAAATTTACTGAGGAATGTGGTCCTGTGCTGAGTGAGAAATACCTCTAGTTGTGTTGCAAATGATAACATTTAATTTCTGACATGAGATGCTGTATCAGGAGAAGGAAGAAAATCTCAGGCAGACAGGCAGAACAATTCTGCTCATCAATAAGCCAGTGAAGCCCAAGAAAGTGGGATAGTGTCCTTGAAGCCCGACTTGGTGGGCTGTGCTCCTCCTCCTGGCAATGGTCCCCTGAACTGAAGGCCTTCTGACAACCCATGAGCAGGAGACAACAACCGTGCAAAGAATTTGAACAGGTCATTATCATCAGTGGTGGGGGCACCTCAAGATGTGGTTTGTCTTCTCCAAAAAGTCAAGGGGCTCATCCCCAGGGACAGGAGTTTTGCACTGCAGGCCCCAGAAGAAGGGTGAATGTCCCACTTGGAGCAGCTGCCCCACGTTTGGTGGGGTGACATTAGGACAGACTCCCCCCACTCCCAGAGGAAAGGGGGATGTAGGCACTGCACAAAACCATAAGAATCATCCAGCACTTGTCTTTGGTGCTAATTTGTGAAGCCTCTCTCTCTGTTTGTTTGTTTGATGAGGCTCATTAGAGGCTGGTTGAAGGCTGCCAGCTCAGACTGCTGAGCAGGCTCTCAGCTGTGCTGAAGAGGATCCATTCCAGCCAGCACTCCATGCACACACCGAGGCCGGATGTTTGCTTCCTTTCATGATGGTCTTCTTTGTCTACTTGATTGTGGACTTGACTTTTACAAGTGCTATAAAAAACCCAACATTCTTGGTCTCAGCTGGATTCTTGCAGCTGTGGGGAAACGAGGAGGCAGGGAAGCAAAGACTCCATGTTTTCCAGAGCCAAAAACTCCTACTCCATAATTTGTGCTGATTGCTGTCTGATACTTAAGGAAGGAGTTAATTAAGGTTCCAACTCCATTCTCTTCCCTCTACAGCACTGAACAGCTATTGTTATTTGTGGTCTACCTGTTTAGTGTCCCATTTGTTCTTGCAATAAAGATACACATCGTTGTCTCTCCCAATACGAAGCCAAGGACTCTTTCTTTTGGTACTCAAAAATAAAGAGGTTTAGCTTTAGGGCTATAATTTCAGGTGCTTGAAGAACAAGGAACATATGGAGCCCAGTTATCCAGTCCCCTTTAGAGACAGTGGGTGCATCCACATGAACACGATGTTACAATGCAAAAGGAAAATTTACATGCACATGTATATTGAGGTGCCTTCATTCCTCACAGCAGTCTCCTGGGAAGGCAAAGGATGCCAAAATTTACCACCAGCTTTGAGTTATAGAGGATGAAATTTCCCTGCTGGGAAATTATAACCCTTTCTCCTCAGCCTCCTCCTCCTTTCTCTCCTGCACCCTGTCCACCATCTTTTGTAGAGTTTCTAACTTCTGGCTCCACAGTCTTTTGTACAGCATCTAACTTCTGGCTTATTCTCCAGCTGTTTTTCTATTTCTGTTCATCCTCCTTCTTCCTGGCCTTTACCTGCCCTTCTGTCCCAGCCCTTACTTTGCTGTTACTCAGCATCTCACTCCCAGTTACCATTCCCCCCATGCTGTGCTGGATCCTTCTCCAGTCTCCTCTCAGTCAGGCTGCCAGCTGCAGGAAGCACTAAAAGCACAGGAGAGGAAACTTCATCTCCTCGATGCTGGAGCTCTCCACGTGCAGAGCCCCTGAGGGAGCAATAACCTCAGGTGAAAGTCCTGCTTTTCTCTAGGATGCTCTGTACAGAGGAGCTCCAATAGCACATAGGGACAGCCCCTGCAGTAGGCCCAAACATCCTTTTGCCACAAAAAAATTTCAGCTTTAAATCAACCCTAGTGAAGATCATCATCCTAATAAGAGCTGGAAGTTTAAATCATGACTGATTTGGCTTGGGTTTCCATGGGAAGGATAAAGAGTAGTGTTAGATAGGATCCATCCCAAAATCACACACACCTTGGATTTTGAACCTTGCAAGAATTCTCGGTGCAAGTATTGTCACACTTGTTTGGGGTTGCTTTTTTTGGTTTTTGTTTGTTTGGGGGTTTGTTTTGTTTCATTTTGGTTTTGTTTGTTTGGTTGGTTTAGTTTTTTGTTGGTTTTTCTTTTGTTTTGGTTTTTTGTTTGGGTTTTTTGTTGGTTGTTGTTTTTGTTGGGGTTTTTTTGTTGTTGTTGTTGTTGTTTTTGTTTTGTTTTGTTGTTTTGTTTTTTATTTTTTTAGGAAAAATCCTGTATTACTCTCTCTTTACTTTGGAAACACTTGAATCATTTTACTGAGCTTTCTGTAGAAAAATCAGCTTGAGGGTTATACTTTTTCTGACATGGGGAAATATCAGCAGAAACCAGCAATTCTGCCAAATCTCTTTAACACTGGAAAAGCAGGTTCTTTTTTCAGCAGGTGGTGGCTCTGGTGCCCTGTATGCCACAAGTTACAACAAAACCCTGATTTCCCTGAAAGCATCTGACTCCTCACATAAAAACAACTTTTTCTAAAAACTAAACTTGTATCCATATGTCGCTCATGTAAGAAAATGAGAAAACCTTAGCTCAAAGAAGATGGGCCCAAACCTTCAGAATCCCTTTGGAGTAGACAGGTACAATAACTGCTCCCACCTGACTTGGTGGAGAAAAGAAACTGTAATTTCTCTGATATTTGGATTTCCTAATGTGGCAGCTGGTAGAGTCCTCTGAAATGAGTTTTTCTTAGAAATATAATAAAGTAGAACCAGAACATAAATAGAAACCATGAAAAAATATAAATCTGAAGGCACTGAAAATGCCAATACATTAAATTTTCAATTTAATCAAAGTCATGGGTCATTTAATGCAATATGAAAAAAAAATTGAGAAATGAAATCATGTCATTTTCTTATGCTGCAGTTTGTCTAAAAGACTCAAATTGTATTGACTTTCTGTAGATCTCCACTTGTTTTAAATAAACTGACCCACCCAGTCTAAGACATATGGGATTGTTTGGTCACTGTGAAAAAAAACAATCCCACAGTTAATAGAGATGTTTGCCTGTTCTTACAGTGTGTGTGGAGTCCAAAGAAGTGTATGGCTCCCAGGAATAAACTTCCTTTGGCATGGCCCAAATCTAAACCCCATTAAAATCAATATATTTCTGCTGATTTTGGTATCTGTAGTACAATGAATTAAGCTCTGAGCATTATAACAGCAGATGTTTGGCCCCAAGGTTAAGGCATGGGATTCTTGTGAACACTCATGAAACACTTGGGATCAGGAATAGGCTTCACTCTTCTGATTCCCTGCACTTTATGCTTTGTTGGCAGGTTTTCTGAGCAAAAATACTTAAAAACTGAAATCATATATTGATACTGGGGTAGGAAATAGGAATAAGTATAAACTTTCTGTAAGACCTAACTACTAGTCATGGAAAATAAGGGGGAGAATACAGCTGATGGTTCGTATGAGTTTAGATTCTGCTGAACTGGAACACAGATGCATCTGGATTTTAAGTGGGAAGGATGTACAAAACACACCTCCTACCCTATATGATATTCTTTATATTTATAGCCATTAAAAAAAAATCATCATAGAATTGCTTGAGTTGGAAGGCTAAAGAACATTTAATTCCAATCCCCTGCCATGAGCAGGGACAACTTCCTCTAGACTGGGCTGCTCCAAGCCCCATCCAACCTGACCTTAAGCACCTCCAGGGATGGGGCATTCCCAGGTTATGGTTTTTGTTTGTTTCCCCCCAATGACAGCGTTCAGACCAGCTCCCTGCAGTGTTTGTTCCACGTCTGCCTGGGACAAGCCACCCTTGCACCCTGCACAGCAGTTCTGACTGGAGCTGGCTGCCTGCACAGCACAGGCCTTTGCTCCAGCTTACTCTGGGCTTTGTTTTCCATTGAAAGGGGAAAGTCTTGTATCTGCTGACTTCATCTAAAGCCAAACTCAGAATGCATTTGATTCTGCCTCTATCAGGGTAACTGCTGTGCCTCTGAGGCTGCCACATCAGAAATCACCCATCCACACTGCTGATCCTTTACACTGATGGAGAGTAATACACACTTCTTTCCCATGTGTTCATCCTAACCATAGGTTTGCTATTTCTGAGCAATCAATGAAACACAGATGATAGATAACTCTTTTCTGTTTCATTATTTTCCAGGTTTATCTCTCCAAACCTGGCTGCACACTGTAAGTGGCAAACACAGCTACAGTACTAGTCAGCAATGGAATGTGATGGTTCTGTCCTCCACCATATAATTTAATACCTGCTTTTACCCTTGGCAAATTTCTCAATTAAAATCCCAATCACAGCTTTTCTTGTGCTTCTGGATATCATAGGCCCAAGGGGAGAAACATAGTTTTCTACAAAATAAATCAGGTGATGCTTCATCTCTGCCCAATATACTAGTCATGGAGAAAAAAAAATGCATTAAAAGAGACTTGTGCTTCTTAGAATGAGGAAATTCAGAGCTTTCAAAGATGCCAGTCTATATTTTCAGTTCAACAGGATAAAGGAACTGGATATTTATTAATACTTTTCTTGAAAATTGTACCAAGATCACTTTAAACAGCTAAATAATGACAATTATAATTACATTATTTTCAAGCCTTTCAGAAAAAAATGAGGTTATGTAAGAATGAAGTGCTACAGAAACACTCGTTCTTTTATATTTTGAACATTTGGATGTGATTTGTCACTGTTTACATTTAGATGCTTTGTGGGTCAAGACACACTGGAGGAATTAGGTTTCACTTATTTGAAAATCCAGGCAAGATATTAGTTTTGTTTTGTAGCCTTACTTAAGCTTGGGTTTTAACATTCTATATTGTCAGCCACCCTGAGACATGGGTTAGGTGACCTTCTGCCAGTAGCACCACAACCTAGGAGTGACTGGAATTGGAGTATTTGCTGAAAATTATGAGATTAAATAACAACAAAAACCCCAAAACATAACAAAAAAAGTCAGTTGTTTTCATCTGTCCTATTTTCTTAGGCATTCACATTTGCAAACTTTTCCATGCATCAGGGAGAGCTCCCTCACACATAAAGAAAAAGAAGCTGAGTTTCCTATGTTCCAGGAGTTGGGACTGCAGAAAGGACAACAGAATAAATTCTGGGAATTGCAATGTTCTGTAACAGAAATAATTGGTGAGAGTTGAAATAGCATCACGTTCCTTTGACTGCATAACTTTGATATTTAAATTATCTTGCTGCATTCTCCTCCTCTGAAAACGGAACCTTATGTAATTGAAAAACAATAATCTAATATCATAATAGAGCTCCATCATGATCATTAACCATCATCTCCAGTGCAAATAAATGCCTATTATTATTCCAATTTATCACAAAATCTTGCAGCATTTAGGACATTCCCTTGGGTCATCATTGCACACACCTCCTGTAGTAAATCTGAAATTGTGACAATACCTTTTTCCTATGGATGCCCCCTCTCTTCTATATCTGTTTTTCTTGCAAAGCAGCAGATTTTTATGCAGCAAGGAAAATAGTGGTTAATGAATTATAGGAAAAAAAAAATTCTCCTATTAAAGCCAAGTAAGTCTTTGTTTCCTGTCTGAGTGCAGTTTAGACCTTGTTGATGCAGAGACAGCATGATAAATATTTTATGAACACGATCCAGCAAACACACAGTGGTAGGATGCTGCCATGATTAAAGGAGGTGTTTAAACTTAGAGATAGTTTCTGAGTCCAGCTGCCACGAAGCTGCTTATTCATGCTGGAACAGGATTTCCAGAAACCCTGGATAGCCCTGCCACGTGCACCCTTCTCCTTTCCTCCACTTTCCTCCTGACAAGGTGTCTCAGATGCCTTTCTGTTTCTCCTTAAAGGTCAGCTGGTCAGCAGCAGAAGGCCCTGACAGTGCCCTCTCTGCCTCAGCTGCAGCCCCAGCCTGCAACCCGCCAACAACAAAAGAACATTTGCCAAAGAGCTCTGTGCAAGTCATTCCCACCAGCAAAATCCCCTACAGCTCCAGCTGCTTTCAGTTCCTCCCAGTCAGAGCAGCAATTTAACATCCCTCCCACCCTGCTTCCTTCAAGATCTTCCCACCAGGTCCAGCAAAGACCTTAGGGCTCCTGACAGAGGGAAAGGCTGGCTGCCCCCTCCCTGCCCAGCCACCCTTCAGAGAATTGCTGCTAATTGCAGCAAAGAGCTTCCTGATCATACTCCTGCCACTGAACAGACCTCCCTGAGCACTGCAATCCTGTCACCTGCCAGTAAACCTACCTCTCCCTCCTGGCATCACCAGCAGACTGAATGGAATAAGGACACACGAGGCAAGCTGTGCATTTAAAGAAGCCTTTGCAAAAGCAGATCCCTTCCCTGACAAAGATGTGGTGGGAACAGAATTGTGGTATTGGTGAGTAGGAGGATATTTGCCTTGGAAAACGTGGTGGCCACTCCAATATCAGGATATTAGGAAGAAATTTTTCACTCTGAGTGTGGTAAGACTCTGAAACAGGTTTTCTGGAGAAGCTGTGGATGCCCCATCCCTGGAAGCGTTCAAGGCCAGGTTGGATGGAGCTCTGAGCAACCTGGGATAGTTGAAGGTGTCTCTGCCCATGGCAGGGGTATTGGAACTGGATGATCTTTAAAGTTTCTTCCAACCTAAACCCATTCAATGATTCTATGATTTTATGAGCAAAAATTTCTCCAGGCCAAACAAAACCATGTCCATGCCAAATCAAACGAGAGGATAACTCTCCATTGCTGAGAAATATGGAGTGAAAAACACAGTACCAGTGGGTGAAGATAGTGCATTCCCTGACTCTCAGTGTGCTACTGAGTGCCTGCTCTGTGGGTTCAGCTTGGTGGGTTTAAAAGAAACTCACGTGTTCCCTCACAGAATGAGAAGTAACTCTTAATGCACTTGCATGTTATGCAAGACTGAAGGCAAGTGGCAAAGTAGCGGAAGCAAAATCCATTTTGTCATGACTCAGTCTGTGGGAGCAGGCTGGGAGTCAGCCAGAGGTTAAAGATGGATTTGCCTCTTTAATCTGTTCAGCCTCAGTGGCGGGGCTGGGTCTGGAGCAGTTCACTTCATGCTCTGCAGTGCCTGCCCTACTGCAGGCTCTCTCCTCCTCCTGCTGCTCCTGGTGTTCTCCCGACCCACCCAGCACCATCCCCTGAGCACATTCAGTGGCTGCTATGCAAGATAGCAATAGCAATCTCATTTTCCTTTTCCTGCTGGTTTTGCTGTTTATTTGATGTTCAGCAGTGAGGAGAAGGCAGAGGGGCAAACTCCATCCTTGCTGCTGGCTCACAAGCCTTTAGGGAAGCCCAGTGCAATATCACAGAGCAAATCCCACTAGCACAGCAGCTCAGAACTCCTGCCTGGGCAGGGCTGTTTCCCTGCTCTGTGTGCCCCAGGTGCACTCAGGTGTGCTCCTGCACAGCCCTCCAATGCTCCCAGAGAAACCCCAGGCACAGCTACTCAATACAACTTTGAACTGATAATAAGGCTGCTTCTGCTGGGCAACCTCCCTGTTCCCTCCCCTTTCTGTGCTGGCTCTGAAGCCCTGACTGCAGAGGGTGAATATAGAAAAATGTAAACAATTCTGTGAACAATTTTGATACTGCCATAGGTGCTGAAAGTGTCATTGACTGATTCAGTGATCTCAGATAGTAATTTTTGTCTTACAAAAGAGCCATTCTTACTCTTTCTTTTTCCACAACATTTATATGACTCAATTTTCTGCAACAGCACCTTAATTCAGCCAATTTAAACATTAACTTCTAGACAGGGTTGAATTATTTGCAGATGAAATAACACATAAATTACATTAGATTTTTAGAAGACAGAGCAGATCCTAAATGATACTTTTGTTCTGACAGGAAAGTCAATGCTCACTAAAAAAGTGAGTAGCCAGTAACAAAACTTGGCAAAATCTTAGGAGAACACTGCTACAGATTTCTTGATTGTTTTCTCTAGTAAATCCAGTGCATCCCCATCATGATGTCAGATGTATGATATGCTCTACCCTTAGGAAAAAAACAAGGTCAATTAGTGGTGCAGTCTATGCTTCATTATCATGTGTCAAAAAAAGCAATTATGGTTTAAAGTAATTCTTAATGGAATATCAGACATCCAGATACTCTCAGAGCAAAAAAGGCAGAAATATGGAGTGGAAATAAAAGCAAATTGGAAAAAAAAATCTAGAAAGGGATATTTATATACCATGATGGAGGGAAAAAAGGTCAGAAAAATGCAAAGCAAACAGGATTTTGTGTCAGGCCTACATGGCTCATATTTGGTAACTGAGAGCTTATTCTCCATTACCACCCTGAAGTCCAGGGAAATGCTATATTTTCACTTCAAGCAATTAAATTAATCCTTTTTTTTTTTTTTTTTTTTTTTTATTTTTTTTTTTTTTCTTTAATTCCTAAATTTTCATATT
>VZTR01002634.1:176257-209099 GCA_013400775.1 Chaetops frenatus | reverse complement strand
TTTTTTTTTTTTTTTGCACTTGTTCTTTGTTTCCTTAACTGCACAATGTCATTAATTGGTATCAACCCAAATTGCTTGTATCAGCTCATTCATCTGTAAAGGCCACCAACTTTCAATCCAATTCCTCTTCATTCACTGTCCTGGCGCAGTTATCTTTCAAGAATACACATTAATTTGTGCTCAGCTAATGTTTGGTTTTTGAAATATGTTTGGATGTGTATGCAGTGTCAATATTTGATGAATTTAATCAGGAAATGCAAAGGTGGATTTATTGCCTGAATAATTAGAAATAAGGATTTTTTGTTCATTAGGCATTTATGCCCACATTACCTGTTCAAAAATACTTGGTCACCACACAGAGGGGATATAACATTGCTGGCAGGACCATTTTATTTATTTCAGTACTTTAGGGCTTAGTGCTTTAGTGCTTTAGTGAAATAGGCTGGTGCTTTAACAGCAGCTAAATTCCTTGATCCAAAGTCATCAGGCCCATGACATTTATAACCAGCTATCCCTACCCTTTCTAACATTCTTATCTCCCAAATATATTGTTCACAGCTAAGGCTTTTTTATTCTTTAAAACAAGATGCTATAAAAAAGAATTATTTTTTTTTTTAATTTGGCTTCCATTAGGGTAAAGCTCAGCCAGGCAAAGATAATGCTCAAACTACTTAAAATCTTGAAAGTTGTTTTGTTTAAATTCTTGGAGCCTCTTATACAGCTCAGCCTGCTTAAAATGTTTAGAATAATTTAAACCTTCTATAGGTTCATGACTGAAACAGGCAGACGTGTGCACTACTCATGGTACTTGTTCAAGGTCATTGGAAAAATTTACTTGTTCTTTGTTTCCACATCATTTGGCTCAAGTTCCTTGTCAAACAATAACCCCAGAGTAAAGTGATTAGAAGAACATGAGGAGAAACATGGTGAATACTGCTTAAAATTCTTGAATCCATTAGTGTCTCGCTTTAAAGTGAGTATCTTGGAGGTACAATAAGAGAAGTCTGAGATCAGTGGAAGAATTTTGTCACAGAAGTCTCCACATCTGGTGGAAGAGGTCCCTGCCCATAGTAGAGGGGTTGGAACTAAATGATCTGTAATGTCCCTTCCAATCCAAACCATTCCATAATTCTGTAATTCTGTGATTCTATGACCTGAAAGTCCTTCATGTGCACAAGGAAAATATAAAAGAAAAAAAAAGGTATAAGATCATAACTTTCAACTTTGAAAATTCTCTTTTCAAAAAATACTGTTTTGAGCTCAAAATTTCCTGCTAGAAGTTGTAGGGAAACCTGCAGGGAAACTGCCAGAACTTTGCCAGAATTCTTGGATGACGCTGCTTGAGCAGGGAAATTGGAACACACCTACTGTGTTCCCTTCCAGCCTTACCCATTCTGATATTCTGTGTTACTGTGAAACTGTAGGCAAAATCTAAATTCTCAGGATTCCTTTCAAGCTGTTTTGTTCCTGTAAGAAACCCTTGGCCTTCAAGTTAAAATCCAGTACAGGGAATTTGAATCTGAATAGAATTTGCTGAAAGATAACAGAAACAACAGGAATTCTGAAACAGTAGGGTTTAATAAGAGGGTTTGCTAGGAGACTCCAAATCCTGCAGATGATTGGTGTGTAACAGAGGGCATGTTCAGAAAACGTGCTTTCATGTAATTTTATCATTTGTTCTGGTTATCTAAACAATGTAGCTAATCTCAGCAGCTCATATGAGCTCTATGAATTTGTATCTAGCACCTTCAAAAAATCAAAAAGCCATCGGATTTGAAGCCAAAGAGCAAATGTAAATACATCAGATGTAAATGTTTCGGATGTAAATATTTCAGCCCATAACAATTTCAGGGCACCCCATGCCATGGGCTAAGAACATTCGTGAGTAGAGGTCAAGCTAAGTGGCAGCTGCAGCTCTCCTTGCAAGACATCCCCCTGCTTCCAGCTTTCAGTCTGGGATGGGACTGACCTCGTTCCTTTTTTTGAAGAACATATATGCTAGCTGACTGCTGCTACACAGATGATGGCTGAACGAAGGAGGAGGAAGAAGCAGGAAAAAGCACAGAGTACAGAAAAAGGTAAATGTGCAGTTGTTCTGTTCCTTGCTTTCCTTCTACATGCAAAGAGCAGCAGCAGACCAGTAACAAAATATCTTTGTCTTCTCGAAGAAATAGCACCAAAACCTGTGCAGCTGTTCCTGAGCTAAGGGATGGTTCAGTCTCCGAAAATATCTTGATAAATCAAGGAATTCCTTCTTCAAAGATACATGCACAACACTTTTTTATTTCAGTTTTAATTTCTTCTCTGAAGCCCTGGGATTCTAACTTCATTTGAGGGTGTATTTCTAGGTGATCCCTTTTGTTCTTCCTGCCTACAGAGAGTCTATCACTGGGGAGGATCTGAGCACATCCCTCCAGCTAAGCAGAACCCATCTACGAGACCCCTCAGCATTGGTGGATCCTGGAGCTTGGCAGCATTGACAGCTGAGGTGGTGCTTGGGCCTTGGCACTATTTCATTTATTAATGCAGATATAACTGCAGAGGTCTCGAGATGGTAGGGAGTGAGAGACTTCTTTAGTTTGGTATGCTTTTAGATAGATTTACTGCTACAAGTTATTAGGAGTTTAAGAAATCCCTCAGAGGGGTTAGTAGAACTCAGCCATTACAGAAGAAAAGATCTTAAGACTACCAGTTACAAGGTCTTTTAAAGGTTATATAGTTAAGAGATAATTACCACGTACATATATTTCCATTTTCACACCAATAGTTAATCACGCTTTTGCTGCTTTTCCGTCGCACTGTGGCATTTTTCATCCAGTTAAGTGCTGTACTGTAGTTCTCTATTACTTTCACTCGATCTTACCACACCCTAAACTTTTTTACCTTATTCTATAACTATTTCTATATCAAAACTTCACACTGCAAAGCCTTCTAACTTAACACACTTCTTAAACTACAGACTAAGGCCTTTGTTATAGGCCACTAAATTTGGAAGTTTTTCCCATGGCCTTAAATCAAATCCAGCGCACATTTCAAAATTGGAACTAGCTGGCCCAAGGCCTTGAAGGTTTTTTGGGTCTTGGATTCTGACATAGAGTCCACCTTTGACAGCTACAGTCAGCAGCCCAGCCTGGCTGGTGACACCCGTGGCCTGTGCAAGGCGTGATGCTCCCACACTCAGTGGTGTGGTTACCCCTGATCCCCCGTGGCCCTCCTGTACCCAGCCACTCCAACCCCTCTGCCAGCAGCAGCAGCTCTCCTGGACTCCCATGAGCTTGCCAACTCCCACAAGCAGAAAGTTGTTTTATAAACTGCAAATCAGCAGTGGAGATTGCAGTCACAGTTTATCTGCGCTGCCTCAAATGTGTCACTCGCTGGGCTTTAGCAAGCGAGCAGCTCACAGGGCTTAGTGGAAGTCAGCCAAAATTTCCCTGGTGGTGTTCAAGGGCTGGATGGGCTCTGGGCAGACTGGGCTAGAGGGAGGTGTCCCTGCCCTTGGCAGGGGAGTTGGAACTGGATGGTCATTCAGGTCACTTCCAACCCAAACCATTCCATGATTCCATGAACCCTGCCTGTTTCATACCAATAAAGAAAGGACCAGCTCCTTTCTTCTTCTTTTTTTTTTTTTTTTTGGAACCCTTGAAAAACATTTTAAACATTATTTAAGTGTAAAATAACTTAAAACCCTCAGAGCAGGAACTCCTTGCCTCTTGTGATATCTCAGAGCCAAACCTTCCAATGTGGTGCTTCCACCCTGGGGAAAGGTGTCCCCACAGGATGGGACATCTCCATGGCAATGGGCCATGGCTCTGGCCTGCCCCTGAGAGCCCTCAGCAGAGACACTCAAACAAGCCAGAGACCCAGCCAGGCTTTGGACAGCTTGCTTTTCATTTTTCTTCTGTTAGGGTGACAGGAGCAAAGAACAATTACAGCATTTTTAGTCCAGCTGACAAATTACATGTTAGCTCAATTTAGCCTAAGCACAATTTCCCCATCAAACCAAAACAACCAAACAAATTTAAGTTTTCTAAAATTCATTAATCCTGTTTGTCTTTTTCACCTCTATAGATTACTATTATTATACCATGTTCTCAACCAAAGACAAGAACATAAGAGTTTTGGTTTTGTTTTCTGGCTGTATTGGGTTTTTTCCTCTTCAAAGCTGTCTACATTGGAAGGTTACAAATACTTAATTAGAGAATGGGAATTCCACTGACTGACCAAATGCAATTAGCTATCCAGCTCATTTAAAAGCTGGATGTGAATTTAAATAAGGCTCAGCTTTGTGGAAGCCACATCTCTCTGATGGACATTTTTGGTTAGGATTAAAAGAAAAAGAGTCTAATTTCTCACTAATTTCTTGCTAATTTCTTACTAATTTTTTTTCACTCATCCCTTCTATCAATACAGATGTCTAGTCCTTGTCATTGAAAAATTGAAGGGATGTTGTCTTTTTCTAAAGTGAAAGAATGCGAAAAAATGTCACAGAGAATGAAGGAAGAAGAGAGGTAGGATCTTAGCTTTTGTTCAAAATCTGGTATTGATTCCCCAGGGAGCAAGATCCAGAAAAACCATCTGTATGAGTGGGGAGATGCCTCGAGCTAATCATTATATGACACCACATGGAGAAGTGTCTTTGGACTCCTAGATTGTTCCAGTTTTTAGAACCTCGAGGCAGGAAAACAGGTCTGTAGGATCCCACACCTGGAGCTCTCTGCTGGAGGTGAAAATTGTATCCAGAATTTAAAAGAATTAATCTCAAAGAAAACTTAGGGTTTTCTCTACAAAGATATATGCAGCAAAGGCTGTTTTAGTTATAATAAACATGTGTAGGCGATTCCTATTATTGTAGCCTACAGATGAGGTGAAAATCTGCCCTAGATTTAGGTGCCCAGAATAATTTCTGACTTTGATATTATTAATGTATTATTTTTATGTATTTTTAATGTAGTGACTTTTTTTCCTGTGAAATACTTCAAGGATTTAGCACTCCCCTTTTCCCATCTGGTAGGAAATTCTGTGTCATAGATTTTGAGTTCTTCTACCCTATTTTCTGAAGTTATGGGCCTCCTGAAACCTGTTTGATGGGAGAAATGAAGGCAGGGCTAGTTTTCATTTAAGTTTTCCACTTCTGGAGGAAGTCCTTTTTTAGATTTCAGGTAGAAGATAGAGGAGGTAGAATTAAAAAAATATATACAGAATAAACACTTGACTTTTGTGAACATGTTAACCATAGAACTATGAGTAGACTTGTTCATTTTGGTGTTTTATTGACCAACAGAGAGCAATGTCAAATTCTTGATGCTCACTGAGCTTAAACAAAGCAGGTGTCTGAGGGCAGGAACTGGATCCATTTTGCCCTTGGAAACATAACCCAGTGAACCTGATTGGCAAACAGGATGATTTCTTCTAAGTCCAAGTGTTTCCCTTGGTGAAGGGAGGTTTTTTGGCATGTAAATTTTCACAGAATCACAGAATGGTTTGGGTTGGAAGGGTCCTTAAAGACTATCTTGTTCCAAACCCCCTGCCACAGGCAGGGACACCTTCCACTAGACCAGGTTGCTCAAAGAAATCCCCATCTAGCCTGGCTTGGAACACTTCCAGGGATGGGATTTTGAACTTAAGTACCTGCCCCCATCTAGATAATATGAAATTATACCTGGATCTTCCTAAACTTCTTGATTTTAAAATTTTATTTTAAAAACCCCAAGCATTCTGGAAAGCAGCTGAGTATCCATCTGCACCTCACCCTTCCTCTCCTGTCAGCCCAATTCCTCACGGACCACGCTTGCAGACAGTGGAAGCACTGACAAAATCACTGGGACTGCCAGGTTTTCCCAGATCTCTGAGAAGACAAATGATACTGGGTAGTTCTTGTAGCACATAATGCTTTTCATCCACAAAGCATGCAGCTAATATTCATTCAAAACCAGAGAGATTTATGCAATAAAATTCTGCTTATAGACACTTTCCAAATCACAATAGAAAAGATTGTAAGACAAAAGTCAATGAGGCATAGGCTCAGCCATTACACACCTTATAGATATGCCCTAAATATGTAGCTTCTGGATTGTTGAGGAAATTAGAGTTCCAATAGTTGAGAGATCATGTATTTTAGGGCACAGTTAATTTTGCACTTGCCCTTCGAGTTATTAATTTTATATATGCAGTACCCTTTCAGTGTCTGTGCTCCTACATTTGAAACCAGACACTTTCAATGTATCTGCAATGTCTCTGACATCCCTTAGACATCCATTTTAGGATGAAATGAACCCATCCCAAACAGCCACATTTCACTGAGGGACAGAGGTGGGCTAGTCAAAGGTAGGCATTGGAGACAACCAGTTTTGTCAGATATTCCTTGAAGTACAACTTCTAAAGCCTAGTGCTGTAAGCAATCATTTACACTGTCCACAATAAATACAAATGTTTCCTTTTTTTTTTTTTTTTTTTTTTTAGGTTGTTTTTTTAATCTTTAAATATTATGTTGGGTTTTTTAATGTTATAATTAAGAGATCTGGAAGACTTTGCCTATATTAGTAAATAAATTGGGACTGGGAGACATGGGATCAAGTCCTGCCTATAAGTGCCCATGCTGCTTAGTGCAATGTCCATGCCAAGCATGGCCCATGGCAAACCAAACTCTCCCAGACATCGTACAGGCCTGGAACAGGGAATAGCATCAGCCAGGGACTGTTCCCAGTAAGCAGTTTGGACTGGGGATGTGGAGATGGGAGATGATTCACCCTCTTTGACCTCCACGCTAGAGAAAGGTCCTTGGCTAATTTTACTGGATAATATAAATGTGGGTATTTCATCCCCAAATGCTGGAAAGCATTACTGAATAATTCAGAAGAAAAAAGCCCAAATGACTTTGACATAATATGGGAACTTGTCATTTGCTCAAGTTAAGGTGTGGAAGTGGTGACACAGGATTATGATGCCTCACAAGGCCATGGTTTTCTTTCTCATTTGGACAAAGCTCTTTCTTTTCCTCTCTCACATAATGCAGTGACAGACATGGAACAGGCTTGTATGCTTTGAGAGAAACACCTGTCAAATATTCCTGAGGTGGAAATATTGATTTTACTTTTGAGGCATGATGAAATGAGTAGGTTGGAGGTGGGATGAATGGTTTGATGCAATGTCACTCACAATTCCTTCACCTGACACCCAGTGTCACAGAAGACACAAAATGCATGTTCACCTTGATTGGTAAGTATAGATTGTAAAATCTGTATGAAAAAATATGAATTGCTATGGGCTTTTTACTGATTTAGTATCCTCCATGTTTTTGAGCTCACTACCTCACAAATTTATGAGAAATGAGAAAGCTGTAAGATTTAGTTTTTAAAATTCTTCTTCACACATTGTTTTTGACAGGTCTGGTAACCTGATTTCCTGCCATCTCCCTGTGATTTTGATTCAAACATGACTGAGCACTTAGAAAAAAAGATTCACTTGGATGAGTCTGCAAATAACTTTGCATACTTCTCTATGTTCTTCCATATTTGCATGATTCCACTAATTTCAGTGAGTGCTCACACAGCTTTGAAAACTTAGTCACAAATTAATTAGGACCAGAGCTCAGCTCATGAAGTGCTCCAAATGACTTATGAAAGTCGATGACGCTGTGATGCAGTTTCATAGACCAAGATGAAATACTTGGGAGGCTGATGGATACCTAGACCAGTACCACACACTGCAGCTTGATTTAATTCAGCACCCAAACTTGTCTGTTTAAAGGCAGCTCAGCTAACTACAGCCTGCTGTGTGTTGTTGGTGAAAGAGGAACAGCAGTATCCTGTAGCATCAGCAAGATTCAAAGAGCATGAGAAACAAGCAAGGGGACTTTGCTTGAATTGTTAATGAATTATGGAAATTACAATGTTACAGAAGGAGCAGAGATAAAATGGATCATTCCCACAACCAAAGAGAGGAGAAAAAGCTGAAGACTGCATTTATCAGAAGAGTTGATTCTGCTGCTGAGAACATTTTGCCGATGAAAAAATTAAATACCATGAATTATGGAGATTATTTAATGTATGTGACTGCTCTGAATAAAAGAAGGTACAAAGGCATGTCAAAAGAGTGGGAAAATTAGCAGCTGAATTTGGCAGCTAGGGAGGAAAGAAAGCCATGTGCGAGTCATCATGAGAGCATAAACCAGTAAACAGGGAGGGCTGAGATGTGGTTTGATGCAGAGAAGACTGGATGTGAATGTGGTGAAAAAGCCTCTCAGAAGAATGAACAGAAAAATCACAGTAATCATGCTCTGAAGAGGCTAGGAGATGTGGGAGCAATCTATCAGAAAGGTGCAAGTCTACAAAAAATGGGGTTAGAAAAAAGCTCATTGGGGATGGCTGAAATTAAAAGATTAGAAAGATTTGGGGTTTTTTTCTTACAATGGTTTTGATGAAGGAACACTACCTTGTTTTATATTTTCCATAAAAAATAAGTTTTAGCACAAATTCTAATACCACCAGATGTTTGCCTCCAAGTTAAGTCTGCTGTCTGAGAAATAATGTTATGCTTCCTCACAGAAGTAATAACATGACTGATTTAAATCCCTCTCTCCTTTGTAGGTAGATATTTTGTTTAGGCTTCATCCCCATGAGCTACCACAATGTTCCTTCTTGCATAGCCTATACCCCCAAGGAATTGTAACCCAGCCATTTTGCTGAGCTTGGGAAGAGGAACATGAGGGTCCTGACCTATTATTCCCATGGGACACCACAAAAGTAAAATCACTGAGTTTCAGGGCATTTGGGTTTTCAACTTTGCAGATTTATTTCTTAAAAAAACTTTTATGGGAAAAATAGTTTTAATCAGCAATCCAGTCTTGGTTAAAGAAATTGTTCACTGTAAAATCCACAGATATTTCTGGAAAAAAGATTTGGCAAGGTAAGAAATGTCAAGACCCCTTGGTGGGTTGAAGTGGGAGGATGGTGGAGCCACCATCAGTGGCCAGGTGATGTGGTTGATCAATGAGATGGAACCAGTGGCACTGGGTAAACAGGGCTGGGGAGAAGAAGAATGAAAAGGAGGAGGAGAAGGGAAAAACGCAGCATTTCGTGTAGAGGAACTGGGTTCAGAAGAGAGGGTACAGGGCAAAGAGCTGTGAGCAAACCATTGTAACTTGAATGTGGTGCAAAGTGCAAAATATTTTTGTTTCGTTCTCTTCACTTTCAGAAGCCAGATGATCACACATCTTCAAGGCACCCAATAAGAGTTAAAAGGGAAAGAATGGAAAAAAACCCAAAAAGGACAAAAGGGAAAAAAACCCATAAATTCCATTCACTGAAAAAAAGCTATATCCTCCTGTATCCACAGATCCATTACGGTAAGTATTTTAATTTGATTTAATGTTTTGGTCATAACTTCTCAGCGTGGCATGAAAGTAATTAAAATAAAGGAGTCTGCAGAGGCATCAAATTCCATTCTCCCAACTGTGTTTTGGAGCTTAAGGATGGTTACATCTATCGACCAAGCACAGAAGTTTGCTAGACATTTATTTCTTATCTGTGTTACAAAAAAAAAAAAAAAAAAAGTGCCTTTTTCTTACCCTCACAGAAAAAGGTCTTTGTGTCTAAGTCTGTCAGTGGGATTCCTTTGAACCTAAACCCTTATTTTATAGAACCATTTTTATTCATAATTGTAGCTATGGGGCCTGATCCTATTTTCACACTAGAAAATGCAGTCGATTTCAATCCAGCCAGTCGTGGGCAGACTTCTGTAAATGAGATTAGAATTGAGCCTATGTCAAACACAGTAGAGCCAGAAACAGATTTATTTCTCTCATTGAACTTTTCGGGTCAGGATTTGTCCAATTAAAATATATTATCTACTATACTTTGGACAGCATGACCACACTAAACTAACACTCAAAATTGGATATTTGGAAGGAACAGGTTTCTGCTTTACTTCTTCAACATAAGATCATTTGAGAGCTTTTGTTGATCTGGGAACTCTTTTAAGAGCCAAAGACACAATTTTGCAAAGATCAGGAAGATCTGCCCCAATACTTTTGGAAAAAGGCCTGGGCTGTGTTCTGAAGAAATGAAGAGGTGTTGTTCTGCAGGGTGCTCTGAGTTTGAAGCTTCAGACCCTTTTGTAGTCATTGATGCATTGGCTAGAAAATTGCTTTCATTCCCATGCCTTTGAGAGATCTGTGTTTGTGCAGTGAGCAGGGGCTGGTGACTACTTCAGCTTTGGGTAACTGATCTGCCAAATCTTGGCCTGATCCCTACTGAACAGTAATCAAACACTCCCCTTTCTCTGGCACTAATGAGCCAAGAGATGTAGTCAGAACAAGCAGCCTTGCCCACAGGAGTGCATCTCCCCATCTTATCAAAAGCCTAAAACTTACCACAACAACTCTTACAAACTTCCAGTGCCACCCTCAAAATGTCCTAGGGTGAAACAATCTGGGACATGGTTTTCAATAACTGTGTCTGCCAGCAATTTCCACAGAGCTTTCCCTGGAGCCACGCTCACATTGCCAGGACAGTTTATACATTTTCTTGTTTGACCTTGAAGATTTCCATCCTGTCTCTGAGGGAGGTGGCTGTTATACATCCCACCATTTACAGGATAGGACAACCACATCAAGTACCTGAAGTATTGATAAGTGTTGATAGGTACCTAAATGACCACTGAAATCCAGGAGACATGATTCATTTCAAGGTATTCTAGACATCCACATATTTTTGAGAGTTTGAGAGAGAGGTTTTTTCATTCTTCATTTCGTCTATGTTGATCTTCATTATTTTCCCTTGACTTTTCCTCTGTTCCTTCAGTCGCCTGAGATCTCTGTGATGCTCCAAATATTTGATCCTGTCTCTCAAATGACACAAAGATCCTGATCCTATGGTGCTCCTCTGTCTTTTGCTGGTCCCTTCTGCTTCCATTGAAGTCTTAAAATAAAACTAATTTTCATTACACTTTGGCATTCACTTTTGGAGATGATATTAGGTTAGAGCAAGTATTTACCAAAACTATAAAAAGAGCATGAAAAGCTGGTGTGATGAAGGAAGAAAATAAAAGGGAACAAAATACTCCTTAAACTAGACCCTTTTAAACTTAGATATTGCATTCTAAAGATGCCAACAGTGCAGATAAAAAGCAACCACATCAAGAAATGTGAACCACAACCCTGTTCAAAGGACTGCTCTGTAATTAGGTTTTTTCCTCTTGGCAGACTCACTGAATAACTGTTGAAAGAAGAACTAATGGCATTGAAAGCAGGGGTCCAGGGCCCCCACCTCCACAGCACCATGGTCATCCTGAGACCCTACTGCAAGGTCCTCAGGTCACATCAATGCACTGATATCCACTCTGAAAAGCAGATTTTGGTGAGAAGTCTGTCATTCTTTTGTGGATCTAAGAATAGTTAAAGAGGTCACTGAACCTCAAGCTCTCTGCTACCTGTTCTAGCTGAGAAATGATAAGTGATCATTAAAGCAGTCCTAAATCCATGCCAGTGCAAAGTGAAACAGGTTTCATAAAGAAAACCTATCAGTCTTTTCAGTCCATGTCTCACTCAAGTCAATTAAGAACCCTTTTTCAGCACAGGGTAGGAAACAGCTCTTGAGGCTGAGGGGGGTGAGTGATGACAGTCACCTCATTTCCTGCTCACACAGAGCCATCTGAGAGATGTTCCTCAGGAACTGGCAACTGCTGCTGTCAGCTGCCCCTTGCAGGGCAGTTTCGTGACACTCAGCCTTTGCATAGGCAAATATTAATAATTTGTATTTACTGCAGCTTCAATAAGATTAGTGCAGCTTTTTAGGCTGTGCATAGTGACTTCCAGATATAACCTAGAGTTGAAGGGTCAGGAAATGCTGTTGGTTACAAATACAAATGGGCATTGCCTTTGTTTAAGTAGGATATATTGCAGCATTAGTAGGCATTCCTTATTAGTCATATGGAATTTTTTAATCAGTAGTAACAGGGATAATTAGTTTTAGACAGTTTACATTCACAATTCCATGTTTATCCCAGCAGGTGGTTAATGCACTGGGAAGAAATCTTAGCTGGTTTACCTGTGTTCAGAGGTGAATTTGTGAAGTTCTCATGATATCTGGGAATAGAAACCTCAGTCTAATCACAAGTTAAGTACCAGAGAATGGCAACTCAGCATAGAAACCTTCTCTTATTAGTGCATCACCTAGTATACAATTATCTGTATCTCTGTACAAGTTTCAGGTGAGTTTTGTATTAAATATTTTTAATTTGTATAAAGTAAGTAACTGCAGACATTGGTTTTCTAAACAGTGTAAAATAGTGCATCTCATTCATGCTGACTTTCTGATTAGTGTGGGAAAAACCCCAACCCAGTACTTATTTTTTGGTATTTTTACTTCCCACATTTTCTCATGCTCTTTATTTCCTAATAAGTAGCAGCTCTTCCTTGACATTTTATCAAGCAGTTTTCATACTGTTTTATTAGATGTTATGCAGCTGAAATATTGGTGTATACTAAATGAAAATGTTTAAATGATAGGCTTGATACACTGCAGATGCATCACAAAATTTATGTGTAGCCTATAGTTAAGAGC
The DNA here is from genome assembly GCA_013400775.1 of Chaetops frenatus. Taxonomy (NCBI): domain Eukaryota; kingdom Metazoa; phylum Chordata; class Aves; order Passeriformes; family Picathartidae; genus Chaetops; species Chaetops frenatus. The sequence continues at coordinate 196,539 of VZTR01002634.1, read as the reverse complement.
ATTTAAAAAAAAGAGCTAAAGCACTAAACTAGTCAGCTCTTCTCTGTCAGTGAGAAACAGGGTTCAAAATTCTTTATGTGGAGGCCTGCCTTGAGGCTTTTTGATGGGAGACCACGTGGTCCTCCCTGGGCTTTCATTGCTCAGGAGATGAACAATGTAGAACCCTGTTAACCATAATAAGGACTGCAATAAATCATAACAAGGATTCTGTCCAAAACAAGGAACGAAGCAAACTCTGAATCTGGAGCTGAATGCAGAGACAAGTTAATTCATCAGTGAATTGTCAGCAAAAAATGTGCCTTAATCTTAATTACTGGTAGACCACCATGTTAGAGCCCTGGAACCTGCCTAAGTACCAGCACAAAGAGCAAACCAGGTGTCAGCATGGAGTGATGTGCTGATCTCCCACCCTGAGGTGATGCTGGATGCAAGCAACAATTCTGCCTAAATTTGCAGGCACCTCAGAGCTATCAAGCTCTCCATGATGTGCTTTTCCCAGATGTAACACAGGAGGCAACAGAAAAGAACCTCTCTGCCTTCCACACTGGAAGCTTTGGGATCTCAGGCTACTAAAGAAACAGTGTTTTTTATTTTGCCTTTGAGCATGATGGGGAGAACATGCAGTTTCTTGCACTCAGACAGGGTAATCCGTACAATCTTGTGGTCAGGCCTCTTGTGGAATATTAAGACAAATACAGCTGACAGTTGATGATTTTAATACGTGGCAGAGATGTCCAGATTCCCTTTATAATGATAGATAAAGGATTAGATGCTTCCAAGCTGAAATGCATTTCATCCTGAGACAGAAATTACATGATTAATGTCTTCAAAGCCCAGAGGAGGCCCCAAAGATGGTCAGGGGGCTGGAGCACCTCTCCTGCAAAGACAGGCTGAGTGCTGGGCATGTCCAGCCAGAAGAGAAGGCTCTGGGGACACCTCATTGCAGCCTTCCAGTTCTTAAAGGGAGCACATGAAAAAGAGCAAGAGAAATTTTCTACACAGGTAGGTAGTGATATGACAAGGGAAAATGGCATTAAACTGAAAGTGGAATGATTTAGATTAGATAATAGAAAGAAATTTTTTACTCGGAGTATGATCAGGCCCTGGCACAGGGTGCCCAGAGAAGCTGTGGCTGCCCCATCCCTGGAAGTGTCCAAGGCCAGGCTGGATGAGGCTCTGAGTGACCTGGTCCAGTGGAACCTGCCCATGGCAGGGGTTTGGGATGAGATGATCTCTTAAATCTTTTCTAACTCAAACCATTCAATGAGTCTATGACAGTATTTTTCAAGGTAGAGGGTCTCCTTGACCTGTGATGCTGAATAAAGTTTTGCAAGTTATCCTAAGATGAAAAATCCATGAATTTCAGATGTTAAGTGCCTGACCTGTCACAGACACTAGCTAGTACTAGTTTCTGATCACATTTAAAATGTTTATTTAAGTAAAAGTAAGAAGTAATCAGTAAAAAACATTCTGTGCTTTCTTGCCAAGATCTTCACCTCTAAATAAGAGCCATCCTCAGCAGTGTATTGTCAATGTCATTTATTTCTTTGTCTAATTCCTATGTCAGAAACTTCTCTATCACTTCAGATTTTCATCTTCAAACATATTCAAGCAATCTGTCTTTTCCTATCAATTTCTGCCATTGTTATTTCCCTCTTTTGGATATTAAAGCCTGGAAGCTCATGCAAAGCAATTATTGCTCTTTTTCTAACTTGGCAGCTTTTCTTTGTAGTTCATGGTGTTTTCCTTTCAAACTTGTTTCCTCCCAAACTTTTTTCCTTCTTACTGCACTTATTATTTTATTGGTGCCTATGAGCTTTTCCTTTCTATGGTGACCTACAAAGGATTTTTTTTTAAAATTGGACTTATACTTTGTCTCTTTCTGGAGTACAAAGATATTCTCTCTTTTTGTTTGTTTATTCATAGCAATTATTTTTTCTTGGCTATTTCAGGAATGTCAGTGCTGGCCTTTTCTGATTTTTCTGGATGTTAATTTGAATCTTCCCAAGGACAGTTATTATTAGCTCTTACATTGCAGCTGACTGGATATGGGTGTTGAAAGTTTAATCTGTTATCTCCATAAAATACAATTACTTGTACCCACCAACCTTGAAACTAGACTTTATTTATATAAAAACCCCTAACTATTTCACAGTGAAAGCAAAATTTACTAGCTACCTCATGCCTTCCTGAAATATTCTCCAAAACTGCTTGCTTCATTAGATATATATCATCTTCTCTTAATTTCAGCTAGGCTTTCATAGCTATGTACATGTGCCTAATATTAATAAAGTAAAATCTTACAACCTCCCACTCCCTCTCTCAGGAATAAACATCTTGTACCTTATTTCCTTTAAAACTTCCCGAGGAAGATTTCACTAACACTGTGTAGTTCTCCAGTTTTTAGTTTCTTATCCCAATATTAGTTCTTGAAACTGGTTCAGGTGAATCAAACCTTAAGTACCTATTTCTCTTGGCTGAGTGTAAAGATCAGTAACCCTTTCAGCAGTACAAATTGCATCCTGAACACAAATAAAATTGTTAGGCTCCATGTCTTGTTCCCACCCCTATTTTCCCTTCCCCAATGAGTCCCTCCCATCCTTCCTGAGCAAGGCTGTGTGGGCCTTTATGTTTATTAGTTCTTCTCACTCCCCAGGTTCATTTTTTGCCCCAATGGATTCTCTCTCTCTCTCTCTTTTTGCAGTTTGTTTTATTACACTGTGTAGACCAAGATCATTTACTCCTCTCTTAACAGCAAAACCTTTTTCCTCTGATCTTCCTTGTAGACCTTAGTGATTTCTCTTCCTTGGTGATGCACAGCCTGGAATGTTTTAGATATAAGTCCTTCATGGGGCCTTTCTGCAGGGCCATTAATAAAAAATCCCTCTAAATGGATAGTAATACTTAACAAGTAGGAAACTGAACATCAGGAAATTCATAGAACTATTTCACTCCATGAAATGTCTCCCCTCAAATTTTACAATTATGGCTTTCATCATAAAATCATTTGGATTGAAAAAGACCCATAACATCTTTGAGTCCAACCACTGAGTCTGACTGTTGCCATTTGCTGGAACAAACAGCAATCCTGTGTTAAAATAAAGGGATCTGTGGTTTGAACACCAGTGAGGAGTAGTAGCTGTTGAATTGTGTCCTCTCCTGCTGTGGCCAAGAAGCCCAATGACAGAGATAAATGCATCTTGGCAGCGTTACTGTATCCATATTTTAAGCAAAAATTGAAGCCTCACTTCTATGAAATGCTGACATGGCTATCTAGAAAGATGAACCATTAAGTGCAGGATCCATCTTCCCTCCCTTATCTGCTGTGCTGAGTGCTCTGCAAGTTGGTATTTCACATATCAGTAGAAAGAGCCATCTGATGAAGCTAGGAAAGACTTCAGAGTGGGAAAAAATACCCTAAAATGAATCTCAGCCCTGTGCCAGTGTTTTAGGTGTTCTATTGCATCTCATACACCACCAGGCATTATGTACTAAGAAATTAGCTGATCCCCTAATGCACCGAGCCCCTAAACGTGAACTGCTGGATGAATTTGTCTTCAGCTCAGGCTGAATCCCTCCTTCATATTTAGTCAGCTGAATCCCACCTCATGTTTGTGTCCTTGCAAGGGGAGGCTGTGGGCTGACCTGGAGGTGTGGAAGCAGGACAGGACCTGAAGGCTTCTGTGCTGGCCCCTTGGAGGACATGGACACAGTCCCTGAGACCAAAACACTGTCACTTTTTATTTCTTGATTACTTGGTCCTGACTGAAAGGAACATGTCATTTGTTTCTATATGGCTCAGCAAATTATATTTGTGAACAAGACTCTGGTGGCTTTAACCCTGTCCATTCCAAGAACAGGTTAATTAGAATATCACTTATTTTGTACAATAATTCATTTCTGCTGTGCCTTAAAGATTCATCCATCCATCAGGAGAAATTTCCAGATTTGTCCTGCTTCCAGAAAATCCTGTCTGACTTGAAGTAAGTGGTAGACTGCCAAGTAGGCACCACTTGTAGATGTCAGCACCTTCAGCCACATTTCTGAGTGATCAACTATTCTTAAAATTAGACATGTGTTGTCTGATGGAGAAATTCTTATCTTCTGTCCATGAAATGCAACATCAGGATAGTCCTTCTAGGCCAAGTTTTTATCAATATACCCACCATTTTCATGGAGGAGCTGACCACATTTCATATGTGCTACCTTTTCAATTGCTTATACTGGTAATGCTGATATTAAATTATTTGGAAATGGCAAACTTTTTTCACTGTTTAATATCACATTTAGGAAAGCCCAGAAGAAAAAGTCTATGGATTAATCTAAAGAAGTATCTTGATTAAACATTTGTGTTGAATTGGAGTGAATTGGAGCTGTAGGGCTGATACAGCCATGATTTTCCAATATTTCCCAAAGCCAGTGTCCTTTTGTGCTGCCTGCTGGGTGATTCTTCAGAATTATGTATTACCTTCAGATCTATTAATTTGTTCCCATACGAGGGGTGTCTGACAACGACAAAAATGTGTGCTCTTAAAAGCATAGCCATGATGGTATCTCCTTTTATTGTCTGGTGCTTACACTGTGTTCTATTGCATTACATGAAAAATAGAGTGTCTCTTCTCTGATTAGATAGAGAGCAAAGATGGGCACTGTATTTTGTCAGACTTTACAGCAAGTGATAGGGCTAAATTAATAAAATATTCTAAGTTACTGTTTACCTTGTTTCTTCCTTTGCTGACTATTGAAATCTCTTCATATTCTTTCCTTTTATATAACAACCTTAGCCAGAAGCACATTTTTCTTTCTTCCTGATCTTCATCATTTTTTTAGTGGATACTGGAACTTATAACAGTGATTCCAGGCCTTGCAGTAGGCGGCAGTTTTCTGAGAGGACTGGCAGGAGGATTTTTCTTGCACTCACTAAAATGGGGCATTTAGATAAAAGGGCTACAACTGATGGCTGGTGCTGACCCCTAAAATCCTCTAAAATCAACACTAAGAATTGTTTGCTCTTTTTGCTCTGTTCATGCGTGTGGAAGTGAAGAAGTTCTGTGATGGATAAATCTAAATTAAAAACCAGAACTGCAGATTTTTCTCCCCAGAAGTTTAGTCTTTAGTGCATCTATTTGTCTCCTGTCTCCCAGAAGGGTGTGGAGATCTTTCCCATGAAAGCTGCCATAGGAAAACCAACCTATGAGTGAAGAATTCCCCTCTATTATTTAGTATCTCTCACTAGCTCTACAAAAAACTATCCCAGTGGAAGAATATTGTGGTCTACATCTCTAAAGGAGGCTGGAAGTTCTGAGGAGCCTAATTTTCAAAGTAATTAGGTTTCAAAAAAAGAAGGAAAATCCCCTTAGAGCCATCCTTGACAATTCACAGTCGAGTCATGTGTCTTTCNTTTTTTTTTTTTAAGCCTGAAAAACAGAGACAACTTTGGAAGTTTTTAACATTTAGGAGAGAAGATATTCCATTCATGCAAAGCAAAGAAAAATGAAACGCTCCTCTATAAATGAGCCATAGTCAATCTCCTGTGCCCAATTAAGATGTCAATACATGTCTTGCCTGACTTATGTCTCCATTCAAACCTGACATTGCTAAAACAACATTCCTAATCTCCACCCCTTCCCTGAACTTTCATTCTTCTCTCCATTTCAGTCACTCTGAATAATAACACTATCATACTCATCAATCAAGCTTATTATTTGGGCATGATATTTACATGGATGGATTTCTCTCCATTGCATCAAGCTGTTTCTAAATCTCACAGACACTTCCTAACAAAAAGCTGCAAGTATCCTAATCCATGAAATGACCTAAATTGTGTCCAGGCTCTTAGCACCTGATATCCCAAACTTCAATAAACATAGTTTTTCCTATTTCCTTTTCTCATCTCTTTTGCAATGTGTATAAAAACTTGATAACATTCAGATTAGGTGGGTTCTGCAAAATATTCCCTTTAACATAATCAGTTTCTTTACAACTGCCTTTTTTACTTATCTATTAGAAATTACCTGCTTAAAGAGTTTTGAAGGAATCACTTTTTCTTCTATATATGTATACTAGCTGTAGAAACTACAGTTAGATTAAAAAAAGAGATGGCTATTATGTGTGAATGCAATTATTCAAACCATTTCTAAAAGTGAATGGCTCAAAAAAATACATTGAAACAGCTAGCTCAATTCTAGACAAATATCTGAGTAATCTTGTGAGAGCCATCCCCATCTTTATTGAAAATAATGACCTGAAATAAAGGTAAATCTGAAAACATTTGGAGCTATCCCTCTATAAGACTCCAAGGCACACATTTAAATGGGATCAGTGTTTACCTCTCATCTTCATTGAATTGATAATTTACTTTATTCCAGCTTGGTTACTCTACAAAATGAAGCTAATGCCTTCTAATAATGGTTGGCACAGGATGCTGTGCTACTTGGACATGTTTACATGAATTTTACATAAATGAATAAGCAAAGTAATGGTGTCTGTCAGTGCAATATTTATCATTACTTGCTGAATTGCAAGTGCATAGTCTAAAGGCCACAGCTTGCTAGCAATGAGAATCTGCACAGGTTGCTCCAGCAAACATAATTTTTTCTGTGATTTTAGCTTCAGCTGCAACCTAGTGGCCAGCTGTATTAGCTCTGATTCAGCTGTCAGCAAAATAGAGCCGTGCCAGTGTGAAACACCTGCAGACTCTCTGCTCTTCTGGGCTGTGGGATCCTGTGCCAGCCCCACTCAGAGAGGTGCAGCTGCCTGGGGACCTTTGGAGACCTCCTGGGGGGAGGTGCAGGAGGGCACAGGTGTCCCACAGGATCCCTGTCACCTCTGCCAGAGCCAGATGGGCATTTCAGATGTTCTGGTGCATCTCTAAAGGATTAAGGTCTGATGTGTGAGTTGTGATGGGCCCCTGGGTCATGTGTAAACATTCCTGTAGAGTCCTGCAATAGCTGTGAATCGAGACTGAAAAACCATTCCAGATATCCCTGCCAGCAGCCACTGACTGACAGACAGACAGAGGGGAGAGGGATGTTCCCTGAAAGTCAATCAGCTCAGCTTAAGACACAGAGAATTAAATGATCCCTGAATATGCCTTGAAGATTATTTCAGCCAATTGGCCAGGCTAAAGAAATGTCATAACAATTAGAATTGTAAAGTTTATAGAAATTATTCTTGTCCGAAAACAAATAAGAAGGAAATAGCAAGGAAATGGAGCTCAAGATTTTACCTTAATATAAATCTGTCTGATGACACATGAAATGGATTCATCAGCACTGAAAGCACATGACCCTGTCAGACAAGCTGCAGAAATAGCTCCTAAGTGTTGGTACAGATCAATCTGAATAGTCTGAGGTTGTGTTTTTGAAACATCCCTGCATGTGCCAAACCCCAACAGAATATGCCTCTATTTAGTTCCTGTTGTTGAATTTACCATTTACCTGCAGATGGTCCCTCAGAATTGGGACTAAGGTTGAAAAGAAATCAGAATCACCTCACAACCCAGTCCTGACAGACTGAAAAGATGAAAAAATCAACCTTAAGGAGTTTATTTCTGAATCTACATGTGAAGAGCTTGAGGATAAGCAAAATAGCAGGATGAGCCCAGCAAGAGATGACAGGAATTGGCAGCTGAACCAAACCAAACTCCAGGAAGGCAGTTAAACTCACTCCAGAGGAAAATGTTCTTACTAAGGATAGCCAACTATCCACAGTTTTTTGTTTCTTTATTTTCAGTTTGCCTGTTTGCTGCTTGGTAACCAGAATAAGAGGGGTGGCACATCCCCCAGATCCCAGAGTGACACAGTTCATAGGAATATGGATAAATTCACAGGGATAAGATTTCCTTTGATGTATTTCCAAAGTGCACAGACTATCATGGGAAGGATTTCAGCCTTATGATGGGAAGGAAGTCCTTTTTGTTGGTTACCTTTCACATTCCAAACATCCTGAGCAACCTCTACATCTGCATTCAGCCTTATTGCTCAGGTTTAAATTGGCTTCATTAGTAGCACTGATTGAAGTGAGAATCATGGGAGTAGGGGAAGCTGCCATAATAAAATTTTAACACTTTTTGCTAATTTAATTCTGAGTTGTCAAGCACTGCAACAATTGTCATGGGTTGTCAGCCATGGAGTGCATATTGTATTGGAGCTTGGCCCAAGTTCTACCCTACCCCAAGCTACTTGTAATATTAACTCAGGTAGTCAGGAAAACAGAGAGAGTGTGTTAAACCAGTCTCATCTGAGCAGCTGCTTGTGACTGGTGCCTGAGTGCAATTCCTTATGTCTGCCTGAATTCAGCCATCCTGGATGTAAGTCAGTGACACACTGGGTGCTGAGCTGCTCTCAGCTGGCCCCTGAGAGGATGTTTGCATCCATTCAGAGCTTATCCCATTCTAAGACTTGGACTTGGTGAGGTTTTAGCAGATGATTCTCTCATATCAATAGATTTCACAGTGTCCCTTCTTACCTATAGACAAAATCATCATGGCTATAAGTTTTTTGAGCTCTAGGTTTCCAGCTTCAGTTCACACATGGAAGGTGCCTGGGGCAGGATCTGGGTTGGCCACAATTCTCAGAAAGAAGAGGAGATGCTAAAATGCAGTGACCTATCAACAGACTCTGCAATTTCCCTTGCATTCAAAGTGATCTGTTCCAAGTTATTTTAGCTGAGAGATCACATTCAACATGCAGAGCTGAGATTTCATTACACAGTTTATCACACCCCTGAGTTTAAATCAGGAGTAACCCTCCCTAGTGCTTATCATGGCCACTGTGCTGCATATAAAACCTACCAAAGCTCCTCCTCCATGGAGTGAAGAGGATCCTCACAAACATCAGCAATCAAGGTGGCAGGCCCTGCTGTGCCTCAGTGCCCAGATTATGTACATAGTTATAGCTGTAATGTAGTTATAATTAGATAATTTTAACACTATATATCAATTAAATGCACTATAACATAGAATTACAGCTGTGGTATAGCTGTATTACATGTATGAATTTATCTGTGCAAGAAAGAGTACAAGCTATGAGCATATTAATAAAAATCATACCTTATGCTCTTTCATGCATAGGTAAGTACTAAATCAGGTCTTGCTGTGAATCTAATGAAATGCAGAGAATGCCTTCACCAGCTTTTTTACCAACTTACCTGCACACTCCCTGTGTGCTCTGTTCCTGGAGGGACAACCATGTGGGTGTGGGTGGAATCTTCACAAGGTATCTGGCCTGCACTGGAGGGTGCAGCAGTTCCCTTCCACTGGGATTGCATTTTGGTTATGGTTTTCTCTCCAGATAACACAGGAAATGTCCTATTTGAGACTCTCTGGCTTCCACAAGGAGCAGGATTGCCATGTCAATATTTTTCCCAGTGATCCCTCAGGCAGCTGCATTCCCTTAAACACCTGGATGTTCCACATTATGCAGAGTGTTCTCTGTAAAGGACTGGGATAAATGATGAGATTCAACTGCTGGGGGAGTAACCTAATCAACATACAAGGTCACATTCAAAAGCTTGAATGTTGCTTTCCAATCAGAGCTATGTATCAGATGCAGGGCAAGGGACTAAATATTGATGATTGTCTTAACAGGGCTAGAGATTATTTCATGGAAGGAGTTACAGTTTCTCAGCCCATATCCATGTGCCAGACGCATATTTCCACTAGGTATTTTTTTCTTTCCTTAAGTCAGAAGAATAAATCTCAGATAAAATTTGAAACAATACCCTGCAGTGAAGGGAAACTCAGAGGTGGTGTTTTTTTTTTTTTNGTTTTTTTTCCTTTATTTTTTCACATTGTGGATGGAAATGGCAAAGGTAGTTGGCCACATTCCATTTCCAATTACCCCAATTTCCTGATCCAAATTCTACTCTACTGATAACATTAGGGATTGCAGAACAGATTTAAACTCACACATGTTCAAGGCAGTAGGTGCTTCCAGGTGATGTGTTGGTTGTTTGACAGGAGGTGTTTCTGGATAAGATCCAGAGGGAGCCTTGGTGCACTGAAAGAGCTGAATCTGAGCACTGTGAGAGGTGTTCAGGACAAGGGAGTTGGGTCACTGGCACTGAATAGGTCTTCTTGCCTCCTCTGTTTATAAAAAGTGAGGTGGTAAAACATTTCAGTGACCAGAGAGATTTTCAGCTGCATCTTCCACAACGATGATTTCAGGTCTGTAGCCATCACCACACAGTGCACCATTTCCCTATTCACTGAATCTCACTGAGGTTTGGGTTGGAAGGGACCTTTAAAGGTCCTCTAGTCAGGAGCAGGGACATCTGCAGCTGCCTCGGGTTGCTCAGTGCCCCGTCCAACCTGACCTTAGTTGTTCCTCACCCCTTTCACCAGTGATCCATTGCCTTCTCAGCATCACACATTTGTGCTGTAGAAGAACTGTGATTTTTTCAGTGATTTGTAGACTCATTGCATAAAGGCTCCAGAGCAGTTTGAAAGTTAGCATAGTATTTGGAGGACAGCACACTGTTTGGAGAACTACAAATATTGAGCTTTACTTGAAAATTTCTTTTCAAACTGAAGTATTCACTCCCTCCCCCAATTAAAAAAATGGTCTCACATCACCTGGTCTTATGACAGAATCACAGAATGGTTTGTGCTGGAAGGGACCTTTAAGGGTTACCCACTTCAAACCCCCTGCAACGAGCAGGGTCATCACCAGTTTGGACAGCACTCAGACCCCCTTGTATGTTTCCAGGGATGAGACATCCACCACCTCTCTGGGCACCTGTTCCAATGTTTTACCACCCTCATCATCTAAAAGTTCTATTTTACGCCTAATCTAAAGGAAATATCTTTTAGTTTAAAACCACTACCCCTGGTTCTATTGCAACAGACCCTGCTAAAATCTTTCTTCTAAGCCCCCTGCAAGTCAAAAAGGTCATGATAAGGCTTCTCTGGAAGCTTTTCCTCTCCAGGAAAAGGAGGTTGAACAGCTCCATATGAAATGATCTGGAGGTAATGAAAGGGAGAAAAAACCCAAGCTGCAAGTTTAATGTCAAGGCCATGAAGTCCATCATGTCCCGAAAATACTTTGTTTGCAAGCTTCCATTCTTTGCTTAGACTCTTAACCTTCCTTGATCACTGGATATTTTTGCTGCAATAACTGCCTCATTGTATAATTAATTTCACTGGAGAATTCATTCTTACAGTTATTGCTTTACATTTTTCAATAATTAATTCCCTGTAAGTATGTTCATATTTTTTGTATATTCCCTGTATTATTCCTGACTTGTCCTTAAGGTTACTGAACCAATCTTCTCCCCAGACCTTCTCTCTGTCCTTTTCTTGTCTCTCTTCCTCTGTCCCTCAGTCCTGCTGCATCCTCCAGTCCTCACACAGCAGTGACAATCTTTGTTCCTTTGTTTGTGGCCAAATGAACCGAGGTTCAGGATACAAAAAACAAAACAAAACAAAACAAAACCAAAACCAAAACAAACAAAATAACCCCAAAACAAACAAACAAACCCCACAAACACACACACACGCAAAAAAAAACCCCCAAAAAACCAACACAAAAACAAAACCAAACAAAAACCCAAAGAAACCCAAACAAACAAAAAAGCAACCAACCAACCAACCAACCAACCAAAAAACCCAACAAGAAACAAACAAACAAACAAACAACCAAAAACACAACACCAAACCAAACCAAACCAAAAGTGTGAATGGATGAGGCAGTTACAAGTCTTTCTGGAGAACAATTCAGACTAATGCCTGGCTAACTTTGACCTTGGCAGTGGTAGAGGGGTCCCAGGGCCAGCAGGGTGGGCTGGAAGTGGCCAGTAAGGGTTTGTCAGGTCTGAAGTTGAGGACTTGGAGGGCTTTAGAGGAATTTATGAGGTTCCAAAGACCTGGAGTGAGTAAAAGGACTTCAGAGGAGATTTGAAGGTTCCTAGTGGGGGAAACATGGGATGAGGCCATTTAATGGTGTTTTGGAGGGCTTTTGGTAAAAGGAGGTTTTTTCTCTCCTCTCATGGGGAATAATAAATAGGGCAAGTTTGGTGAACTCACATCTCCTGGGAGTTTCAGGAAATATTCTGTGTATTTCTGGATCATAGCACTTCAAGTATTACTCGCTTTTGCTTTGTTTCAAATGTTGGCATTCACAAAGTTTGTGTTTCTTCCGAGGATTGTTGTTTCTCCAACACAGCCTTGATCTCAAAACCTGTTTCATAATTTCACAGAAAGTAATTGTTTATTAGTTGGCATCCTGTCATTTGAGTTTTCTGATCAAACAAATCAATGTTAGGGCAACAATGCTTTGGAGTTTTTTATCTGTATGATAGATGATACTGATCACTGTCAATAAGTAAATGGTTTCTTGTACAATTTTGTCTTTGCAAAACTGAACCTGACCCCAGACTTTTAAATTTTGGACAGGAGTTATGCCACTCTTGCATAGAATGGACTTCTCATACTCCTTAGATAGATACAGTCAGGTGAGATAGATCCTCCACACAGACTCTTGAAGAATTTCTTAAGTTAATTTTTATGCTTCCAGGTTTGTACATTTGCTTTTGGAAATAATTTCTGTTTCCTTCTTTCTTTTTTTCTTTCTTCCAAGAAAAATTTCTGCCACAAAGTTTAATTACTCTCTAAACGAAGTGAAAAAAAGAAAACTCAAAAAACTCACAGCAACATATTAGCTGGCTCCTTTGCTCAGTCCAGAGGACAAATCCAAACTTTCCTGATGACTTTGTTTGCCTTTGGATTAAGTTCTGACTGCAAACTTTGGGTTTCAGGCAGGTTTCTGAAGCACAAAACACTGTTCAAATCACCAGCCCCAAAGGGATCTGTGCTTCAGGGGAAAGCAGGCAGAGGACAATTAAATGATGATGTCTGGATTTGTCAGGCTTATCAAGACTTTTTGTATCAGAGCAGAACTCACATCTTTATATGTCAGGGCTCATCTACCTTAAATAGCCCATGATATTCCAAATATTAGGTTCTAAGTTGCATCTGAAATATTATCAGCAACCATTGTTAGAAAAGTGATACACTCTTTAGGGATTAATCCAAATATCACTGGAGTTGTTAGGAGCTTTACTTTAAATACATTGGATTGGAGATACACCTGATTAATCCCCTTTTAATCTGCTGATTTCATGGCCTTTTGCAGCCTGGTATGAGTTCACTCAACCCCCAATCTGCAATGGCCAGAAGCTATTAATAATGGCAGCATGACACTGACTTTGAATTATGAAATCCTTTTCCCCTGTGCAGCATCAGAGCTGGCTTTTCACTGATCATGACTCTGCAGCTTCTCCTCAGGTGGAGTGTGGGCTCTGGAGGAGCTCAGGTGTGCACACAGACCCTGGGCCTGGCTCAGCAGCTCACAGCCTGCTGCCAAAAACCCCAGGGCTGGGGGTTTAATCCCCATATGGGCTGTTTACTTAGGAGTTGGACATGATGATCCTTGTGTGTCCCTTCCAACTCAGACCATCCCATGAATCTCTGAACAGACCAGATCTTTGGCCCAATTAGAAGCACAAAACCTTTGCTGTTGCACAGTTCCTTATGCAGGCACAGCACATCAGGATTAGCACATTAGATGGACTCAAGATGCTCAGAAAATGTGCCCTTGCTTATCCCTCATTAAAACAAGATTTAATATGAACTTTATTTGAATGCATTAGCATACATATATTACCATTATTCCTTAATATTTCATCATGAAAACATATTAAGATGGCTATATATGGGAACTGAGTCTCTGCTGGATGAAATTTGCCTGCATAATACACTCACACAGGATTCAAGATTTCCCTCATGCCTGTCAGAAGAAGGTATTGTTAATAACATTAAAATAAAATTTTAAGAACTGTGAAGACAGAGGTGTACATGGTTCATTGCCACAGAAAAAGAAATGAAACTTATGGTTCAGAGAAGTTAAAAAAGAAGAAAAAAAGAAAAAAGAAAAGAAAAAAGGAGAGAAAATAATTTAGGTTTAACATTTCACTATGAAATGACAATTCCAAATTGAAAAACTTGTGAGTTATGTGATTTATTTCTTAAAATTTTCATTCTGCTTTAGAGTGGAAACATTTTGGAAAATAGTTTCCAGTCATGCAAATCTCAGTGTTTCCCTCAGGATCAAACCTCACGTTTGGTATTGAGTTGCAGACTCCACAAATATTATGTACAAATTCTGGCAAAGACTATATCTTCCACTGGAGAAAAGAGAAAATATTCTCATTTGGCTCAAGGTCTTCCTCCACACTCAGTGAATGCCTGCAATAGATCTCCAGTTTTTCAGCATTTCTTGCTTCTTCCTACAACAGCCTGTGCCCATGATCCATGTGCCCTGTGTCCCTGACAAAGATTCTCCCATGAGCCTACTTTGTGAAGCAGTGATGGAATTAATTCTGGTCATTAGAATCAAGCCTTGGAATGCAGTTTTCTGGTAGCATCCTAACCATGAGGAACAAATATGTGTAACTATGCTTTCCTTGTCATTTCAGACAGACTCTTCAATGAGACTGAAACTCTAAATTAATGTACTTCACAAACTCATATCAGCTTTAATCTGAGAGGAGTTCAGAGGTTTTATGCTCAGCCATCTCTCTGCTACTGCAGAATTTACAGGCTCCATAGATCCTTTCCTTATATAGAGATAAGTGTAGACTCTACAGAGCTGATAAATTTTGGGTGAAGTTTTCTTCTGTAGAGGAAACTTGTATTTTTCTCAGCAATTTTGAAGCTCTGCTATTTTCAATAAACAATTATTTTCTTCATAGAAGTGAACTCCTGGGACAGTCTGTATGGAGATTAATTCCATTTCTGTATATGTTATTTTTAACAAAGCCACATATTCCAAAGTAAATCCATCTTTCTTCTGATTTCTGAATAGCTTTCAGGTCCAATTGTTCATCCTTCCCACCACTCAAACACACTGAACCTAGGAAGGGTACTTGTGGCCTCTAAGAATATCAAAACATGTTATTGCTTTGTTATTAAAATAACCCAAACANAAATAAACAGCCCACAGCTTTTTACTTCTTGCTTTATTTCCCTTTCATTTTAGTGGTACCTTATTAAGCTAATTTTTCAATGTAAAGAAAAATTACATTTTACACTCTGAGTCATTCTCCAATACTAATTTCAAGAAGTGATCCTCCCTTTCCCCAGCTTTCTTTCTCTCTTACATCTTCCTGCTCTTCACTTGCCATCACAAGACAAACTCATGGGATTTGTTACAGTTATGCTCAGCACCAAGGTATAAGAACATATCATGTTTACCTCTTTGGCTAAAATACCCACATAATTTTATATCTGATGTTTTTTGACATCTACTGATCTGTGAAATTTGGTGTTAATGAAATCATGCCAAAAAACGTAAAAGAAAAGGGACTGGTGACCAAGAGCTAAATTGCTTTCTTCCATACCCTCCTCCACCAAATATGTTTTGCATTATGTATTAGGCTTTTTTTTTTAATGCACATACTCTTTAATGTCACTGGAAAGTTAGGGAGGAAGAAAAGAGAATATGTTTCAATGTTGGATTCCAGCCAAACTTTCTTTGGCAGGTCTGAGTAAAAAAAGAAACAGTTTTCAGAAACCTCCTTTAAAGAGAGATCTTTACCAGGAAAAAAAATTAAATTGCCTTAGCATATTAAAAAAAACACTAAAAATTTTAGTAGTGAAATCCTGACTTCATTGAAATCCCTGACAAAACTCCAACTTGTTTCAGTAAGACAAAGATATTTGTTGTAAACTCTCTGATCTTGGAAGATTTTGGCTGATGGAAGTAGTTGGAGATGATCTAATTTGGACAAGGAACAATCAATTAAACGATGAGGAATGTCACAATATTCAGCAGCCCACTGAAGAAAAAAGTCTTTTCCTGAAAGATACCAAACACCAAGTCAGGCAGAGTTTACTGTAAAGGACAGAATTAGACTCACCCAACGTTTGTTCTCCTAACTCAGGCCCCTTCTCTGAGCTTGTCAAGGCTGACACTCAGCTCCAGCTTCAGACATCTCTGTGCTGGTACCCACATCTAGGTGGATCCCTGAAAATGTTTAAATTGCTGTTAGGGTCAGAGGGAAGCTGGTCCAGCAACCTGCAAAGCAATTTGACTGATGCTACACTCAGTGTCAGGATGCTGTTCCCAGCCACTCAGGGAGCAAAGCTGCTCCTCTGGAGTGAAATTTCTCCCACGGATTTTCAGAGAAGATGGACTGTGCTCCCCTAAAGGCCATTTGACTCCTCATTGACCACAGAGAGAGCTCAGAAAATGAAAAATAATTGAGCTCAGACCTCCGAATTGTCTTTCAAACAGAAGAATCTTGTAACAGGAGAGCTTTTGCAAATGTTTGTGGCAGGCTGAGGTGTCAATCAAATTGATCCCTAATCATTACAGGCATCTGCTAGACTCCAGTACCTTCTTGGCAGGCAGAGGATGGTGATGGGATAATTGTCCAGGGAAAAATTTCTGGCTGGGAAAAAAAGTCAGAAAACTACTGGTGATGAAACCTTGGGATCAGTAAGGTGTTTGAAATTTCTGTGGAGGAAACACATATGAATGTTTATACCAGCCTTGAGCACCATCACCATGTAACATTATACCTTCTGCATAAAAAAATATGTCTTAGAGCATTTTCCTCTCTTGGCATGAGACTTTTTTTTGACATCTGACTCCTACTTAGGCATGAGTCCTTAGTGTGTTTCTGAAGGGAAGGTGGCTGAAAATAGAATCAATGCTGTTTTAAAAATAGGAAAGCTATTAAAAATAGGACACTACAACTTGAAAAATTTATGTTTTTAGAAGTAAAGGCTGTTGTGAGAAAGGCAATTCCAGGAGTCTAACATGCATAAACTAGAAAATGACAGGGATGTAGTGTAGAAATCTATGCATTTAGAACTGGAGATAGGGAAAAAATGCCATTGGAAAACAGGACAGATATTTATGTCTCTTATGGTGGCTCTACATAAGTGTTTTCTGATATCCATCAGAAGCTGTGCACACTTGCCAGAGTCAGGCAGGACCACGATGTCCTTAGTCTTTCCCCTTCTGAAGGTGCAGATAAGCAATTTGGAAGTTATCAAATAACCTGAGGTACTGGAAAGTAGAAATTATGGAGGCAACATGGCAAGATTGGCATTTCTGCAAGCAGGAAGCAGCAGGAAACTCTGAAGAGAAGAGACTGTAAAGCTTCCAAACTAATATCCACAGCCTCCTTACCAGGGCTGCACATCTTACACCAGAAATTCAGTCCCTCAGTGGGAAGTGAAGTCTCCTTGTTAAAACTAAAAATATTGCCTCTGCTTCTAAGGAACACCCAGATCCCAAAGGTAGAACCCAAAGGTTACATTCTCTGGGTGAAGGCTCACAGGAAGCCTCTATGATGGGTAACAGAAGCAGGAAACTTGGGCTGAAGGCAAAACATAAATAAAAGTGGTCAAAATGGAGAAGGAGCAGCTTTGCATAGGTTGGTGTCAGGGGCTGAAGGATGCAGGTTTTTCTGTATAGGCACTACCATGCATTTTATAAATTAAATTGAACTAGATGGTCAAAATGCTAGAAAATTTATCAGCTTTCTATCCTGGCAACTGAATCTGTGAATTTTATTAATTGGCTACAAAAGGCCATGGTCTCTGCTTTTCATGGATTCCTGTTTATTACAACATGGTCCATATCAGTTAGGCTAATGAGAGGGATGGTCCTCAGGGGTCTCCGGATTGAGCAATTATCAATTCTTCTAAAATAATACACCCTTGAGATACCGAGAAACTGTCTGTAGTTTCTTCCAGGATGCACATATTTCTAGAGGCAGTACCAAACTATAGAGAGTGACTTTTCACTAGACCCACAATTTAATAAATGCTTGTTCACGAGTTTTAATTTTATTTTTTTGGTATTGGAAACACTAAAAAACATTATGGCAAGAATGAGCATAGTTTTCCTGTTATACTGGGTTGGCTTTTCCAGGAACCATCTCTGGCCAATCTCAGAATCTTGTGTCTTCATGCAGAAGTAAATTGATGCAAATTAACAAAGGGTTTTGTTTACATTCTATTGTAAAATTTCATTACTGGGCACATGGTTAGGGTGATAATACCCCATAAGGTACCTGGTACTACCAGGTTGTTCTCTTATTTGTTCCCAGGCACAGCAGATGAATTGTTTCCCATGGAGAGGCTGTAATTCTGCAGTGACCCCTTGCTCCATGCCCTTCATGCATGTAGGAAGAAGGAAATAGGCTCCCTGTCTATCCAGCTGCCAGGACTTTTCTCACTTCTTTACTGACTCTGATCCATCCCATGAACCTTGATGCAGCCCCATCAGCTGTGTGTTCTAAGACCTCCCCTACTTCATTTTGAGCCTTCAGAGGCGTGAGGCTGGGAATAGCCACAGAACTGTAAATTCAGTACCAAAATTTGCCTAAGGGATAATGTCAGTGCAATACAGTGCTGTGACAGGATAATGGTCTCCTGACACAATAAAACTGCCAAAAAGAAGCCAAGCAGTTTATAGATAATAAATGTCAAACGGAGGTAGATGTTTATTTTCAGAACATCACAAGCCTATTATCCTGTCAGACCCTCCTGTTTCGATTTCTTTATTTCCATTACAGTAAATGAATGAAGAACAGTAAGGAATGAGATGTCCTGCAGGCCAATCACAAGCTCGTTCAGTCTGAAGGCTCCAGCAAGGCATTAGTTCACCTCAATGTATATTTTTTGAGCAGCTCCCTTGCTCTGGTTTGCTGACACATGAGCTTCAGTCAGACAGAAATCCCTCCACCTCTTCCAGGAGCTGTTGGTGTTCCAGTCTTGAAGTCCTCACTGCTGTTAAACCTTTTAATCCTGTTAATCAAAATTCCAGTGCAGGGGGGCACAAGGAGGGGAAACAAGGAGAAAACGTTTGTCCCTGTCTCACACTGCTGACATCTGAGTCAGCTTGGCTGAGACGAGCATTAAATGGTCTTTAGAGGGGACAGGTGAGGGTTGTGGGCAGAGTCAAACAGGACAAGTTTATGTAGGTATGATCACCATGAATTTCCAGAAGTGGATAGCAGGTATCTCCATTTATGTCCATATTGCATGTAGGTGTGGGTTGGGTAAATCCAATGTCATCTTTTATCATAGGATCACAGAAATCACAGAATGGTTTGAGTTGGAAAACACCTTAAAATTCCAAATCCCTTGCCATGGGCAGGGACACCTTCCACTATCTCACGTTGCTCCCTGTCCAACCTGGCCTTGAACACCTCCAGGGATGGAGCAGCCACAACTCTGGGTAACCTTTGCCAGTGCTTCACCACACTCATAGTAAAGAAATTTTTTTACATATGTTCCCTCAGATGAGAATTTTGCACTTTTTATTCCTCTTTTGTTGTTGTTGTTATTTATGGTGATGTTATTTATTAATCTTTATTGTGTATATATTAATATTTTATATTAGTGTTTAAATATTAGAATATCAATAATAATAATAATAATAATAATAATAACAACAACAACAACAACAACAACAATATTATTGGTATTATTCTTATTCTTATGCTACAGTAAGTATGGTACTGGTAAAAATAATCTGTGCCCCAAAATATGACACAATCTGTTGCTGAATTTAAAAAAAGGAAGTAGAAAAGTGGCTGGCTATACTTTTATTTGTTGCTGCATATAACAAAATTCAGAGCTGCTATAATGGGCAGGATGTCATGAACAGGCCATGCCAGTGTGGGTCTGGAGAATGGATATAAAGGGAAGCAAACAGGAGTATCTGAAACAGGGTGAAAAGGCTGTTTCCAGCAAAAAATACACTGAAGTAAAGACCATCATGCAAGAAGAATGATGTGGTGGCATTTGATCTCACAAACATTATTTATTTTGTGTGCAGCTTTCCATTCACCATCTAAGTGAAGTCAAAAGGCCTCCAAAAAAAAAAGCAGCATGACTAAGGGAACTCTTGGCAGCTTTCCTGTGCAGAGAATGCCAAGGGCACAGTATCAACCTTCAGACTTCACTCTGGCTCCTTTCTCTTCCTTCACTGAGATTGCTCCCCCTTCTCTTGAGGGAATGGCATTGCATTAAGATTTTTTACTCTCCTTCTTTCTTTATAGCTGAAAGAAAAACATCCAGGACAAAACCCCTCCACAGAGGACTGTTGATCTGGACATGAACCCTACTGTTCCATGGACAGCAGTCTGGACTAGGCACAGGTACTGCCCGGGAATGACTGAGCATACAATTATTAGCATTGGAAAAAAAAAAAAAAAACTTCCAGGGGGAAACGGGATCTGGACACAAGGGGATGAGCAAG
>VZTR01002634.1:162239-176241 GCA_013400775.1 Chaetops frenatus | reverse complement strand
GAGATTGCTCCCCCTTCTCTTGAGGGAATGGCATTGCATTAAGATTTTTTACTCTCCTTCTTTCTTTATAGCTGAAAGAAAAACATCCAGGACAAAACCCCTCCACAGAGGACTGTTGATCTGGACATGAACCCTACTGTTCCATGGACAGCAGTCTGGACTAGGCACAGGTACTGCCCGGGAATGACTGAGCATACAATTATTAGCATTGGAAAAAAAAAAAAAACACTTCCAGGGGGAAGATGGATCTGGACACCAAGGGATGAGCCAGAGTATCATGATAAGGCTGTTTCAGGATTAACTTATGGTAGATGGATGCAGTTCTTTGTGCTTGCTGTGACTCTTAATTTCATCTGCTCACAGACCCTTGTTAATTAATATCAGTACAGAAGCAGAACAGATTTACTGAGACATTCCGCAATTTCTGCCCATAGGGACCCATCCATGCCCTTTCTGACTGGATTTTTCATCCCAGTGGCAAGGAGTGATGTTTTTGGTAAAGAGCCTGGGTGAAGGATGGCACCCAACAACACGAGTGACACTTCCACTCCCTAAGAGTGTGGTCATCTCACCAGATTCAACCCCTGTTGAACAGGCATGTAGTGACAGGAGAAGGGGGAATGTTTTAAACTAAGAGGGCATATTTAGATTAGATTTTAGAAAAACTTTTTGCTGTAGAGGATGGTGAGGTCCTGGCACAGGTTCCCCAGAGAAGCTGTGGCTGCCCCATCCCTGGAAGTGTCCAAGGCCAGGTGGGCCAGGGCTTGGAGCAACCTGGGACAGTGGGAGGTGTCCCTGCCCATGGCACGGGCTGGAATGAGATGAGCTCTAAGGTCCCTTCCAACCCAAACCATTCTGTGATTCTCTGACCTGAAGGTCAGGCTCTGCTCTGAATAAACCATCAAGGAGCCATCAGTAATACCTGGAGACAGACAGTCATGTCTAAAGGCTGTTTCATCCCCATCTCAAAAGAGTTTAAAGTCTATGAACCCCCTGATGGAGATGTCTGATGCTTATGAAGAGACTTACCTAATTTATTAAGACTAGGCACATATTTTTAGACAGCCAAAGTTATGTGAGCTGTAGCCTATCCCATAAACGAATTTCATTACTTCCTATTGCATATTATTTCGGTATTGCAATACTGCAAATACAAAAGACACTCTGCAAACCAAAATCACAGGAAAAATGAATAGGTGATAAAATTATAAAAGTTAATTATATAGGATGAAATGATGGGATTTTCAATTGTTTTTATTTCAATGTTAACTGCCCTTAATATTTAATTTTAAATTGTGACACTTCTGTTAATCTACTTAGAATAAGATGGAACAGAGATATTACTTCCATTTATATAAATAATTTAAACTAATTTCAAGAAGTTTAGGGTTCTTACCAAAGCTATTAGAATGTGAAATAATTTAAACTCTTAAAAGCATATAGCAAGTAGCAGGAAGTTGGAATTTAGGAATCAAAATTATCTGTTAAATTTATTTGTACATATTATAGTTTAGCTTCATCACAGATGCAAATCATATTGTTAAAAGCTCTTCAGCCCTGCTTATGCATCTAGGACATTTAAGATAATTTTATTTAACTAATAAAAATTATTTTTTTAAACCTTTGGTTTCTGTACTTCAATTAAATTCCTGGATCCATGTGAAAGTCATTTGGCACCTACTATGCAGGGGGATGGGAAGTTAATTACATCTTTAGAAAATAAGAAATTTGTCATTCACACTATTTCAGCAAAAGAGACATGAAGAAACAGAGAACCCAAGTAGGGGAATTCTGTGTTATTCTGTATATTTTGTTATGTAAATGCATACAGATAAAGAATATCCAATATTTGCAAAAATGTGTCCCAGATTCTGCAAACCACTGAAGATGAACATAAGAATAAATAAATAAATAAATAAATAAATAAATATATATATAACTTAAAAATATTTTTCCCTTCTCGTTCTGTTTTATGAAAAAACCCACCATCTGTGTTTTCACTTTTTTCATTCCTGACGAGGTAAGGTTGGGAAAATACGATCTGCTCCAAAGCAGAGATTTGCATCCCCAGTTCAAGACAAGGAATATTAGGAAAGTCATAGCAGACTCCTAAAACCATCTGATGATGGAGGTTGGGCCCTTTCTCCAAGCACCTGGTGCCAGCACTCCCCTGTTCTCTGTGTTAGAAGGTGCAGTATTTAACAACCTGCTTGTTGAAGTTTATTTCATGTTATCCCAGTCAAGCCAAAGTCAGGCAAACCACACTCATTCTTTCTTATTTTCTATCTGCTTTCCATATATTCAAGAAAGACCATCATGTCCCCTTTGTTCTTTGCATATGCATTCTGCAAGGAACACCCCCAGAGGGACCAGGGCTGTCCCAAGAGGATGGAAAACAGGTGAAACATGAAGAACTGAGAAGTTTGCAGAGGAGAGATGGTTTTGGATTAGGGACAAATCCCATAAACACTTGAGAAGGGGAAGGAGTGTGATACTGGTGAGGAGACACTGGCACAGGCTGCCCAGGGAAGCTGGGAATGCCTCATACCTGGGAGTGTTCAAGGCCAGGCTGAACAGGGCTTGAAGGAACCTGGTCTATGGAAGGTGTCCCTGCCCATGTCAGGGAATTGGAACTGAATGATCTTTAATGTCTCTTCCAACCCAAACCAGCCTGTGATTCTGTGATGATTCCATGATTCTCAGAGTATCACATCATATTCAAGTTGGTCCTAATATGCAAAGTAGTTCAAGACCTTGGCCTGGCATTCCTAAAAGACAAATCAATTCATCTCCTTTTGCAAGACAGAGCCATCCACAAAAAGACAGGGCAATCAAGTTGACTTATAGCAGAGCTCTGTGCAATTAGTTTACTGAAATTCTACTTCATAATCCCTCCCCATGGGAGAGTGTGTCACTGGAATCAGCTTAGCAAAGATAAAAGAGGCTCTTCATGGATTTCATAGCCATTTCAGCAGGGCAACTTGACTTCATGGGAGAGAAATAAGAAATTTAAATGGAGGTAAATTTGCTTTTGAAAAGTTTTGTTTATCTTTTATTGCAATTTAATTAAACACCATTGATAGCAAATCATGAAGTTTCTGCTGCAGCAAGTTGCTCAGGCAAAAGTTTTCATGATGATGATAACAGTATCTTGAAGTCATAGTCAATAATTAAAATCAGCAAAGAACATTAGAGGGAAATTATTGACTGAGGCCTCAGTTTGTGGTTTGTTGAGGTATAACATCTGATGCCATGCAGTGGAACCCGCTTTTAGTGAAGTCCTTTAGATTTATTCTGAGGCTTTTTTGGGATAAATGGCATGAGAGAAGTGGACACTGATTCCTGAAACTTGCTGTCATGCAGAAATGAATTTGCAAGGGAGATGGAAAGAGGACTGCAATGATAGAGCTCTCTACAGCTTGGGGAAAATGCAGAGGCTGTGATGATTTATGTCCCCTTTGGAATGGGAACAGAAGATGACAGTCACATTGTATCAACCCTGACTTATCTTGTCTCCTTACAGTTTCTCATGTATAAGCAGTGGAAATGGTCAACAAATGAAACAGAGGTGACCTTTTTTATCCAAAAAGTAGAAATTAAAGTTTAGAGTACACTATCATAACACAGCATTGAGAGAGGATCTTTCAAACAGCAACTTATCCTTGAGCTGTTCACTCAGAATTAAAATTTCAACCACATTTGCCCAAATCAAGTCTATTTCTGGCTCATCTCTTTATAACTTTCAGCAACACTGATGTTAAACCATATCAGGCCTTTAGGTGTAAGCAGCAGGATTAAGTGACATGACTTAGAGACATATTCCATGTGATCTTGGACTATTTTGGAAACTACCCTCTTTTGGTTTGGGTTTTTTTGAAACATGCTCAGATTGTGATGAAGTGAAACTCATTCTTCCCATTTAATCATTGTCATAATTCAAACTACTTGGTGATACTACACCAAAGGAAGGGTCTCAAAAAATCTGCCACCATACATCCATTTGGAAAATGAACCCATGCATGATAATTACTTTCAAACAGTCATTTTCTAACCAATTTTCCACCCATCCTACTTTAGATTTAGCATGACCACCTTTCTCCATTTTGTTATTTGTGATAAAATAACATTAAACAATATTAATATTAACAGACATCCTACAGTCTAACATTTAATGACTAGTTTTGGCTATCCTGAAGCCTGCTGTAGAAGCAACAGGCTTTTTTTTCTTTACAAAACCCCATTACCACTAATTTCCTTCTGTGAGCTTTCAGATAGTTATTGTTTCATTACCTCTGGTTGACTGATCAGTAGCCCTTCGGTTACTATTCCTCCTCTTTCTTCTTAAAAACATCCACTTCATTTGCTTTTTCCTATCTTATGGGACCTTATCTGACTCTAGAAGTTCACACACATCTGACAAAAATTCCAAAATATTTTCTATTTTTTTATCTGAGAATCCAATTGAAATTCATCAAATTATTCTCATAACATCTTCTACTTTTGTTCTGTTTTAATTTGTATTCCTCTGTTTCTGGAATCACTTTTTCATCTGACTTGAACACACCTCACCCTCTTGTTGAAAACAGAAGCAAAAATATTATCAAATATTTATAAGACCTTGATGAAGAGTCAAGAGAATCCAGTCTGGGAAAATGTTAATTAATGTGATGTACCACAGTGTCCATTCCCTCATGGAATGATCTAAACCATCAGACACCTGAGGTGTTTGGTGGGGGTTAAGATCCATCAAAGGCAGAAGAAATTGCTTAAAGTAGACAGTTTTGGAGAACCACAGAATGCAAATGGAAAAAGAAGGGGGAAAGCAGAGCAGAGTGCATTTGTGTAGTGAAGGAAGCTGTAGTGACAGTGTCAGACTTTTAATGAATAGGTGGGGTTTTTGTCAGGTCAGAATTACCTGTTGATCTCCCTGTTCTGTACTAATTCTGACATTTCAAAATTAACAGGTTCATTTGGGACTGGGGCTTTTTTATTTTGCAGTTGTTACCTCTCCTTTCTTCTGTATTCCTCCCATTCCTCACATCAAAGTTTTCTGAAATGACAACCCTGACAGTTACTGAACACAATCACAAAAAAAGAGAGGCTCTGTAAAACACAGGAAAATTTACAGACAGGTTGAGGTATCTTGCATGCCCAAGAGTTTCTAGAGGAATGTTTTCCCAAAGGCCAGAATCCAGGGGATGTTCCGAAGGGAGGGAAGCCTCGTCAATAATAAGTGTCAGTGATAAATAACAAATGATATCTCCTGGGAAAGCCACAGCACCATCAATAACAGAAATGATTGAGTATGGGGAGAAAAGACAAAATTAATGAAGAATTAATAAGTAAGAAGGAATGTAATTAATTAATACTAGTCACCAAAATTTTACAGAAAACATCTCATAAAACAAATGCAATTTAAATATTTGATAATTTTCCAAGGATGGCTAATTAAGGTAATAACAAACCTATAATCTATTTAGAGTTAAGCCTGGAGTTTGACTTTTTGCTGCATAATATTTTGATTAAAAAATTGGCTCCACATCATATTTATAAGGCAAATGATAGGAGATTAAAAAGTGGGTAATGCACAAACTTGCAAGAGGGCTTGTCAAAATGGGAAACTATGATGGAGAGACGATGCTCTTAGGAGGGTTCTGCACAGGCTGTTCCTAGGTCTGGTGCTATCCCATATTTCTGGAAGGCTGGTTGCAATTGCTGTTGGCTGGACTCAATGATCTTAGTGGTCTTTCCCAATCTTCTTATATATCCTTTTCTTAGGAGGGATCCTCTTCTCCTGGGTTGTCTCTCTAACCAACAGCTGTATTTTTGGCTCCTATCAGAGCAGTCCTACAGTAAGCACCCAAGTTCCCAGGCAAGTAGTGATGACAGGTGCCTTAAAATCCTTGTAGAGATCCACTTATCTAATTGAGGTGATTGAATTTAGGCAGGTGAGATATCTCCTTGGAGGCCTCCAGAGCACCATCTATCTCCACTGACCACGTCAGGAGTTTCAGCTCTTCTTTTGGGAGGAACGTGACACTGAGTCAGATAAACTGGATCACGTCCCCTCGGATCACTTGGCCTATATAAATCTACAGTCTCAAGTGACAGGGAAATGTGTAACATTCACTCAGCTTTTCTTGCTTTTAAATTTATTGAATTAGCCCAGTGTGACAAAGAGCTGGTACTACATTTGGGAATAACCTTTACTCTCTATAGTGCATGTGCTGTGTCAAGAGTTAAGACCATGCAGAGTTTTCATTAAGGACAAAATATAACCTGAATTAAGTTCTTGATTTGCCAGGAATTTAGGGCATGAAAACTGAATTTCCAGCTCACGTAAGTGGAGACAAAATCACTGAGTTCCTGGTTTTATTAAGAAATAACAGACTTTCCTTTTTCTAACACTCTGTTTTTCTTTTCTCTTTGCCTATGTCTTAGTTCCAGTCATTCATAATCCGCTCTTCTATTTTTCTATTTTATAGCCATCCCACAGGAGTAATGTGAAATATAACCAATCAGTATTTGTGAAGCACTTTGAGGCTATCAGGTGGAAGGAAGTGTATAAATGCAAATAGTTACGATTGCTCTTACATTGCTGCCGAGGGACCTGCAAACAGAATCAGGTCCCCATATATTCAGATATACACAGGCTTAGTCACATCTTGTGAAGGCAGCCAGAAGATATAAGCTGAGGAAGTATAAGAGGATAGAAGTTTAATAAAATGTAGGAAAAGGTCGTTCAGGGATTGTTTATGAGTTCAGGACTGAATCACTGTTCTGTCACAGATTTTTGCTCCGTTTTGCTTCTAGCACTGTCCTCAATACCTGCTTTTGGAGCATTATTACACTGTGTTGTCTATACCAATTCTGTGTTGTTCATGATGTAGTGACCTGGTCTTTCTGGGTTCCTCTTGCAGTCAGTGTAATCTAATACAGCTTTCATGAAGCAATTCCCATGACTGTGGTTAGACATCCACTTAGTGATGGGTAGATCTCACGTGATGAGACAAATTATGGCCAAGTGCCTCTCATCACTGACTACACATTGTCTGGGGTAGACCCAGACAACCATCCCAGATGTTGGCATCTACATTTGATTAGGCAAATCCCATCCTATAATTACCTCTGTCAGTAGATTAAAAGCTGCCAGGGAACATTCCCAAGTACTGGAATGCAATCATCTATATTCTTCAGTTTTAGAATGGTGCCTGGAATTATTTTGGCCCAAAACAATCAGCACTTCCCCAATGCATTCCTGAGAGTGGCTCAGGATCCAGCACCATTCTGAGTAGTTGGTTTGGATGCAGCTATGCCATTCCAGGGACAGGGATATTTCATGGTTGTAGACACTGACAGGCTGCTCCAGCTGGACCCAGAGCTAGGAACTGGACCCTGGCACTGCTTGGTTTACCAGGAGGGTCCTACCCACAGCTCGACACCCATCACAACTGAGACTGGGAACATTCAGTGGTTCATAAAAATGCATCCTAATGTCCCAAGCTGACAGAACATTTACAGCCCTGATGGATCAGAGCCTTTTCAGTACCACTCCATGGGAACAATGTGGCAAAGGCAGGAACAAGACCATTTTCCCTGCAGGCAGCTTTCAAATGCTTCACACTCCTCCAACCACAGTCATGCTGGGTTTGGTTTGGTTTTCTGAGGTTTTTTTTTTCCCTGTTTGTGTTCTTGGGGTTTCTTGTTGTTGTTGTTGTTGCTTTAGGATTATTTGTTTCTTCTTTATTAATTTTGGTATGGTTTTTTATTTTTGGTTTTGATGTGGGTTTGTTGATCTGGCTGTTTTTCGAATGTTGCATTACACTGTAAAAGACAGAAGGAAAGGAGCTGTGCTGATACATTTTGCATGGACTCACGACCATGTAGGTTTGCTTTTCATGAAACAAGTTCTCTGGATCCCTCTTATAAATATCTTAAAGCAATGCAGCTTTTAGGAGTAATAAAGTACTTTATCTTCAGCTTCCTTTCCTAGGTAATAAATTAATTAGTTTTCATATTCCTTTTTGCTTCTTATTGAAACCACCATGTCCTCAAGATGTTTAACAGCCAACAATACCACTAGGAGAGATTTATTGCATCTCTCTTGATTTCATGTCAGTCTAAAGGAATAAAGTCCTGGATCTGGCTGCTCTTTGCTCCTCCTCATCTGTTTCTGTAGCAGCTTCTCCCACCACAACCTTCTCTGCCCTCACAGGACTCATTGCAAAGGTCATCTCAGGCCGTCTCCAAAACAGAAGACTAAGGGGGACAAAATTAGCAGAGGCAGCTGCAATAAAGGAGAAGCAAGAAGCCTCTTAGGAGGTTGTTTTATGAAGGTGGTCTCTTCTACAAGATCTCTAGTATTGCCTTTCAATCCTGAACCCACCTTTGTAAACTGAAAATAAAGCTGCTGTGTGGCACCACCCTCTGATCTGGGCTAAAGGACAACACTGCCCTCCATCCTCCATAAGGAGGTGAAATAACACAGGGCAAGCATCCAAGATGTTGTCAGACCAAGAATTAACACCATCTATTTTCTTACTGGGATTCCTGTGCTTAGGAGAGGATTTCTGCCTTCCTCTGGAACCACAATATTAAAAACACATTGCAGTACTTTCCCCAGCCAGTTTGAAAACTCACAGCATAGATTTGGTGTCTGTGTAAAACCCTCACGGGGACATGGGTCACAGGTATAATTGACAGTGCCACAGATCTCCATCTAGGGATGGGTTGTAGCAGGCACCTTTGTTTTCAAAGTACTTTTCCAAATAGGTAGGGACATGAGAATCAAGTCATATTGGTGACAGAAGAAATGAATATTCATTGTTTGCCTTTTATGATAGTAAGAAGCACAGCAGCAAGATCTGAAAAGATGGGGTTTAATTGTTGCTGAAGTGATAAGGAACACATGTGGGAATACATTTGTTTGATTTTTTCACTCCTATGAGGTAGCTTCCTCAGTCATTTCCATTTTCTCCAGATGAATCAATATTTTCTCTCTAACAAAAGAAAACAAAACCACAACTTAACCTCCCCACCCACACAGAACATATTACTTCACTGCCTGCTGCTCCCAGCTATCTTTGCAAGCTGTGTTCTTGCAGCATTTTAATTTTTCAGTCCTCTCAAGAAATATAATAACATTAACATTATGCATTTTATGATGCTCTTACTTGTTACAGATCTTGCAGTTCTTTTCTAACACTGGAAGCTTTTATCAGTCTGCAATGTAAATTAGCTGTAAATGCTTAGAATATGGCAAGGATGGATTTGCAACCAAAAAAATCCTGAACAGGAGACCTGTCTATGTCTTGCTAATAAATTTCCAAGAAAGCTTCTAATTTTTGTTTAAAAACCCCCAAATTTAACAAGATTTTCAGAATTATCCAGGGGGAAAAAATTACTTAAAACATGCTCCCAAAACCTGGGTTGACAAGTTTTTCTTTTCAAAACTAAACTGGTTGTAGGAGAGACAAAACAATACTCTCAATGTAGAATCAAGCATTGGGTTTACAGCCAATATTTTTCAAAATGTGCTTTTCATATATGAAAGAATTGGCCAAGTTTATTCAACAAATATTAACCCTTTGAAAACCCTGGCTTGACATTCTTTACTTATGTGAGCAGTATTTTAGCAACTTCCCCAGCTGCTCTGTAGCTACTTAAGGAAATAGAACCCAACCAGGGGAATTAAACTTTCACAATAAGGTTGAATACTTGAAAATATACCAATACATAATCTAATACTTGTTTCTTCCCATACCAGAGATTCAAAGGCTCTTTAACTTTTATTCTTTTCCTATTACCACTACAACCTCCTGTGCCTTTTCTGACAGCCTGGCTGTCCACACTTTTCAGCAGAGTCAGGTGTTGCTGTATAAAATCTCCAGTGCTAATGGGTGCAGGTTTTTGGTCCTGCAGGGACTGACATTCTCGCTAAAAGGCACCTCAGTGTTATATTCCCTCCCCTTCTTCTACTGGAAGGGTTTTCTCAATGATTTTCAAGACCACCACGTAGCACTGAAGCAAAACAGCCAATTTAACCACAGTAACCAGAGGTTTTGCTTTGTATTTTTCTCCCTGAAGGGTCACCCCAGTTTCTACATGCTTTCTCCACTGCTCTCATTCCCCAGTAGGATAAAAAAACCTCCACTGTCTCCCCCTTCCCATTCCTGCCCTCCCTGTGCAGTCCTGGCCCTGCTGTTCAATGGAGTTCAGAACTGAAATGAGAATTCCTAGGGGATTTTTTCTTATGATCCACATTTCTAAAACCAAACTATAGAACACTAGAGGTTTTTTTCCCAGTTTGAGATGGAAACTCATAAAAGTGTGTGAACAAGAACTGCTTGTTGATCTGGAGTTTCTTCTACTTACTCTTATGTCCACAGCCTCTGTCGCTATTCTCAATTATCCCCCTGCATTATTTTTTCACTATTTAATGTCCTTTTATACCATTAACTTTTACTATATCCACCCAGCTATTAAACCATAACAACTTAAAATCACTACATCAATAGGACTGTTTGTGCCTAGTTTTCTGAATCTCCATATGGCAATCTGGCTGCTGGGCACCCAATATACCTGTTTTCAGTACCTAATCAGTGCACCTGTGCCCACCCCTCAAGCCTGTTGAGAATTCTTATTTAAACAATTATGTCTCAGTAGCCCTTTGAGCTGAACACTGTCCACCAGTGCAGCCTCATCAGACTACAGAGGGACTGTTCCTGTCCTCCTTGCTTTAGGTTACCCTACAAGAAAATTTGATTTGCTTTGAATTTTTGCTCTTTTCCAAAGCCTTTCCCAAAACCGTGTCTGCTTTGCTCTGTGCTGTAATCACGTTATTTTCTTTGTGCTGAATCATTTGTTTCCAAAGTAGCCTCCTTTCTGGGAATAGGCAACTTCAATTATTTTCCTCAGACAGATCTGCACTTTTTCCAAGCTGAATTGTCTCAAATATTTCAGAGTACTTTTAGTTTCTCTCTATGGTTTGCTATTTCTCTGAGCTCCAGACTCTGTGAACCATTACTCAGTTCCCCCAGCTAACATCTCTGACATGTCTGTTATTCCACTTTAAAGAGGATTCATTGGATGACACCAGGGAGGATATAAATACCAGCATATCCCAGCACTGTTCTCAGAAAAGGTGCTGATGCCCTGCTTGTTTCTGAGACGCACTTCAAGCTGACTTTTTAGATCCTCCATGGATTTTGCCATTTGGGATGACCAATATAATGCACTGTTCACTTTATCATCCACTTTACCTGCGGGGTAACCCTTGCAGGCACCCTCAGATCAGCAGTATCTAGGCCACTACAGAAAACCAGCCTGAATTTGAAAGGCACAATGTGCTTGCAGCACCCATTCAAGAATCTAAAAGTTAAGCCAGTTTTACCGGCACTAATGCCGGATTACACGTTGTTGCTGTGTACTCCCAGGGACCTGCAAGGCCAGCTGGCAGTGCCCCTTGGCATTATTCTTTATCTTCCTGCTCAGAAGGCAGCAGCATGTACTCGGTCACCTCTGTCAGTGCACAGTTTTCTTTGCCCCCTCTTTGTATGGTCCGTGTTTCAGCCAATGCTCCACTGCAGCATCCTGGCTGGTGTTGTCCTGGTGTTGTCCTGGTGTGGTCCAAGACCTCGAGAAGCTGCAGAAAAAATCATCCTTTGCCATATCTTATTCAAGCACTAGAGGGACCTGCCTGTCCCAGGGTGGTCCAGTCAATCCATGCCACGTTCCTGAGGTGTTCCTGTGGTCACTGGCTGTAAGGAATCATCTCAAGTACTGTCTGCGACCTAACAGGTCAATGGGGAATAGCCTTAAGCTTGAAAAAGTGTAGATATAGATTAGGTGTTAGGAAGGGATTCTTTACTGTGAGGGTGATGGGTCACTGGATCAAGTTTTTCAGAGACGCTGTGGATCCCCATCCCTGGAAGTGTTCAAGGCCAGGTTGGATGGGACTTTAAGCAACCTGATCAAGAGGAAAGTGTCCCTGCCCATGGCAGGGGGTTGGAACAAGATGTTCTTTAAGGTCCTTTGGAACCCAAACCATTCTGTCACTTTACAATCAGGCCAAACTCCTGAGCAATGATCAGCTCTGTGAAGGATCCACTGGGCAAGGCCACAGCAAGCAAGAGAAGTGATTCCAGGTTTCTCCCTGCCAGACCAGCTCCCAACACCACCTCAGTCACAGGAAGTGCCAAGGATCCAAAGGCTCCAGGCCCACAGCACCAGGTATGTCTGCCACCCACAGCTTAGGCATGGTCACAATACTCTGACAAGGGCTGTTACAAGTCTGCACGTGTGGAAACTGGGAATCAGGCTCTGGCTTCCCACCCAAGGTCTCACTTCTGTGTGTAAGTACAAAGGCTTGATAAAGCCTTTGCATTTAGACTTTATTCACTGGGAGCACTCAACCGTTGGCATAAGTACATCATAAAATAGACAAAGAGCTGTAATATGTACCAATGGAGCTTAGCATTTCCTGGGGTTATTGAGGAAGGCAGTACCTTAGGATGTGCAGATAGATGGCTGACAGGGTCTTTTCTGCAGAACTTTTCACCTTAGACCTCTCCTTGTTGTCTGTAAGAACTCCAGTCCACATTTGCCGATCAACAATATCTAGGCCACTAAATAAAAGCAGCCTGAATTTAAAAGCCTTGGTGTGCTTGCAGCACGCAGTCAAATACCTAAAAATTAAGCCAGCTGTACCAGGGCAGCTGTTTCCACACTTCTGAAAGGTTTCAGGCTCCCAATCTGAGTCAGTGCAACCTAACACAGGCCCTCCAAAGCAGTCACAGATGGACTCCTTCTCCACCAGTCCTGTTCATCCACACAGAGACACAGAGTCATAGGATGATTAAGTTGGAAAAGACCTGAAAGGTCATCAAGCCCAACTGAGTAGCAGTAGAAACATGTGTAGAAGGGGTGTCAGCATGAAAGGGACTGCTGAATATGCTGTTTCTTCTTCAAAACACTGATGAATACTTAAAGCTGAGTGCAGCCTGTTGTTTGTCTAGTGCTGAATCAGGCAGAGGCTGCTCACTGACATTTTTGAGCTCCCCAGTTTCCACTCACCCTCCAGTTTCTGTAGGGGTTTCTTAAGGAAGAGCCTTGTTCCCTCAGACTTTGCAGTGTGCTTGGTCCCATCTCAAAATAAACAAGTTCTTCTCGACAAAACTTGCTAAAACATAGCAGAAATTTGGTGAAAGGGGAAACACCAGCAGAGATCTGCATTTTTTTGGGTTTTGTTTTTTAATTACGTTTCTGGGATTTAGAATTACAAGTTAAGTACAAAGCTTCCGCAAAGCCAGCCTGCCTTTCCTCCTGTGTTTCCTACGAGAGGCTGTGAGCTCTGCTGGGACTGGACCTGCTGTCCTGGGCAGTCCTGGCTTGGGCTCCCAGAGGAGCAGAGTTTGCTGTCTGGATGGAGAGTTGGTGGGCAGCTCGCCTGCTGCAAATGCATTTCTCTGCTGCTCTCCTTTGGTCCGAAGGAGCTGCAGAATTTTCCTCCTCTTATGTAATGGTCTGCTGGTGTCTTTGCTTGGAAAATCTCTTTTTCAGCTGGAGGGTGTCAGGAGCTGTGTCCTACCTCTCTTGGGTCACTGCTGAAAGAGCAGCTGGCCGAGAGAGATGTGCCAGGGTGTGGGGCAGCAGAAAGGAGCAGCTCCTCTCCCTTGCCTCCCCTTGTGTCCAGCATTTCCCGGGGTCTCCCACCTCCTCCCAGGAGCACGGGACAGCTCCTCCTGGGCGACCCCGGGCAGCAAATGCGGGAAAGGGGAAATTTGGGCTGTGAGCTTTGCCTCCTGGAGCGGTGTGTGCCTTGTGTCGCGTGTCCCTCCGCCCTCCGAGAGCCACAGAACGGATGGGGCAGAGCCGAGTGCGGGGGGATGCGGTGGGACAGGGGAATGAGAGCGGAGCGCAGCGGGGGAATGCGGTGGGACAGCGGGATGAGAGCGGAGCGCGGCGAGGAGATGCAGCAGCCGCGGGACCGGGGGATGGAGAG